>JAVGWX010000022.1:30733486-31100986 GCA_036924085.1 Ariolimax columbianus | reverse complement strand
CAGACTCACTCATACGCTGAGTGATGTCCCTACGACTTCTTGTGGTAATGGAAAAGGTACGACACGCAACGTTAAATGTCACCCCGCCCCCCCCCCTTCCGCTGCCTTGCGGGATACCTGTTACGGGAAAGGCTTCGGAAGTAAATCCTGAGGAAAAATCAACATCCTGTGCTATCTCAAGTCATTTCGATAAATATCTTGCCACTGGCCAAGGGTAGCTCAGGACCAGAGAGTGAGGTTGGCAAAAAGCGCAGTTTCTTTCTCACTTTAATCCAAATCACCGCGCAAGTCACCCATTTCAGCGGACACAGCAAGAGAAAAGACTGTCAACACGGCTGATGGACGAACATCATCATATTAGTGACTTTACTATGCCACTTTGTTCCATCATCTCTGTGCAAGCATCCATTGATGAAAGCTCGGAGACATGTTTAGTTGTACTTTTCTTTGCTCCTCGTGTCGCGGAGTCGTACAATCGGTAGGACTTTAGAGTTTACGGTCTATATTTTTGTCGCGGACTTATTTTCATTTGATTTTCACAATTTCCCAAAAATAATAAAAGTTCCCCCCCCCCCCCCCCCCCCACTTGTGTATTGTCAATTTGATATCTCTACCAGTGGTGAACAGAGACACAAGCTCTGTCAGGCACAACATACTGA
Organism: Ariolimax columbianus; assembly: GCA_036924085.1. NCBI lineage: Eukaryota > Metazoa > Mollusca > Gastropoda > Stylommatophora > Arionidae > Ariolimax > Ariolimax columbianus. The sequence goes on along the minus strand of JAVGWX010000022.1, from coordinate 31,100,327 downwards.
CAGGCAGGTTGAGTCAGGGTCAGGCACAACATACTGACAGACAGGTTGAGTCAGGGTCAGGCACAGCATACTAACAGACAGGTTGAGTCAGGGTCAGGCACAACATACTGATAGACAGGTTGAGTCACGGTCAGGCACAACATACTGACAGACAGGTTGAGTCAGGGTCAGGCACAGCATACTGATTATTACATCGTGTCAGTGTCAGGCACAACTTACTGAATAAGACGTCGAGACAGAGTCAGGCACAAGATACTGACCAGGGCGTTGCGTCAGAGTCAGGCACAATATACTGGCCTAGACTACTATCTCTCTTCCATGTAGCGTTCCCTGGAAACAGGCTTCTGTAGATAGACCATGGCCTCGCAGACGAGATGTGGGTCTATGTGATCCCCGTAGTAGTGAGTGTCACGCAAATTAAGCCAAGCATAGCACAACCGCCTGGAGGACCGCGGTCTACCTTCATCAGCATGCTCGGTATGTGGGGAAAGCTACTAAACCCGCCACTCAACACCCTTTTCAGGGCGCAAAAGAGTAAACATTCTCATTGTGGGCATTAAACAACAACAACAACAACAACAACTGTATGTACTTGCAAACGTGTCTATATTACCAGCAAAGTTTATGAATGAATGTATCTCACGCAGTCCCGTGGCTCACAGTACAATCTGATGGCGGACGTAGGCTTAGATAATACCACTGGAAAAGGAACCTTGTTCTGATGTCATTGTTGTTGTGTAAATCAGCGTGAATGATTGCGTGTTAGTGTAGGGAGTTACAGTCAGTTCTGACACGCTCAAGGGCAGCGCACGCGCGCACGCACACACACACACCCACACACACGCCCCCAAACCCCCACACACACGCCCTCACACACCCACACCCACACACACACACCCACACACACACACGCATCCCCCCCTCTACACGCACACATACACACGCCCCCCCCCACTCCCTCACCCCACACACACACATTCACCGAAGACGGAAAATGTGTGGGGCCGAAAGGTGCAAATATCGCAGTCAATCTGTAAACTAGCGAAACAACGCATTCCGTTGTCCGGACTAAATCATGCTACTTGCGAAGCCCGGTTCAGTGCTTGGTAGCGGGAGATTGAGAACGTACGCAGAAGAAGAAGAAGCGCTCACACACACACAGGACACAAACACACACAGGACACACACACACAGGACACACACATACACACAAGAAAACATGTATTAGTTTGCTAATTAATGCTTCAATCCTGATTTCTACCTTTTGTCTTCAGTTATAAAAACACATCTCGGACGGTGTGGACTAGTAGTTAAGTGACACGGTTCACACGGTTCCGAAGGTGCTGGGTTCGCTTCCCCGGGGTACCAAACCCTTAGAAATAGCACGCGGAAGCAGACCCTTACATAAAATGAATGACGCAGTCGGGTGCACTGAGCCGATAGACGCAACAGAAAAACTTAATGCAACGAACCCCGCCTTGGGAAATAGAGAAATAAGGCGAACGCAAAGAAAAATATAAAAAAAACAACTACAAAACATCACAGTTCAGTTCATGCCAGGGCCTGCGGACACCTTCACAATCCGCCGCCATCGGTCTCTGTCTGCGGTTGTCTCTTTGTACCTCCTCGGGTCGTAGGTTAATCCATTCATAGATAGTCTTCCCGATGTTTTCCGAGAGGTCAGCCAGGGTTTTATTGCATGACAAGGACAAGAACATCACCACTGCCTCCCAGAGAGCATGTCGTAAGAGGTGACTAACTGTGTGACATGGCCTAACACTGGCCATGGGTATGTGGTTTGTTTGGAGCAGCATATTTGGCGCCTAACAGGCTGCGGATCTACTTTGCTCTAATGTTTGAGATGGACTCCTACATCGGTTAACCACTCTCCGTAAGCGATGGCCCAATGCAGCAGAGTATTAGGATTAAAAAACTGCTCGAACCTAGTCTGCTAAGCAGGGAACCCCTTTCCCGGCTACACCCAGCTCATAACAGAGCTGGGAACTGCACAAAGGCCCATGCCCCTGTAAAAGTACTATTTTTTGAGTACCGGATTAGCATTCCCTCTTCGATCCCTTCTCCTTAGCCAGTCTGCCCTGCTGCAGCCTGTTATCCAGGATCACCGCGTGGAGGTGTAGAAGGGTCTTGGCAGCTATGGTTCGCTGGTCCTGACACTAGCAGTCAGCTATGGGTCGCTGACCACTGCTGCTCATACGCTGCTCAGCATCTTGATCCCTGTCACCTTTTGATCGTTGAGAGGAGAGCGTCGTACAGTCCACTTGCATTCTCGATTCTATATCGTACTTCATTATTTGTGCTACAGTCTTTATAGGTGACATTTAAGAGTCTTCTAAAACATCTCATCTTCATGGCCTAGATTTTTCTCTGGAAGTCTGCTGTAATGGTCCATGTTTCGCAGACGTAGAGGAATATAGAAAGAACCAGTGAGCGCATTAGTCTGACCTTTATGGCGAGGGAAAGTTATTTACCTTTTCATTTATGTTTTAATCGAGCAATCGATAATGTTGTTTGTGCTGTTCTGGCCAGGTCCTATGGTTTTGATCTTTTATCACTGAATGTTGAGCCCATATACTTGAAGTGGTTCCTTCAGTGTTTTTGGTTAGTAACTTTATCTTTTCTGCGTTTATCTCCATGCCATAGCCGTGTGCTGTTACATTCAGTCTTCGGATCCATTCACAAAGTTCTGTCTCAGCCCTCGCCGAACCGTCAATGTCATACGCCAAGCATCAGATAGTAATCGTCCCCTATTTGTACAGTGCCAAAATGATCTTCACAGGCATCAGTAATAATTATTTCTATGGTATGTATTGACGTGTTGGGGAGAGTATACATCTCTGTCTTACACCGACGGATGTGAGTAACCATTCACTCATTCTGTTGCCTTATCATACATATTCTCAGTAACTATGACAATGTTACTGTTGATGTTACGCCATTAAAGCATCATGCATAATGCCAGACTCTATCAAGCGCCTTTGTAAAGTCAATACACACTTGGTATAGGTGTTGTTGGTTTTCCTTCTCGTTTAGTATTTCCAGGTTGAAGATTTGCTCGGTGGTTCTCCGGTTTGAAAACCCACATGTTCTTCGGTAATGATGTTATCGGCTTGACGTTTCAGTCCGCTGAGACATTATCAGCAAGACTTTGCTAGGGTGGCTAATGAGGCTGATTGTTCTATAGTGTTGACAAAGCTTTACGTTTCCTGGCTCAAGTATCGGCAGGACCATCGATTTTGACCAGGCTGTCGGCCATTTTTCTGTCTGCCATATTCTGTTTCAGACGGGCGTCAGAACGTCAATTATTGCATCACCACTATGAGCTTTGTCCGAATATTGTCCCCTCCAGCAGCTTTCCCCTTCTTCAGCGTCTTCACTGCTGCAGCACTCTCTTCTTTAATTGTTGATTTTCTTCAATTCCAGGAGGGAAGGAGGCGATTGCTTTTTCTAGCTCATCCTGGCACTCGAGTATGTATAGTTCCAATCATACCACGCCATACACAACACACTCTACACATCACTGCAATAATAGAAGACGTGGACTTTTGTCTACGATGCATAGGGCTGTCAAGAACTGCCAGCTTGCAGCTAAATGGGATTACATCATGATTACGGGATCATGATGCTGAGCAGCGCATAAGCTGCAGCGGTCAGCGACCTTTAGCTGACTGCTAGCTTCAGAGCTGCCAAGACCCTTCTACACCTCCACGCGGTGATCCTTGATAACAGGCAGCAACAGAGCAAACTGGCTAAGGAGAAGGGATCGAAGTGGGAATGCTAACCCGGTACTAAAATAATGCTTGCTGAAGTCGAAAATGTTTGACCGAAAGGTGCAAATGTCGCAGTCAAGCTGTAAACTACGACACAACGTATTCCGTTCTCTAGACTACATTCTGCTACTTAGGACCGTGTCAGGGTTTGGTAGCGGGAGATTGAGAACGAACGAAGCCAATCCAAGCTAAGCCATGTCATGATTACCATTATCATCGGTAGAATCTTCAATTTATTCGTTAGAGACTCGTTTCTCGACAAGGTAGTTAATCTTGTGCTATTCCTAACTGTTGCCTCCACTTACAAAGCGACCAGCGGACGATTTGGTTGTTCGTGTTCTCTGATGTCGTCCCCGCGCGATCATGCTGGTGCTGTAGAAGTCTGAGTTGTTAAGTCTGTTGTTGGTACTGACCATCTCTTTCCTGATTAGAGTGCCAGGCGTGAACAGGATATTTTGACTAACACTCTTTTTGTGGTTTTAAATACTATATAAGAGAAGCGCGTGGCCGAATGGTCTCGACGCCTGCCAGGAGGGCAGCGGTTCGAATCCTCGGTATGGCATTTGTTGTTTTTCCAGTTGGGTGGAAGGGGGGGGGGGGGTGAAATAAACAAATTTAGCCAGCACACGACGTGGCGACAGCAGTGGCGAAGCGACCTGTAGGCCTCACCCTTCAAAACCCCTTGACTACTCTAGCAATGGGGAAAATGTGGCAGGACTTTTTTTATTTAAAAAAAATGTTTTTTTAGATTCTATATAAATGTTTTATTTTATATTGGAGGTTGTTTGTGTTTTTTCTTTTTTAAATATTTGTTTTTTGTTTCTGTTTTTAAATGGGCTCATCTGCGATGTTCGTCACTTACGTTCATTTCTCGAGATGAAATTGAAGAGATCAAGTTGGTCAACATCCAATGCCGGCTTCGTTGTTGCCGATCTTGTCTAACGGACACAATGAGCAATTGTATTTTTTTCTGCTCTCTGAAAAGAGAGAAGTGGCGAGTTGTACATCCTGATCGTGCTGATGAAGGTGGACTGCGATCCTCCAAGCGGTTTTGCTATGTTTGCGGTCCATCTGCGTGACGCTCACTACTATGGGGATCACGTCGATCCACATCTCGTCAGTCAGACTGCTTTAAGACAGCCTGCTTCTAGTTCACGCCACATGGAAGAGAGACAGTGGTCTTGATCAGTATATTGTGCCTGACATGTACGCGGCTTTCTTGTCAGTATGTTAGGGCTGACCCAGAGGCGGCGTTCTTGTCATTATGTTAGGCCTGACCCAGAGGCGGCGTTCTTGTCAGTATGTTAGGCCTGACCCAGAGGCGGCGTTCTTGTCAGTATGTTAGGCCTGACCCAGAGGCGGCGTTCTTGTCATTATGTTAGGCCTGACCCAGAGGCGGCGTTCTTGTCAGTATGTTAGGCCTGACCCAGACGCGGCCATCTTGTCATTATGTTAGGCCTGACCCAGAGGCGGCGTTCTTGTCAGTATGTTAGGCCTGACCCAGACGAGAGTTCTTGTCAGTATGTTAGGCCTGACCCAGACGCGGCGTTCTTGTCAGTATGTTAGGCCTGACCCAGACGCGGCGTTCTTGTCAGTATGTTAGGCCTGACCCAGACGCGGCGTTCTTGTCAGTATGTTAGGCCTGACCTGACAAGAGTCTCAGTTCCCCATTGCCGATTTCAATTTTTTGAAAATGATCCTTATTCTTGTCAGTTTCCTCACCTCTTCAATACTTACTTCGGGTAGTTCCTGATTCAATGTCCAACTAAATGATCACTTGTGGATGTCACAATGCGATATGAAGTTGCTGATCTCTGTCAATGCAAATAACTATTTCCAAATCGAAGTTTTTCGGTGCAAACTTTAGAATGACCTGTTTGAGATCCTTCAAAATTGTATAAATTAACAGGTAGTACTAGTAGAGGCTGTGTACACAATTGTATAAATTAACAGGTTGTACTAGTAGAGGCTGTGTACACAATTGTATAAATTAACAGGTTGTACTAGTAGAGGCTGTGCACACAATTGTATAAATTAACAGGTCGTACTAGTAGAGGCTGTGTACACAATTGTATAAATTAACAGGTCGTACTAGTAGAGGCTGTGTACACAATTGTATAAATTAACAGGTCGTACTAGTAGAGGCTGTGTACACAATTGTATAAATTAACAGGTCGTACTAGTAGAGGCTGTGTACACAATTGTATAAATTAACAGGTCGTACTAGTAGAGGCTGTGTACACAATTGTATAAATTAACAGGTTGTACTAGTAGAGGCTGTGTACACAATGGTATAAATTAACAGGTCGTACTAGTAGAGGCTGTGTACACAATTGTATAAATTAACAGGTCGTACTAGTAAAGGGCATGTACACAACTTCAGCTCTCCAAATTATAAAGAAGTTTGTTGTTGTTATTATTGTTATTGTTGTTGTTGTTGTTATTGTTATTGTTGTTGTTGTTCTTGTTGTTGCTGCTGGATGCCAACGACTGGTAGATTTACTCTTTTGTGCTCCCTGAAAAACACTCCAAGTGGCAGTTTGTTGAAGCTTTCCTCACATCCTGAATTTGCTGAGGAAGATGGACCAGGGTTCTCCAGGCGGTTGTGCTTTGCTTGCCTTCGTCTGCCTGTCGTCCGCTAATACCAAGATCACGTCGATCCCTGGCCTAGTTAGCGATGCTGCCATGAAGACAGTTCGTTTTCAGGGAGAACTAGGCGGAAATCGAGGTGAGGATTTAGACCAGAATATTTTGCCTGACCATGACTTACATGTTTGGCTCGGCTTGGTTTGGCTTCGTTCGTTCTCTTAGTCTTGCGCTACCAAACCCTGAAAGGACTTAAGTAGCAGGATGTAGCAGAACGGAATGCGTTGTGTCGAAGTTTACAGCTTGACTGAGATATTTGCACTTTTCGGTCCAACACATCCGACTTCAGCAAGCATTTTTTGAGGACCAGGTTAGCATTCCCTTTTCGATCCCTTATCCTTAGCCAGGCTACCCTGTTGCAGCCTGTTATCAAGGATCACCACGTGGAGGTGTAGAAGAGTCTTGGCAGGTCTGGTTCGCTGGCCTGACGCTAGCAGTCAGCTATGGGTTGCTGACCAAACAGGTCATGCGCTACTCAGCATCTTGATTCCACTTACATGATTGATCAGAATGTTTTGCCTGCCCAGGCGGTAGTCTTCCTCCTTCGAGGAAGTTGGTTAAAATAGGTGAAATAGAAGTCCAAGTAAACGAACAACGGACATGTACGCATACGGACAAGATCTTGACAGGTTAAATTAAACCCTGTAAGTATTCATTCTTCTCTTAGGGGCCCGTATCCATACAAGTTTTGGAACCACTGCTCTTAATTACTGTTATCTTGTATTTCAACTTAACACGCTAATTATTAGTGGACTTATGATAAAGGCATATCATGATCCATTATATAATGCAGTCGACCAGTGTTTGCGGCCTGCACCCTATAGCACCCTATAGCACCCTATACAAAGCTGGTTTACACATGCATTCTCCTCTAAAACTTGTTTTTTGTCATTTTCCACTAGGACCTGAAGAGCTTGGGATTCCTAAGTCTCACAGACACAGACACAGACACAGACACAGACACAGACATGGCCTCCACAAACTGTTCTCGAGTCGTTCTGCTCGGTGTTGATGGCAGCGATCACTCAATCTACGCATTTGATTGTGAGTACTGTCACAGGCAATGATTGTTTGAGTACTGTCACAGGCAATGATTGTTTGAGTACTGTCACAGGCTATAATTGTTTGAGTACTGTCATAGGCAATGATTGTGAGTACTGTCACAGGCAACGATTGTTTGAGTACTGTCACAGGCAATCATTGTTTGTGTGGGACTACGGAACAGATCGATGATTATTTGTATTTGAGTACTGTCAATGTCAATGATATCATTGTATGAGTACTGTCAATGTCAATGATTTCATTGTAGGAGTACTGTCAATGTCGATGATTTCATTGTAGGAGTACTGTCAATGTCGATGATTTCATTGTATGAGTACTGTCAATGTCGATGACTTCATTGTAGGAGTACTGCAGATGTCAATAGTTTTCATTATATAGTAGTACTGGCGTGACATTGTTAAACAATCTTCTTCTTCTTCTTCTTCTTCTTCTTCTTCTTCTTCTTCTTCTTCTTCTTCTTCTTCGTTCATCCTCAGATCAAGGTTTCGGTTTCTCTTACAAAGGACACCGTTGTTTGTAAGGCTGTTTCATCTCCATACAGCTTTTGTCTCATATCTGTCTCACGAGGCCAGTGTTGGTTTCACTTTTCTTGCGTACGCGTGCAGCTTTGTAGGATGTTTTCCACGGTCATGGTATGATCCCCACATGGGCACCTGTCATCTGTCCCAATCCTCATTTTGTTGTAAAGATGACCCTTGAGTCTGTTATGCCCAGTTCTCAGTTTAAAGATGATGACTTGCCCTTCTCTAGTTAAGTTATAACAGCTGCCTTCTTTTCGGAAGTCGTGGTGTTGATCAGCCCATTTTACACTGAAGTTGGCTTTAATTATGGTGTTGGCCTCAATATATGTGATACTCAGGTCTGTTTGTGGGGATGCTCCTCCACTCTTTGCTAGTTTTTTCTGCAGCTTCATTGGCTTCAATATTGCAGTCGGGTGGGATCCATTGTATGACCAACCTTGGCTGTTCTGCTGAGAGCTGTGTCAGGGAAAACATACATTGCTCGAGGTCTTCATCTTTGTGTAAACAACCTAAACTTGGTACTAGTCTTTATTTTCTTGGATTTCCATATATTATTCAAGCACAATAATGTTGTCATTTCTTTTCCAGCTAGTATTAGTCAGGATCATCATCATGTAGCATGTCCTTTGTAGAACGTCGCTCCCATCACAGTCTGTTCTCTTGCCAAAACACCAGCCTCCGCCACAGTCATACTCAGGCATTCCTGGATATCTTGGTGCCATCGTCTTCTTCGTCTGCCCCTTCCTCTTTTACCTGGCACCATACCTTCCATCACTGTTCTCTCGAGACCGTTGTGTCTCTTGATGTGACCAAAGTATTTGCATTTTCTAGCCAATATCGAATTGATAAACCAGTTCTCCTCTATGCTCAACTCTTGCCGAATGTCTACATTTGTTCTTTTCTCTGTCCAGGGTATTCTGAGGATCTTTCTGTAACATTTTGACTCGAAGGATTCGATTCTTTGTTTAGAAGTTTTGGTAATCGTCCATGATTCGCAGCCGTAAGCTGCCACATGAAAAACACAGGCTCTCAAGACTTTTACTTTTATCATTTTGTTGGTGCTCTGCCATAATTTCTTCAGGCTGTTCAGTCTCTGCATTGCCATAGCTAGTCTTCTTCTGATTTCTTTCGAGTGGTCACCATTTTTGTCAAATCTGGAGCCCAGATATTTAAAATGTGTGACCTGATCTAATTACTCACCACCCACTGTAAATTTATACTGACATTGTGTTTTGTCGGTGGTCATTATCTTTGTTTTTTTAATGTTTATGTACAGGTTTTGATCTTTACTATGTCCATTAACGGCTGAAAGTAGCTGCTCTAGCCTTTCTGCACTTCTTGATAGTATCACTGTGTCATCTGCGTATCGTAACTCTGGAATCTCGTACCCACCAATTGTAAATGGGTCGAAACTTTCAATGCTCTCGTCTTCTCGAACATTTCTCATTATACATTCCGCATATATGTTGTACAGATAAGGTGAGAGGATACATCCCTGTCTTACTCCCTTTTGTACTACAAACCAATCCGATGTTTGCCCAGATACTCGGACATTAGTCAAGATACGTGGACAATTACAGCTGACCTGCAGCAGAGGATACAGAGTTGTAGATATTCCCGAAGACTTCTGAACGTCACATGCAAATACTTTTACAAATGAGGAAATACGTTCAAAGAATTACAACAGAAGTAAGCCCTTTTTAAGACCTCTTGGCAATGGTCAGAAGACAGAAACTCACTTGATATGGACACATATCTAGATCACATGACCCAATTTGTGGAAAGCCTATCACATATTCCACTTTCGAAGGTCTTCACCTTTCTAGTTGATTTAGTTGTCTATGTTTCAGAGCCATATACCAGATAGGACTTTGCATTGGAGATTCAGATTTGTATTATTGTATATATATCATATCTATAAATAAAATCACTCATTGTGAAGAAACTCTACACGAATTGATTATGCAGACGGTCAGAGCAGAGCTCTTCTACCTGGGAAGTGTCTTCACTGAAAACTGCAGGCTGGACAGTAAGATACAAATATATTCCAAAAGGCAAACAAGGTGCACTACCTACTGGCGCTGATATTGAAACATCCAACTGTTGCTATGTTCACTAAACAGAAGATGATAAACACATTGATCATCCCTACGTTATGTTATTAGTGTCAAGCATGGATACTTCTAGAAAACCACAAACGTACGATGGAGACCTGTGAGATACTCTGTCTAAGAAATGCAGCAGGAAAAACAATTCGAGACAGAAGCCGTAACATTACGCTTAGGAATAGGGTGAGGACTACTCCGGTTATTTGACAAGAATGCACTATGAACAACCTGCAGCTAGATCATGCCACACAAAGGTGTCAGGTTCTCAAGCAAGCGGTCGGTCAGGGCGACGGAGGATAGAGAAGATCAAAGAAACACTCCAAAAGTTGAACATGTCGACTACACATGCCTCGCATCTAGCGCAGACCAGAAGTCTATGCATATCTCCTTTCTTCTACGTCACAAGGAGAGTGCAGGAGGACAGAAGAAGAGACAGATGCTGTGATTCATTTCTTAACAAATTTTCATAAATTCTTCAGAGCCAAGAAATCTCCTCTCGTCTTTTCTATTTTTATGTTTATATCTTTCACATAATAACATAGTATCTTCTCCCTCTTTCTCTCTCTCTCTCTCTCTCTCTCTCTCTCTATCTCTATCTCTCTCTCTCTCTCTCTCTATGTCTATGTCTTGTCATATCCACTTGCTGTGAAGCGTCGTGCGAACCCCAGGTGTCTTTCAAGGGCTAAGGTTGTCTCTGTAGTTGTCGATATCCCATGTCGGGTTAAGATATCCTAAATATTTATATCCACCTGTTTCTCGGTCTTCCATGTTTGCGGAAGCCAGATCGCATAAGCACGCATGGGTATTCTGAAATGATTGCATTCGCTTTAGGTGACCGAACCACGTGATTTTCTCGCTATCCATGTGTTCGATTCGTGGTCTTATTTCAACAATTCGTCCGATGTCGTTATTCTTCACTCTGTCCCTAACTAGTAAGGTTGTTGGTTTTTTTTCAAGTGTCTCATCTCACATGATCCTCTTCTTCTTCTTCTTCTACGTTCGTTCTCAATCTCATACCACCAAGCCCTGAACAGGGCTTTGCAAGTAGCAGGACGTATTCCGGAGAACGGAATGCGTTGTGTTGCAAGTTTACAGCTTGACTGCGATATTTGTACCTTTCGGTCCGACACATCCGTCTTCAGCAGAACATGATCCTCTAAATCTAGACACATTTAAAATTGTGGTCCACCCCCTGGACAAAATATTGCGCACTACTGATCTAAAGGAAGAGTTCTACTTTCCAAACCAGGCATCTCCCATGGTGGTCTGATAGATTTATCCCAATCTTCCCAGATAACAACACTCGACTTTAATTAACTTGGGGGATCAATAAGGTGCGGAAACTATTCCATCATCGTATAGGAATGGAAAGAACAGTTTCGTCTCCCTCCTCCATGCTGTATTTGGAGTGAAAGTGAAATATTGGAGAAATAGCTATGTGTCAGTGGCGTAGCTACTCAACTTTTGGGCAATGCATTCTTCTAGACCACCATCAGTAATTGTGGCCTAAAAATGATTTCATTTCCAAAATGTATCTTTGTCTTCTTCTTCTTCTTGTTCTTGTTCTTGTTCTTGTTCTTGTTCTTCTTCTTCTTCTTCTTCTTCTTCTTCTTCTTCTTCTTCTTCTTCTTCTTCTTCTTCTTCTTCTTCTTCTTCTCCATCTTCTTCTACTTCTTCTATTCCATTGAAAATATGTCCTGCTAATCGCAATTTCCTTTTTTTTTACTTTTGTAATCGCAATTTTTGTTTTGTGTATGAACTTTACTGTCGCTTGTACGAGGCATGTTCAAATGAAACCCGACCAAACTGCAACAAGTGAACATACGTACGATGCACACGATCATATTACGTCTAATGTAAACAGCACATATCAACCGTGTCTGGAGCTATGATTTTTGCATCTGTCTGGAACACTTCAGGTTGTGGACCGAGATTGATGTCCAACGGTTTCTTAGTTGCCACCTTGATTGCCTGTATTTCTGCGTAATACGTATGGCACTTCTTGTTCGTCCCCTGACTGTATCCCTAATGTTGACAGGATATTTGATGCGCACTTCTAATCCTCTATTCTTTACTTAATTCTGTTAACGCTATCGATGAGAACAGATTTGAGAGACCAGTATATATAATTCAAACTGCAGAAATTGTATTCTAAACGAAGAAAGAATTGCATCGCATCGCAGGAAGAAAACATTCAGAGGGTGCAGAGGTGGAACTCAAGAACGAAAGATGACTCTGACACAGGATCGACACTTAGGAGACGGAGAACTCCTCAAACACTACCTCCTCGCGGCCCTCATAATAAGGCAGCGGAGTACCCGGCTCCCTCCCAGAAGCTTACAGGTATCGCCGTAGACACCACCACTGCACTGTCCCCGCCACTGAGGTTTGCTGAAGACGAAGTCTGGCAGAGCACCGTTTTGATTGGTCATGGCGGCATCCAACCAACGCAACAGTCCTCCGATGCCTAGCCTATTCGAACTGTATTATTATTACAGACACTACAGCACAGACCAACTTGGCAAAGATGGAAAGACAAAGATCTGAAAACTTAGAACGGGTCATTGAGAACCCAAGGCCCCTCTCCTCAGAATGGGTTTTAGAGACACCGCCATGTGTAGATGCGAAGCACTGATGCAGTAAACAGCAGGATATATCCTGCTGGACTGCTCCATTTTCTCAGACGAAAGAGACAGTCTCGTCCTGGGAAGCGACCATGATCGACAAGCTCTGGGGGGAGAGGGATGGGGGAAGGGGGAAGTGCTAAGGGTCTGAAACGTACACAAGTCCTCCATGGACCTCGCTGGGAAAGTAGCATAGCATCAGTTAATCGGAGATAAAATTCAACACTGGACACAGGAGGCCGATCTCACTACACAAGTGTTCAGGGACATTTATACAAGAAGATCCCTGTGAAAAATTCCAGTCTCTGTCTGATTTGAACCAGAGACCTCCGGCATCCTAGGTTGACATCTTACTTCGAGACCCATGAGGCCCCAAATGTAGTATCCCTTCACTTTTCTTTTGATTAAAATCTGGAAGTCTACGGTTGTATCGTAAAATAATATGATATGGAATGATTGCAGGGACCGAAGTTTGTTTTGCACAATCTTTTCTCCAGTAATCCATAGTCAACCTCTCGTCCTTCTCCTTCTCTGTGGATTCCATGTTAGTGACTGTTTTTTTCGATTTGATGGCGATTCCCCTTGAATGTGTCTCATTCAACCCTAATTCCTGAGTTTGATATGTTCCTCCACTGGTTTGTTGTTGTTGTTTTTTACGTTTGCCTTTTTTCTCTAATCTCCAAGACGGTGTGCGTTGTACTGTGGTTTTTTATTTTGTGGTTAGTTATTGTTGTCCCATTTGGTCTTTGTTCTTCACCGTGTCTTGTCAGCCTATACCAATAACCCTCATATACATTTAACGACGAACGGCTGGAATTTCCTCTGTAATGCCTTTATCGTTCACCAAGTTTCAGGAGTACTGACTTTTTTGTTGGTTTTAGACAACCTTAACTTCGTATTGGGCTTAATTCTCTTGAATCTTATATTATTCAGTAACTGGAATGTTGTCCTTCCGTTTTAAATGCTAGTTCTTAGATCTGCCTATGTGTCCGCTGGGGTATCATTGACCACACAATTCTTCCCAGACCTCTACATTACCCATCCGAGTCCCCTACATAAATCTTCCAAGGCCCCTTCATAGACCTTTCCAGAACCCTGCTTAGACCTTCCCAAACCAGTGCATAGACCTTATCAGACCCCTAAATAACGCTTCTCAGACCCCTCTATAACCGTTCCCAGATCCCCACATAACCTTCCCAAGACCCATACATAGACCTGCCCAGACCCATACATAACTTTTCACAGACCCCTACATAACCCTTCCCAGACCCCTACATAACCCTTCCCAGACCCCTGCATAACCTTCCCCAGATCCCTACATAGACCTGCCCAGACCCCTACATAACTTTTCCCAGACCCCTACATAACCCGTCCCAGACCCCTGCATAACCTTCCCCAGATCCCTACATAGACCTGCCTAGACCCCTACATAACTTTTCCCACATCACTACATTACCCTACCCAGACTCCCAAGTGATCTTTCCCAGACTCCCAAATAAACCTTCACAGACCCCCACATGAACCTTCTCAGACTCCCACATAAACCTTCTCAGACTCCCAAATAAACCTTCTCAGACTCCCAAATAAACCATCTCAGACCCCCACATAAACCTTCTCAGACTCCCACATAAACCTTCTTAGACTCCCAAATAAACCTTCTCAGACTCCCACATAAACCTTCTCAGACCCCCACATGAACCTTCTCAGACCCGCACATAAACCTTCTCAGACCCCCACATAAACCTTCTTAGACCCCCAAATAAACCTTCTCAGACCCCCATACTAACCTTCTCAGACCCCCACATGAACCTTCTCAGGCTCCCACATGAACCTTCTCAGACCCCCACACTAACCTTCTCAGACCCCCACACTAACTTTCTCAGACCCCCACACTAACCTTCTCAGACCCCCACACTAACCTTCTCAGACCCCCACACTAACCTTCTCAGACCCCCACATAAACCTTCTCAGACCCCCACACTAACCTTCTCAGACCCCCACATAAACCTTCTCAGACCCCCACACTAACCTTCTCGGACCCCCACATAAACTTTCTCAGACCCCCACACTAACCTTCTCAGACCCCCACATAAACCTTCTCAGACCCGCACACTAACCTTCTCAGACCCCCACACTAACCTTCTCAGACTCCCACATGAACCTTCTCAGACCTCCACACTAACCTTCTCAGACCCCTACACTAACCTTCTAAGACCCCCACACTAACCTTCTCAGACCCCTACACTAACCTTCTCAGACCCCCACATAAACCTTCTCAGATCCCCACACTAACCTTCTCAGACCCCGACACTAACCTTCTAAGACCCCCACACTAACCTTCTCAGACCCCCACACTACCCTTCTCAGACCCCCACATAAACCTTCTCAGATCCCCACACTAACCTTCTCAGACCCCCACATAAACCTTCTCAGAGCCCCACATGACCCCCCTCCCGGTTGGAATCTTCGCAGATCCCAACTGACACGTTGATGCACTTTATGGAAATCGCAAGTCCAGTAACTACAATTCCAGAATGACAATAATTCAACTGAAGACATGAAAAACAGATCATAAAAAACATCAAAGCGAGACATTCACAACAGCATTGACCGGCATACAAACAGCACCGACACCGATTGATGAGACAAGATAAACAAAAATGGCTGACAAAGAGACGGGCGAGGACAGCGCAAATCACATAAAAGGTCAGGTCATTGGATAAAGACGTTCCGCGGGCTGAATATTGATTGAAAAGGGAAGATAAGCGTCTGGGAAAAGTAAGATCGGGAAGAGGGAAAACAGTGGAAATAGGTCATCATCATCATGAAGCATGTCCTTTGTACAACGTCGTATCCATCACAATTCTGGAGCCCAGATATTCAAAATGTGTGACCTGATCTATTTCCTCACCACCCACTGTAAATTTATGCTGATATTGTGTTGTGTCGGTTTTTATCATTATCTTGATATTATCACTGTGTCACTTGCGTATCGTAACCTTGGAATCTCGTACCGCCCAATCGTAAATGGGTCGAAATTTTCAATCGTCTCGACTTCTCGAACATTTCTCATTATACATTCCACATATATGTTGTACAAATAAAGTGAGAGGATACATCCCTGTCGGACTCAATTTTGTACGGCAAACCAATCTGATGTTTGCCCAGATACTCAGACAGCGGCTTGTTGATCTTGGTATAATGTTTAAATGAGATGGACAATAGGCAAAGGAAACCCTATTTCCTTCATGATTCTCCACAGATTTTGATGTTTTACCGTGTCGAAGGCCTTGGTTTAAAAAATGAAACATGTATACAGGTCTACATTAAACTCTACATTTTTCGTAGATATTCCTTAAATTGAATATGTGGTCCCTGGTCCCTCTGTCTTTCCTGAAACCTGCCTGGACTACGTGAATTTCAGATTCAAACCTTTTCTCTATACTTCTTAATAGGATTCGCAAGAGTATCTTGCTAGCGTGGCTGATCAGCGCGATAGTTCGTGCACAGCTTCAGGTTGCCTTTTTTGGGGAAGGAATGGGTGTTGTTGTTATTGTTGATGTTATCCCATGGTTGCCAAGCAAGCCTTCACTTGGCAGCCCAAGGCTTCAGTTGTTTCACCGCTCCGTACAATGTGTTGACAGTTGTCGGCAGTGCTTGTAAACATCTTGTCCCGGAAACACCTTAAACTCAATAAGTTGGTGTCAAACTGTTTAATCAGGACGAGAGGAACGGCGTGAACTAGTGGTTAAGTGACACGGCTCACAACCAGAAGGTGCTGGGTTCGATCCCCATGACAGCACCGACCATTACTCTGACGAAGCAAAACCCTTAGAAAATGCAGGAGGAAGCAGACCCTTACTTTATGTATACTGAAGTCGGATGCACTGTGCCGACAAGCGCAAAATAAAAACCACAGTGCAAATAAGGCGAACGAAAAAAAGAAAGAAAGTGCAGGTGCTGGGGATTGATGCGGTTCGAGCACATTATGACTCTGGTATGTCCTGTTCGGAACTGAAAGATGTTGACTTTGATTTCTTCTATGTAGTTTATTTATGTCATCATTACTTTTTGGTTGTGACATTTCGTTAAATACACTGCAACCTGTTGTTTCACTCGCCTCCGTGGTTGTCCAGATTTACATAGTATTATTCTTAGTAATTCGTTTTTCTGTGTGGTTACTGCAGTATCTATCCAATTGTTATTTGTAAGCTCTTTTTTTCCCATCTGTCAGCTAACTTTCTCCACAGATCCATTGCAAGGTAACATTAATAATATTGTTGACCGTCCTTCATACTAAAAATATCCATTTATGTTGTATTTGTGTGGGCTTCAGAGACTCGAGAATCCAATCGGAGCCACTGATTAATCAATCTGCTGATGCCAAATCTCAACTGCGGTTTTTATGGCCTTGGACGCTGTTTCATCATTTGAAGTAGATATGAATGCTGATCCACCCGTGTAGACAAGGACTGCCGATTCTGGATAGCTAGAGGACTGTCTCAAAGGGACATGTCTTCAGGATATTAGATGTAGTCTCATAGGTGGCCACAATTTGTATCAGGTGTGTTTGAATGACTGACAGGCAAGCATTTTGCTAAATTAGTAAAATAAAATCATATTTTCCGTTTCTCTCTCTCCTCTAATAGATGGTGAATTTGCCTTCCCTCTTCTGCGTTATGCAATGGAGACAATTTCTTCCGTCTTTTCTTTTGTTTCCAAGTGCCTAATAGATCCTATTTGAGTGTTCATGTTCTTGTCTCTTGAATCTCTCTACCGTTTCAGTAAGTGCTCACGTGACCTGAAAATTGGCGATTAGTGCAAATATCGGAAGGGTTTAAATAAAGATTATTGTGAGTGGTATAAATGTCGTATCAACCAATCAATCAATCAATTAATTAAAATTGTTCAGCTCCCTGAGGTGTAATGGCCTTTAACACTGCACGTCAAGTTTTCTTGTCATGTATCATCCTTTCTAACTTAGTCCACGTCTTCCTTGTTTCCTGTATGTTTATCACATTTCCTTTAAATGTCTGTTTGGGCTACCTCTACAGCTCTTGTCTTAGCGACTCCAGAACAGAGACTGTCTTGTAATGCTGTTAGCCAGTCTCTCGATTGTATGTCATATCCAGCCTCAGTTCCACATTGGGGACTTTTTCACAGTTCTACATTGGGGACTTTTTCACAGTTCCACATTGAAGATTATATCACAGTTCTACATTAGGGACTTTTTCACAGTTCCACATTGAAGACTATATCAAAGTTCTACATTGGGGACTTTTCACAATTCCACATTGGGGACGTTATCACAGTTCCACAATGGGGACTTTATCACAGTTCTACATTGGGGACGTTATCATAGTTCCACAATGGGGACTTTATCACAGTTCCACAATGGGGACTTTATCACAGTTCCACAATGGGGACTTTATCACACCATTTCAATTCATCTATTCGGCAGAAATATGAATTAATGAAACCCTGAACTTTGCTTGCTGTAGATGCCATTGTATCCTCTGTGACAAGGACATACAGCATAACAGACTTTCAATTGGACATTTGTATGTTTGGACAAACAGCATAACAGACTTTCAATTGGACATTTGCATGTTTGGACAGACAACATAACAGACTTTCAATTGGACATTTGTATGTTTGGACATACAGCATAACAGACTTTCAATTGGACATTTGTATGTTTGGACATACAGCATAACAGACTTTCAGTTGAACATTTGTATGTTTAGACAGACAAAATAACAGACTTTCAATTGGACATTTGTATGTTTGGACATACATCATAACAGACTTTCAATTGGACATTTGTATGTTTGGACAGACAACATAACAGACTTTCAATTGGAAAATTGTATGTTTGGACAGACAACATAACAGACTTTCAATTGGACATTTGTATGTTTGGACAGACAACATAACAGACTTTCAATTGGACAATTGTATGTTTGGACAGACAACATAACAGACTTTCAATTGGACATTTGTATGTTTGGACATACAGCATAACATACTTTCAATTGGACATTTGTATATTTGGACATACAGCATAACAGACTTTCAATTGGACATTTGTATGTTTGGACAGACAACATAACAGACTTTCAATTGGACATTTGTATGTGTGGACATACATCATAACAGACTTTCAGTTGGACATTTGTATGTTTGGACATACAGCATAACAGACTTTCAATTTCAACAAAAAAATTTCAATAACAAAACTTTCGAATATTTTGGCCACGAAATACGAATTCTTCTTCTTCTTCGTCGTTTATTGGAAGCCATGAAAAGGGATTTGCAAGTTGCAGAATGTATTCCAGAGAAGGAAATGCTTTGTGTCGTACCTTTTGGTCCGACACATCCGAATTCTGCATGTCGTTTCGATTTGACCGTCCAAGAATCATTTTGAAGCACTTCATCTAGAATGTCCCGCTCTTATGTAGCATTTAATGTCCATGTTTCACAACCATACAGGTACACAGAGAAAATCAATGGTGGCATTAAACTGGTTTTTGTTCTCTCCAAATCGGCCGCAGGATGACAAGACTTCCCAGACCAGTCCTCGTTTGCAGTTCCGCCCTCCTACTCCTATTGACCCCCTTTCTTAAATACTTGAGTCTTGGTATTCAATCAGAAAAGGCTGCCTGATGCCAGCTAGCCAAAAACTGCATTAATTCGTGTCTGTCCTTTACCTTGGAGTACCATTACGGTCCAAGCGCGTGATGTAGACCATCTGTCCATCTTGTTGGCGGCTGTCCACGGGGGTGGTTGTAGCTGCACGGCCACCAGCAAGACACCCCCCTCGTCTATCTATCGTCAGTCACGGGGACCACGTAGACCACATGGACCACATGGCCGGTCCATCTGTACTTCCGCATTGACGCAGAGTCAACAACATCCAGTAACTCATCACGGATGTCTGGATTTATTAGGGAGATATTTAGTACGTTTCGCTTGATTGCTCTTAGGTAAAACGGAGCTTCTCTGCGCCTGATATGCGTAGACTTCTAACTTCACGTCTATATATCATTGCTGAGATAACCATGCTATTGAAGATATAAGCCCTGGCCTTGACAACGTAAGTTAACGTCTTTACACTGGTTTAGAAGACTCTGCAGAGTCTATTTACAATCAGTTTCATTTACATTACGTTGCTCAAACAGCAATCTATTCTTAAATGCATTAATTGTCCCTGCCTCCACTACTTTCTATGGCAATGCATTCCACGCATTCACAACTCTCTGATTAAAAAAATATTTTCTTATATCTAATCTGGACCTTTCTTTAGTTCATTTGTAGCTATGCCCTCTTGTTCGTGTGGGTGGCTGCATTTTGAGAAAAACTTGTTTTAGTTTAATTTGACGTCTGTCATCTGCTTGAATATCGGTTTGATGAGGTTGAAGCTGGGCCAACCCACGGCTCTCCTGTGTGAGAGATCTGTATTACTGTTTTTGTAGTTGTTGATTCCCTGGCCTAGGTAGGCATACGCATTGAGGTTTTTGATGGGCTCATGGTGATACTGTCACTGAGCTCCCTTCTCGTCCCTCGCCATTAGTTTGGCCTGCCGATGTTTGCAATATTTACAATATATGTGTGTTTATCTCATAGTCTGCTATCGAAGCCACACTCCCCACACCTACTACGAGGACAGTCATTAAGTAACAGCAATTTTTTTATTATAAAGTGCATGACAATGTACAACGGAAATCTTAGTTCAGGACACACAATGGATATTTAGAAATGCTCAATGTAGCGTGCAACATGGCCGCATCACCGCCGACTTTGACACACTGTGTAAGAACATCGAGGCGTTATTCGTTTATTATATTTTTTGTTGTTGGCCAGAGGGTTTGAAACATTCTGAAAGCTACAAAAGAATGAAGGTTCAATATAGAGATGTTTGTTTGAGTCAGAGCAGAGTGCATGAATGTGAAGAAAGATTTCACAACTGAAGTAAAAACGTCATTGCTAAACCTAATTGTAGGAGAGCAGCAAACGTGCCAACTGTAAAACAGCAAATGTGGCAACTCTAAACAGCAAATGTGGCAACTGTAAAACAGCAAACGTGGCAACTGTTAAACAGCAAGCGGGACAACTGTTAAACAGCAAACGTGGCAACTGTAAACCAGCAAGCGGGACAACTGTTAAACAGCAAACGTGGCAACTGTAAACCAGCAAAAGTGGCAACTGTAAAACAGCAAGCGTGACAACTGTAAACCAGCAAGCGGGACAACTGTAAACCAGCAAGCGTGACAACTGTAAACCAGCAAAAGTAGCAACTGTAAACCAGCAAGCGTGACAACTATAAACCAGCAAAAGTAGCAACTGTAAGCCAGCAAGCGTGACAACTGTAAACCAGCAAAAGTGGCAACTGTAAACCAGCAAGCGTGACAACTGTAAACCAGCAAGCGGGACAACTGTAAACCAGCAAGCGTGACAACTGTAAATCAGCAAGCGTGACAACTGTAAGCCAGCAAGCGTAACAACTGTAAACCAGAAAGCGTGACAACTGTAAACCTCTAAGCGTGACATCTATAAATCAGCAAGAGTGACAACCGTAAACCAGCAAGCGTGACAACTGTAAACCAGCAAGAGTGACAACTGTAAACTAGCAAGGGAGACAACTGTAAACCAGTAAAAGTGGCAACTGTAAACCAGCAAGCGTGAATACTGTAAATCAGCAAGAGTGACAACTGAAAACCAGCAAGCGTGCCAACTGTAAACCAGAAAAAGTGGCAATTCTAAACCAGCAAGCGTGACAACTGTAAACCAGCAAGCGTGACAACTGTAAACCAGCAAGCGTGACAACTGTAAACTAGCAAGCATGACACCTGTAAACCAGCAAGCGTGACAACTGTAAACCAGCAAGCGTGACAACTGTAAACCAGCAATCGTGACAACTGTACACCAGCAAGCGTGACAACTGTAAACCAGCAATCGTGACAACTGTAAATCAGCAAGCGTGACAACTGTAAATCAGCAAATCTGACAACTGACACAGTGAAACAGCAGATGGTGGCATCAGGCGAGTCACTGTTGATGAAAAAGCCGTAGATTTCAACATGAGTCTCGGCCATGCGCACAAAGTTGTCCATGATGACCACAGTTATAAGAAGGTGTGCTTCAAGTCAGCTAAAAACGAGGAAATGGAGGCGGTTTAATATTGGTTAAGTAAGTAAGTCGCATGTCCTTTTACAGAACGTAGCTTCTTACAACCGCCACCTGCTCGGCTGTTATAAGTTTCTTGGCAAGTGTGCAGTACAGTAGGTTGTCAAGTGTGCAGTACGATATGTCGTCAAGTGTGCAGTACGGTAGGTTATCAAGTGTGCAGTACGGTAGGTTGTCAAGTGTGCAGTACGGTAGGTTGTCAAGTGTGCAGTACGGTAGGTTGTCAAGTGTGCAGTACGGTATGTTGTCAAGTGTGCAGTACGGTAGGTTGTCAAGTGTGCAGTACGGTAGGTTGTCAAGTGTCCAGTACGGTAGGTTGTCAAGTGTGCAGTACGATAGGTTGTCAAGTGTGCAGTACGATAGGTTGTCAAGTGTGCAGTACGATAGGTTGTCAAGTGTGCAGTACGATAGGTTGTCAAGTGTGCAGTACGATAGGTTGTCTTTACTTTCCGTACGTGGAGGAGCATTTGGATGAGAAAAAGATCCCAGTGTCTGCAAAACTTGACAAAAGTGGGAAGCACACACAAAGACATTTTTCTACAGGGCACCCACAAGCTAGTGGTTAAGTGAAAATATTTCCAGACAAATGAACTATGTTGAAGAATAAGGCAGAACACATTTCTGGTTCGCACTCCTGCGTTTTTCCTATTGCACCATATGGCTTCGCTCGGATTCGTTCATTCTCAATCCCCCACTACCAAACACTGAAAGGGCTTAAGTAGCAGAATATAGTCCTTTCGGTCCAACACATTTCGACTTCAGCAAGCATTTTTTTAGTACCGGCTTAGCATTCCCTCTTCGATCTCTTTTCCTTAGCCAGTCTGCCCTGCTGCAGCCTGTTATCCAGGATCACCGAATGGAAGTGTAGAAGGGTCTTGGCAGCTCTGGTTCGTTGGCCCTGAATCTAGCAGTGAGCTTTAAGTCTCTGACCACTGCAGCTCATGCGCTGCTCAGCATCTTGATTCCGTGGCAGCAAATGACTGCGAATCATGAGCGATTACCACAATTTCTAGGAAAAGAACAGAATCCTTCGAGTACAAATGTTACAGAGAGATCCTCAGAATACTCTGGACGGAGAAAAAGACAAATATAAACATACGACAAGAGTTGAACATAGAGGAGAACTGGCTTATCAATTCCATTTTAGCCAGAAAATGGACATGGTTTGGTCACACCAAGAGACACAACGGCCTTGAGAGAACGGGGATGGAAGGTATGGTTCCACGCAAAAGAGGAAGGGGAAGACCAAGAAGACGATGGCACAAAGATATCCATGAATGACTGGGTATAACTGGCGGAGGCTGGAGTTTTGACAAGGGAAAGAGTTTCTTTCAGGCAGACTGGGATGTGAGCGACGTTTTATGATGGACATGCAACAGGATGATGATAACTCTGCTAAAAATGTTGTTAACAAAACTGTTATTGCTTAAGGACTGTCCATCACGGTCAAAATATTGACCACGTATGTTTGCTTCTCACAGGGTATGTGGAACACTTCCATAAGCCGGACAACAGACTAATCCTCATGCATGTACCAGAGACTTACGCCAATGTCACAGTCATGAGTAGGTCTTTATGTTAACGCTGTCACATGATGTTGCTTCTGCTTCGTTTTTCTGGACATTCCTTCTAATTTGTATTTACTTTTACAGTTTCTTATTCGTACAGTTTTTTTCTTTCTTCTCGTCGTCTGATTTTATTTCCCATACTCCGTATATTTCTTATTTTTCCTATTTTGTCTTGTTATTTAGTTGCCCATCAAACAGTCACAGCCATCAAGAAGATCAAGTAGTCAAAGCCATCACGAAGATCAAGTAGTCAGAGCCATCACGAAGATCAAGTAGTCAGAGACATCAAGAAGATCAAGTAGTCAAAGCCATCACGAAGATCAAGTAGTCAGAGCCATCAAGAAGATCAAGTAGTCAGAACCATCAAGAAGATCAAGTAGTCAGAGCCATCAAGACGATCAAGTAGTCAGAGCCATCAAGAAGATCAAGTAGTCAGAGCCATCAAGAAGATCAAGTAGTCAGAGCCATCAAGAAGATCAAGTAGTCAGACCCATCAAGAAGATCAAGTAGTCAGAGCCATCAAGAAGATCAAGTAGTCAGAGCCATCAAGAAGATCAAGTAGTCAGAGCCATCAAGAAGATCAAGTAGTCAGAGTCATCAAGAAGATCAAGTAGTCAGAGCCATCAAGAAGATCAAGTAGTCAGAGCCATCAAGAAGATCAAGTAGTCAGAGCCATCAAGAAGATCAAGTAGTCAGACCCATCAAGAAGATCAAGTAGTCAGAGCCATCAAGAAGTTCAAGTAGTCAGAGCCATCAAGAAGATCGAGTAGTCAGAGCCATCAAGAAGATCAAGTAGTCAGAGCCATCAAGAAGATCAAGTAGTCAGAGCCATCAAGAAGATCAAGTAGTCAGAGCCATCAAGAAGATCAAGTAGTCAGAGCCATCAAGACGATCAAGTAGTCAGAGCCATCAAGAAGATCAAGTAGTCAGAGCCATCAAGAAGTTCAAGTAGTCAGAGCCATCAAGAAGATCGAGTAGTCAGAGCCATCAAGAAGATCAAGTAGTCAGAGCCATCAAGAAGATCAAGTAGTCAGAGCCATCAAGAAGATCAAGTAGTCAGAGCCATCAAGAAGATCAAGTAGTCAGAGCCATCAAGACGATCAAGTAGTCAGAGCCATCAAGAAGATCAAGTAGTCAGAGCCATCAAGAAGTTCAAGTAGTCAGAGCCATCAAGAAGTTCAAGTAATCAGAGCCATCAAGAAGATCAAGTAATCAGAGCCATCAAGAAGATCAAGTAGTCAGAGCCATCAAGAAGATCAAGTAGTCAGAACCATCAAGACGATCAAGTAGTCAGAGCCATCAAGAAGATCAAGTAGTCAGAGCCATCAAGAAGATCAAGTAGTCAGAGCCATCAAGAAGATCAAGTAGTCAGACCCATCAAGAAGATCAAGTAGCCAGAGCCATCAAGAAGATCAAGTAGTCAGAGCCATCAAGAAGATCAAGTAGTCAGAGCCATCAAGAAGATCAAGTAGTCAGAGCCATCAAGAAGATCAAGTAGTCAGAGCCATCAAGAAGATAAGTAGTCAGAGCCATCAAGAAGATCAAGTAGTCGGAGCCATCAAGAAGATCAAGTAATCAGAGCCATCAAGAAGTTCAAGTAGTCAGAGCCATCAAGAAGATCAAGTAGTCAGAGCCATCAAGAAGATCAAGTAGTCAGAGCCATAAAGAAGATCAAGTAGTCAGAGCCATCAAGAAGATCAAGTAGTCAGAGCCATCAAGAAGATCAAGTAGTCAGAGCCATCAAGAAGATCAATTAGTCAAAGCAACTTCAGAACTGCAATTGCAACAATAGTTTGATAAACTAAATACAACATGTAAAGAATACAACATGTAAAGAATTCAACATGTAAAGAATTCAACATGTAAAGAATTCAACATGTAAAGAATGCAACATGTAAAGAATTCAACATGTAAAGAATTCAACATGTAAAGAATACAACATGTAAAGAATACAGCATGTAAAGAATTCAACATGTAAAGAATACAACATGTAAAGAATACAACATGTAAAGAATGCAACATGTAAAGAATACAGCATGTAAAGAATTCAACATGTAAAGAATACAACATGTAAAGAATACAACATGTAAAGAATACAGCATGTAAAGAATTCAACATGTAAAGAATACAACATGTAAAGAATTCAACATGTAAAGAATTCAACATGTAAAGAATACAACATGTAAAGAATTCAACATGTAAAGAATTCAACATGTAAAGAATTCAACATGTAAAGAATACAACATGTAAAGAATACAACATGTAAAGAATTCAACATGTAAAGAATACAACATGTAAAGAATTCAACATGTAAAGAATACAACATGTAAAGAATACAACATGTAAAGAATTCAACATGTAAAGAATACAACATGTAAAGAATACAACATGTAAAGAATTCAACATGTAAAGAATACAACATGTAAAGAATACAACATGTAAAGAATACAACATGTAAAGAATACAGTATGAAAATCAATATAAAAGGGAACTGAAGTAATGAAACTATCTATAAAAGCTGTAGACATGAATATGCTTGTTGAAATACAGCAAATCAAACAGGTGAAAGATTTCACATACTTAGGAGCACAATATCACCAGACGGAAGAATGACAGCGGAAATCCAACAAAGATGCAATGAGACATATCAGATCATTGGGCAATTAACTCCAATACTTAATTGCAAGCACGTGACAATAACTACCAAATGAGCTTTATACAACACGATGTTTGTCATGACACTACACTATCAATGTCAAAACTGGACAGTAACTTCAAATGAAAAACACTAAATCGTAACAGCAGAAATGAAACACCTGCGAAAAAAATTGGACGCAACAAGGAGAGACATGATCAGAAACGATGATATCACGAGACTAGTGGGAACAAGACCAGTATTAGACTACATTAAAGGACAGCAACTCAAATGGTTTGGCCACATAACAAGTCTACCACCACACAGTACCCCCCAACAATCAATGCTTTTTAGATATAACATATTCAAGGCCAAGGGCAGACCACGATAAAGGTGGCTTACATAAATATCTGAGGCAGTCAATGCTAGCGTGCATGAGGCGCACAGACGGGCTCGTTTTATAGATTACTTCATAACCTGACACTAAAAATCATACCAAAAACAAAAAACTGCACTGGTCGTCAACCTCACTCTCTGGTCTCGAGCTACCTTGCATCAGTGGCAAGACAAAAGCCGAGACGACTTGAGATAGCTCAAGATGCCGATTTTTCCACAGGGTTTGTCTTCTTGAATTAAGACCTAGTACAAATAGTTATTTAATTATCAGTGCTTTTAGCTATTGTATGAATACAACTGTCTTTATTTATGTCTTCCATCATTTTGTCATGTGTTCATTGGTTAAATATTGTTCTGTTTTCTGCTACATTTCTCAGTAAACAATTGATTAATCTTGTCAGTTTGTAAAGTGTTATTTGGCACAGACAATGATGATCAAGCAACTCTTTTTTTATGATGTTCAAAGCTAGAAAAACGACACCAACTAGAAACACAAGATGACAAAGAAGAAGAACACAAGGAATACAAATTAAAAAACAGAAAGAGGAGCTAGAAAGACAATAAGTAGAGAAATGAAGTACAAGAAATGAAGTACAAGAAATGAAGTACAAGAAATGAAGAACAAGAAATGAAGTACAAGAAATGAAGTACAAGAAATGAAGTACAAGAAATGAAGAAATGGAACATTAAACAAAAATTATAACATGTAAGAAAGGGGAAAAACAAAAGGCAAAACGCGATTTAGAAGAAATGTAAATGGTGGAAGAAAAGAAGAAATGTAAATGGTGGAAGAAAAGAAAAAATGTAAATGGTGGAAGAAAAGAAGAAATGTAAATGGTGGAAGAAAAGAAGAAATGTAAATGGTGGAAGAAAAGAAGAAATGTAAATGGTGGAAGAAAAGAAGAAATGTAAATGGTGGAAGAAAAGAAGAAATGTAAATGGTGGAAGAAAAGAAGAAATGTAAATGGTGGAAGAAAAGAAGAAATGTAAATGGTGGAAGAAAAGAAGAAATGTAAATGGTGGAAGAAAAGAAGAAATGTAAATGGTGGAAGAAAAGAAGAAATGTAAATGGTGGAAGAAAAGAAGAAATGTAAATGGTGGAAGTAAAGAAGAAATGTAAATGGTGGAAGAAAAGAAGAAATGTAAATGGTGGAAGAAAAGAAGAAATGTAAATGGTGGAAGAAAAGAAGAAATGTAAATGGTGGAAGAAAAGAAGAAATGTAAATGGTGGAAGAAAAGAAGAAATGTAAATGGTGGAAGAAAAGAAGAAATGTAAATGGTGGAAGAAAAGAAGAAATGTAAATGGTGGAAGAAAAGAAGAAATGTAAATGGTGGAAGAAAAGAAGAAATGTAAATGGTGGAAGAAAAGAAGAAAAAATGAATGAGAAGAGAAATAATGAGACAACAAATTAACGAAAAATAGAATGGAGATGAAGAAGAGCATGGAGTCAAAGAAGAAGAAAGAGACGACGAAGAGTAAGACTACATAGAAAATAATTAAAACAGGGCAGAAGCAGATGAAGAAATACAAGATAAAGAAATGACAGAAGAAGAAGATGCAAAATGAAAATAAGAAGAAGATAAGCAGAAAGTTATAGGAAACCATATTATTGTTCTAGCCGATCAGTGGTCGATAATGTGGGATTGAGACAAGTGGCGGGATGGCAACCAATTGAGATAGTGATTGGGGAGAGAGAGGGAGAGAGAGAGAGAGAGAAAAAGATATATAGATAAAGATATAAATACCAATATAAAGACGTTAAGTTCATTTTAAAAATCAGTGTCAGGCAAATGCAGATTCTTGGGATTGTTCGACAGTTGCATATCGCTTTCTGGATAGATGTTTCTTCAAAGGTCGGAAGAGATGAAAGTCATTGTGTGCCAGGTCAAGGTTGTGGGATGGGTGTTCAAGCACCTGCTATTAATAACGCTGTAGAAATTCCCATCGGGTTTTGGTAGTGTGCGGACTTGCGTTTTCATGTACAGAAGACGCTTTGTCGCAGCAAACCAGGTCGGTTGTAACAGTTCGAATCAGTTCGAGCAGTGCCTGTTCACATCGCTTATCAACGCTTTCGAGGCAAGGAAATTAAAAATTGTATTTCGTTGTCTATCCTGCATAATTTTTCCTTCATAGACCATCAGAAGAGGTTTGACAGTCCAACATGAGAAATTACTTAAATGTCTACAAGAAATAGGTCTAGATGGTAAAGACATAAGACTGCTCAGTAATCTGGACAGTGAACAAAGTGCCACAGTAAAATTATGAAACTTATGCTCTCATAGTATAGATATAAAAAGAGGAGTGAGACAGGGATGTGTATTATCTCCTTGTCGTTTTAATATCTACACAGATCAAATATTTCAGGATACCAGGGTGTGTCATTGGAGATGTGGAAATGAAAAACCTTAGATATGCGGATGATACAGTTCTGATGATAAAAAGTGAGCATGAATTACAATAGCTTGTGACAACATTTTACACAATAAGTCAAGAGTTTGGATTAGACATAAACATAAAGAAAACAAAGACTGTGATCCATTTGGAAAAGTTACAAGAAACCATTTATACAGATAAAAATAAAAGATCAACTACATGAAGAGGTACAGAGTTTCTCTTATCTAGGTAATATAATAACTGACGAAGGCGGATGTGAAAGAGAAATCAGAAAGAGAATGGGTATGGCCAAAATGGTATTCAACAACATGCGACACAGACTGACGTCTTCTTCTTCTACTTCTTCTTCTGCGTTCGTTCTCAATCTCCCGCTACCAAACCCTGAAAGGGCTTCAGTAGCATAATGTAGTTCAGAGAACGGAATGCGTTGTGTCGTAGTTTACAGCTTGAATGCGATATTTGCACCTTTCGGTCCAACACATCCGACTTCAGCAAGCATTGTTTGAGTACCGGGTTAGCATTCCCTCTTCAATCCCTTCTCCTTAGCCAGTCTGCCCTGCTGCAGGCTGTTATCCAGGATCACCGCGTGGAGGTGTAGAAGGGTCTTGGCAGCTTTAGTTCGCTGGCCCTGCCTATGAGTCGCTGACCACTGCAGCTCATGCGCTGCTCAGCATCGTGATCTCACTGACGTCTAATCAGATAAATCATCATTTGAAAATGAGAATTGTCACTACTTTATGTCGGAAAGTCATGGATAATGAACAGCAAGTTGGAAAAAGAGTATTGAATCCTTTCAAAATGTGGGTTTATAGAATATTGGGTCGCATATCTTGGAAAGAGAAGACAACGAATGTGTAGGTATTGCAAAAGTTGGGGGTTACAATTTTTGTGACCTTATTTATTGAAATAGTGTCGTACATAAATCCTCTTGAGTGTCGATGTAGACCATCTATTAACAAATGCACTTTTGGCTGCGTCTCTCAGGTCCTGGCAGGGTCCAAGAACTGTTGAAAGAGTGTGAGACCAGGATACAGTCTCTACAGGGCATGTATCTAGAGAAAATGAAATCACGTGGGGTATGTATGCCTTTAGAAGAGCCATGTTTTCCTACAGTTTACCACCATAGACCATTCAGTTTGGATGCCCTTCTTTACTGTGACGATCTGCTGTAATGGTTCTCCAGCGTCCTCTCGCCCTCTTGCTTTGAGGCTATAATATGTTTCGCGTTTCCCTGTTCATCGTGTAATGTCCTCCTCTCACTTATTTAATGTCCTCCTCTCACTAATTTAATGTCCTCCTCTCACTTATTTAATGTCCTCCTCTCACTTATTTAATGTCCTCCTCTCACTTATTTAATATCATCCTCTCGCTTCTGTTTAATATCATTCTCTGACTGATATACCATGTTATCCTTTCCCTTACATTTAATGTCATCCTCTGACATCTATCTAATGTCAACCTCTCACTTACATTTAATGTCATCCTCTGACATCTATCTAATGTCAACCTCTCACTTACAACCTTCCTTACATCTAACACGTTCGCACACCTATCTTTCCTGCTCCATTGCTATCAGCGAGTCATTAAATGTAACACAAATCTATAGCTTTCATTTCGTTTATCAATTCTCTTTGCACCCCTAATTATTGTCTTATCTTTCCAATATCTTTTTTATTTATCCACATTTAACTGGCATTAAGGTTGTTGTTGTTGTTGTTGTTGTTGTTGTTGAATGCCCAAAAATGAGTAGGATTACTTCTTTGTGCGCCGTGAAAACGACGTTGTGGCGGATTATCGTAGCTTTCATCACATCGCGAACGTGTCGAAAAAGGTGGGCAAGGGTCCAGCGGTTGTGTTATGCTTGGCTTTTTCTGCGTGTCGTTCACTACTAGAGGGACCACGTCGATCCCTCATCTTGTTAGTCAGGCTGCCATGAAAACAGCCTTTATCCAGGAAGGGCTGCGAGGAAGCCAGTGAGGGTCTTGTCCAGGATGTTTTCCTGAACCTGATTAGCATGTCTAATCAGTATATTTTGCCTTATACGACGTTAGTCTTCCTTCCCCATAGACAGTAATAAATGCCTCCAATACTTTGTGCACGGTCCATGTTTCTACGGAATACATCACAGGCGATTTCGCAAATGCTTCCTCATTTCTAGGCACAAATAATTAGTGAATGACTTATTTCGATGTTGATGAAAGTAGAATTAGCTATACATGTTCTATTTCTCATTTCCAATTTACATACTTAATTTGGCTATTCATTTCTGGGAAAGTTGCTTAAAATAGGAGAAATAGAAGTCCACGCAAACTGATGAAGGGCATGACAAGTTTAATAAGGACTTGGTACCAAGAAATAGCGGTGAATAAGCTAAATATCAGCTAGCGACTCATATATGGCTGCTTGCATAGGGGTCAGCAAACCAGAGCTGACCAAGACCCCTATTCCACCGGCGGCTCTGTAAGCAGGTTGAACTAGTCACTATGTAGTCCGGCCAATTGATAAGATCGCATTGTGAAGGTACACGCGATACTAAAAATATTCAGCTGAAATACTGTGCCTAGTCCCAAATCCTAGTATGCCGCCTTAAGTTTAAAATGCCTTCTACGGAAAGCCTTCGGCAACCCGGCAACATACACTAACAATATGCCTTCTTCTTCTTCTTCCTCTTCGTTCGTTCTCAATCTCCCACTATCAAACCCTGAAAGAAGGGGACGGCGTGGCCTAGTGGTTAAGTGGCACGGCTCACAACCAGAAGGTGCTGGGTTCGATCCCCATCACAGCACCGGCCGTTACCCCGGGGAAGCTAACCCTTAGAAAATGCAGGAGGAAGCAGACCCTTACATAAAATGCATGCTGAAGTCGGATGCACTGGGCCGACAGGCGCAAAATAAAAACTACAGTGTAACGCACACACGCCTTGGAGAATAGATAAATAAGGCGAACGCAAAAAAACAAAAAACAAAAACAACCCTGAAAGGGCTTAAGTAGCAGAATGTTAGTCCAGAGAACGGAATGCGTTGTGTCGTAGTTTACAGCTTGACTGCGATATTTGCACCTTTCGGTCCAACACATTCGACTTCAGTAAGCATTTTTTTAGTACCGGGTTAGCATTTCCTCTTCGATCCCTTCTCCTTCGCCAGTCTGCCCTGCTGCAGGCTGTTATCCAGGATCACCGCGTGGAGGTGTAGAAGGGTCTTAGCAGCTCTCGTTCGCTGGCCCTGACGCTAGCAGTTAGCTATGGGTCGCTGACCACTGCAGCTCATGCGTTTCTCAGCATCTTGATCCCTATGCCTGCTTAAATACCAGAAGGAAGTAAGAAATAATGTGGTGGACCGAAAGGCGCAGATATCGTAGTCTTGCTGTAAACGCTTCAACGTCTTTTTCCGGGCGAACACCGAAGCATAAGAAAATGTAATAAAAGCTTTTAAAAAACCCAGTGGTCGGAGGTAAGGTGTTCGCCTCGGGTGCTGGAAATCGGGGGTTCAAATCACGGTGAAGACAGCGATTTTTTTCACGTGGATCATACTGTAAATATTTCCCCTGATCACTGAGTAGTGAGATCAGACACCAGCATTCAGTGGCGCGCACGTTAAAAATACCTTACCAGTTGGACATCGAAAAGAGTAGGCCTAACCGTCGCTGCTATGGCAATATCCAAGTTAATAATTTACTCAAATTATTCTAGGAATTCTCTTCCCACAGAGAATATGTCGCAAAAAAGGGGACTGTGTGACTATAACATCAGATCTTGGTTATCTGGTTAGCGGAGCGGCTTAGATGGGGCCTTACAGACTGCGGATCTACCTTGCTCTCATTTACGCTTTCCCCTCCACCAGTCTCAAAAGTAGGCGATATTATATTCCAGGGGCAAAAGGATGCTGGGATTGACCTGCCAAGTCACCAGTGGATTTTCACCTTCCAACAAAATATGAAACAAAGGAGATCACAACTCCCTACGACGTCTAACGACATAAGTGGACTGAAGATAGATAGAAAAACACCGTTTTGCAAGCTTCATATAGTAGTTATTACTCAAACTAACAATGTCTTCTGTTTTTCACGTGAAACCTACCACTTGCTGGTGTTGCTATTGGCAACATGGACGCTTGTTTCAACTTTCTGTTTTGTTTTTTTTGTCATGTGAGCAATATATATTGTTCTTACGACAGTCTTAACCTAACGTCTTTATACTGGCTTAGAAGACTCTGCAGATTCTGTGTACAACCAGTTTATTTTATATTTCATGGATCTAAAATATATGCGCATCAAATCTATTCTTGAATGCATTAATTGACACTGCTTCCACTGTTTCCCGTGGCAATGCAATCCAAACATTTACCACTCTCTGCTAAGCAAGATACTACATAATATCTTATTTGGACCTTTCTTTAATTAATTTGAAATTGTTTCCTCTTGTTCTTGTAGGCGGTTGTATTTGGAAGAGACTTGTTATTGTCTAATTTATACTTTCTTTGATTCATACAATCTATTCTGTAGATACATGGAGAATTTACCTGCGTGGATAGTGAAAAGCCAGGACACGCAATTGTTGACTGTGCTATAGAGAAGAATGTGGCATTCATTGTTACTGGTAAGAGATAATGTCCTTGACATTCGAAGAAATACAGGGGTCAGAAGTTGCAGCACAGTAAGTGAGCTGACAGCAGCCGGAGACTCATAACTGTCTGTTTGCATCAGGGTCAGTGAACTAGAGCTGACTGCTTCTATCAGGGTCGGTGACTCATAGCTGGATGCTTGCATCAGAGTCAGCTAACCAGAGCTGACTGCTTCTATCAGGGTCGGTGACTCATAGCTGGATGCTTGCATCAGAGTCAGCGAACCAGAGCTGACTACTTCTATCAGGGTCGGTGACTCATAGATGGATGCTTACATCAGGGTCAGCGAACCAGAGCTGACTGCTTCTATCAGGGTCGGTGACTCATAGCTGGATGCTTGCATCAGGGTCAGCGAACCAGAGCTGACTACTTCTATCAGGGTCGGTGACTCATAGCTGGCTGCTTACATCAAAGTCAGTGACTGCTAGTTCTCTGCTTACATCAAGGTCAGCGAGTCCTAGCTGGCTGCTTACATCATGGTCAGCGACTCAAAGCTGGCTGCTTACATCATGGTCAGCGACTCCTAGCTGGCTGCTTACAATCATGGTCAGCGACTCATAGCTGGCTGCTTACATCAAGGTCAGCGACTTATAGCTGGCTGCTTACATCATGGTCAGCGACTCCTAGCTGGCTGCTTACATCAAGGTCAGCGACTCATAGCTGACTGCCTACATCAAGGTCAGCGACTTATAGCTGGCTGCTTACATCAAGGTCAGCGACTCATAGCTGTCTGCTTGTATCAGGATCAGCGAACAAGATCTGACCAAGACTCTATTCCGCTCTGGGACATATCCTGCAGGACTGCCACACTTATACAGATCAAAGATAGACATACTGGCCCGGGCGAGCGTCCGTGTTAGAAAAGCTGTGGGGGACAGGCGAAGATCCCAAACACATCTTCTCCTTTGTAAACCTCACTGAGCTGAAAACATGGAGTCAGTTGATCGAATAATAATGATAATAATAATAATAATAATAATAATAATAATAATAATAATAAGAGTAAGATGGAGAGACAGAAGAAGTATAAACTTCAACGCGTTATCCAGCGTCCCCTCTATGACAAATGGCAAACTGTCTAGAACTCCTCTCTCTAAAAATAAATTATAAAACTGCTATTACGATGTTTATGTTATTGCTAGAGTCTGTAGAGGGAATTTATAAGCCCATCGAATAAAGGCCTCTTGCTCTTACAGTCGAGGGACGGCATGGAGGTAATTAATTACCTCATAGTGGGAATCGAAGTAAGTTTACAAATAAGAAGTTGAAAAAATTGTGTATTTTTCAGTGCACACTTCTAAATGACCAGTCCAGGATCTTTTAAAATGTGATAGGCTAACACATCGCACGAATAGATGCTGCGTACATAATTTCAACTCTTTAGAATATGGGGAAGATGGTTAAAATAGAAGAAATAGAAGTCCACGCAAACGGATAACGAGCATGTACGCAGACGGATAAAGTCATGTCAAGTTAATAATGAAAAAAGCTTGTAAAAACTTAAATGATGTCATACGCATGTCAGGGTTCAATGAGCTGAGCAGCGCATGAGCTGGAGCGGTAATCGACCATTAGCTGACTGCTAGCGTCAGGGCCTGCGAACCAGACTCGGCTACACCTCCACGCGGTGATCCTGGATAACAGGCTACAACGGAGCAGACCGCGGAAGGTGAATGGGTCGAAGAGGGAAGGCTAACCCGATACTCAAAAAATACTAGCCTAAGTCGGATATATTAGATCGAAAGGTGCAAATATCGCAGTCAAACTATAAACTACGACACAACGCATTCCGTTCTCTGGACTACATTCTGGTACTCAAGCACTTTTCAGGGCCTGGTAGTGGGAGATTGAGAAGGAACGAAGCCATATACATGCCATCTGCCATATTGGGGGAATAAGATGTTAGGCACATATTTTATTTGACTAACAATTTTTTTTTTATTTGACCAACAATGTCATGTTTATTTTATCAACACCATGGATTATGTGGTTAGCATCAGACTTCCATCGTTTCCTTCCCATACTTGGTCTTTTACCCAATTTTGGAAGCTGTTACAAAATTACTCAGCTGGGGTTTAAGCCTAGATCGATCGACTGGGTAGCTAGATCACTAACCACTGCCCAATCACGGAGACACATGCTAAAATAACCTTACAATCAGTCAGGACTGATCAATCAGAGGATAGGGTCAAATGGAGGGACATGAGCAGACAACCTTACAACCAGTCTTAGCACTGATCTACCAGAGGTAAGAATCAAAACGAGAGACATGCTCATACAAGCCTACACCAGTCTTAAGACAGGTCAACCAGATGATGACGAGGATGATAAAGAGAATGAAGATGATGATGATACTAAAAGTGGCATCGACCTCATCAACAACCTTTTACGACGAGTCTGTTTGTCTCATTTCGGTCACCGGTGATGCACTAATGTTAGTGGGAAAGCTGTTTCTGGAAGCTATTCGTGATGAGTTAACGCTTAAAGACGTTTCGTTGGTATCTGGTTACAGTGGCTCTACATACATCACAAGACGTTCTTGAGAACCGGTAATGTACTGGCTGTAGTGCAATGCAAGACTTTTCAGTAAACTCATCACTATGGAGATTATGTTGTCGATGACTACCATCTCGTTGGCCCAACTGATGTGACTTTACGTATTAACTTAAAGTTTTATGCTGGTTTAGAAGACTCTACAGATTCGGTATACAACCAGTTTTGTTTACATTTCACTGCTCTAAAAACTATCCGCATCTAATCTATTCTTGAATGCATTAATTGTCCCTACCTCCACTACTTCCCGTGGCAATGCATTCCAAGCACTACCCACTCTCTGGCTAAAAAAATATTTCCTAATATCAAATCTGGACCTTTCTTTAGTTAATTTGCAGCTATGCTTTCTTGTTCTTGTAGATGGTTCTATTTTGAAAAAAAACAAACTTGTTATAGTTTAATATATCAGTTTTTTTGATTATCTTTTAAGCCTGTATTAAGTCACCACGAATTCCTTTTCTTTTCTAAACACTGTAGGTCACAGTCTGAGTCTTTCCCCGTGACTGCAATTCTGGAATACGACTATCAACTTTGTCGCTCTTCTTTGTTTCCTTTCCAGCTTGTTTATATCCCCCCTCTACGATAAGGATTTCACATCTGTACACAGTACTCCAATCTAGGTCTAACTAATGCTTTATACAGTTTGACTATCACTTCCTTGCTCATATGTTCAATATTTCTTGTTATCATACGCAACATTGTATCTCCCTTTTTCACTGCTGCCTGGCCTTGCTCACTATCTGTATGATCTATTATAACCCGTAGGTCCCTTTCCTTATCTGTCTTTCTAATATTGTTCTTTCCTATTCTGTAATTATGTTCCATATTGGATCCACCCATGTGGATGACTACATTTATCTACATTAAACTCCATTTGCCAGCTTACAGACCATTCTCGAAATTTATCGAAATCTGACCTCAATATATCCACTTCCGCTTTAGTTGAGTCACTATTGCATAGTTTTTTGTCATCAGCGAATTTTTCAATCCTGGATCCCATATCACAGCCTTTTTCCAGAAGTATGAGCGAGAACTTCAGGTGATTTCTTGATCAATACGTATCACCTGACTCTTATTACTCTGTTGTTCCAATCAATAGATCAAGGCTGCTGTAGTTATGGAGGTTAACATTCGGTAAAAACACATACAGGAAATCCTTTGTGTCCCTGACAAATGGCTTGTGGCTGTAACTTAGGCATCGTTTTATTTGTTTCGTTGTGCAAACACTGAACTATTACCTGTTTATGTTTTTATCGATGTATCTGCTCCAATAAGTTGGAAAGAAGACGGATTTATTATGTTAATAAATGTGACAGGAACGTTCTTTGATTAATTACGTCCCCTTCTGTTTCAGGAACTCGTGGCCAGGGAAAGGTCCGGCGGACCATTCTGGGTAGTGTCAGCGATTACATCATCCACCATTCTCCAGTCCCCGTTCTTGTGTGCCGCCACAAGTCTGCGTCGGAGAAAGACGTCAAAGAGAAAGATAAGAAACGTGATAAATACGTGAAAGATAAGGAGAAGAGGGAATCCAAGGATAAGAGCCATAAAGAGAAGAAACTGAAGGATAAGGAATGGAGCATTACGGATAACGGCGATGTCTATATGGGAGAGGAACCTACAGAAAAGGAGTAACGAAAAGCAACAGTAAAGTAAACAGACATTGTATTAATATTATGTGAATCATGTTCTCTTAATTATGATGTAACGCTTCTGTCACGCATTTGGCTCTTGCCGTCTTGTTAGACGAGGGTAATTGTGCTTTGAGAAAATGGATGTAACTGCAGCCCATGGCGATAACTAATGTGAATCGTTAGACCAATCCGAGCGGAGAAGCGTCTTCGATAGTGTGAGCAAGGAAAGTCAGGGCCGTTTGCGGCATCGCATGGTGTGACGTGTCTTCTCAAACGATAATTCTTTAGCTTATCCGCAATCAGTACCTTCTTTGTCTGTATCCAATCCTTAATCCTGCCCTTCCATGTAACACGATTCATGGCGGCGTCCTGTTGCGATGATTCCAAATCGAGGCCACAATACCGCTTTAAACTAGAAAGACTTTACGCGAGGTCTCAGAAATTAAGACTAAGGATTCACAAAGATAAAACAAAGAATGCTAATTTCAATAATGTCTGTGATATTGGTATGGAGTTGTTTTTTTTGGGGCGGGGGGGGGGGGGGGGGGGGGCGGGAGCGGGGGGGGGAGTGGGGGAATTGTCCTCACTATGTTACATAAGTTGGACTAATTCACTTATCAAGAAAGTAATTGGTAGCGAGGAAAGTACATGACACGATGTCGAACTTAAAATACAGAAGGCATAATCAATCTTCATTTTATAGGTGAATTTGTGGTCTCCCAAAGAAATCTAAACAAGCACAAAGATCAGGACTTTCAAATATAATGCTAATGTATTACTACTGTAAAGAAAAGAGACTTTGTGTTCAACAAAGACAATAACATAAGAGGGTGCAAACATTCATAAACAGATGCCTAGACAGAATACGAGACAGAATTACAATAAGGTCTGTCTCATTCATTGGCGTCTCAGTCTTTGCAGACCACGTGCCTGGCACTCTGAGAGTAGCTTCTCAGGTCGCAAATTTGCCCAACTTTATGCCACACGTCCATGTTAGCAAATATATCACACTATTTCAATCCTAATATTATGTCTCAAATCAGCCTGTTACCAATGAGCTCGTTGGGACACACATGAAGACATCCTCACAAACCCACGCCATAATTTTCTGTCAGCAGTCGCTTCCTGTGCCTCTTCTGGTCGGTTATTGGTCCATTTGTTTATGTTCTTCTCCTACCCCTTTTTGGGACGGCCTCTTCGTCGTCTGCATTGCACCTTTCCGTGCAGAATCGTATTTGCAAGACCCTTTGATCTCAATATGTGACCGTACCAAGCGAGTATCCTTTCGACAGTTGCTAAGATGTCTTCTAGGGGGTAGCGAGGTCTGGGCTTGACGTACCGCTCTTTAATGGAAAGTGAAGCGTCTGATATAGCCTTTCCTTTCCAGGTGTAGAGATCGCCGCTGGATTCACTGTTCGGCTTGCCATTCAGGAGTTTCCATGCCAATGGCTTCTTCTACATTATTGTGTCCCCAGCAGCACCTTCACGAGGGGCCTTGTTTGTTACAGAGCCTGCTTTTGGGCGCGACCGAATACCCGGCGATAAAACTTGACGGGCAGATTGGGCTCATTAGCCTTGGTTGGCAGCCAATCTAAGAGAAGGTAAACTCTGACTCTAAACCCGGGTAGACAAAGCTCGTTAGCCTGTTCAGGCAGTTCGCCTAGGAGAGGAGGAACTCTGATTTTAAGCCCACAAGTCCCAGGGAGTGCTGGCTAGTCCTGGGACGATGAGAGTATCATCGGATGTCTAGAGTAACTAGCATCTTCGGACAACCACTCCACTGCCATGGGGAAACCTCGGGAGAGGTTACTGGATAACGCCCAGAATGAAAATCAGGAGTGGTAGCACTTAAGGCGAAAGGTTTCAAAATTTCGAACTCATTCCGGCAGCTCCTGCAGCTGAGCTGGTGCCAAATTGTCATGCTTTACATTCCTGTTGATTACAGCAGCGAGGCCGAGAGGGGGATCCGGCAGTTTGGGCAGATTTGCTCATAAGATAACGAGAAGACGTTGGAGATGACTAGAACATACTTCATGAGAAGGTGAAAATGACATTACGAGACAGTCACTGATAGAATACGAAAAACTGAATACGAAAGGTAAGAGACACAAAGGCTGTTCAAGATACAATTGGCGAAGCGAGATTGAGAAATCCACGAGGGAGGAGGTATATAATTGACAGATATTGAAGATGAGAGCGAAAGACCGCTTTGGCGTTTTTAAGTTAAAGACCTCCACAGAGGAGGAAAATAACTGCTTGATGTTCTCTGTTTGTTGGTTGGTTATTGATACAGCAGCCTGCGGGTTTCCGCCCTTTGGTCCAATGTTCCATAATGTTATCTGTAAATGTTTGTGAGCTGTTGTTTAGTTCCGTACATAGTGTTCCATTTGTCTGATATCGGAGAAAGAAACTGTCTGAACACCGACACGACATTCATAAAGATGGTGTTCAACAGTTTCATAGGCATGTGTGCACAGCCGGCCCTCTGGAGTATTTTCTGGTTGGATTGTGTTTAAGTGACTGTTAGATTGTATGGATGTATGACTGTTAGATTGTATGAATATATGACTGTTAGATTGAATGAATATATGACTGTTAGATTATATGGATATATGACTGTTAGATTGTATGGGTGTATGACAGTTAGATTGTATGAATGTATGACCGTTAGATTGTATGAATGTATGACTGTTAGATTGTATGACAGTTAGATTGTATGAATGTATGACAGTTAGATTGTATGAATGTATGACAGTAAGATTGTATGAAAGTATGACAGTTAGATTGTATGAACGTATGACAGTTAGATTGTATGAACGTATGACAGTTAGATTGTATGAATGTATGACTGTTAGATTGTATGAAAGTATGACAGTTAGATTGTATGAATGTATGACTGTTAGATTGTATCGAAAGTATGACAGTTAGATTGTATGAATGTATGACTGTTAGATTGTATGAATGTATGACTGTTAGATTGTATGAAAGTATGACAGTTAGATTGTATGAATGTATGACAGTTAGATTGTATGAATGTATGACTGTTAGATTGTATGAATGTATGACAGTTAGATTGTATGAATGTATGACAGTTAGATTGTATGAAAGTATGACAGTTAGATTGTATGAAAGTATGACAGTTAGATTGTATGAACGTATGACAGTTAGATTGAATGAATGTATGACTGTTAGATTGTATGAAAGTATGACAGTTAGATTGTATGAATGTATGACTGTTAGATTGTATGAACGTATGACAGTTAGATTGTATGAATGTATGACTGTTAGATTGTATGAATGTATGACTGTTAGATTGTATGAAAGTATGACAGTTAGATTGTATGAATGTATGACTGTTAGATTGTATGAAAGTATGACAGTTAGATTGTATGAATGTATGACTGTTAGATTGTATGGGTGTATGACTGTTAGATTGTATGAATGTATGACTGTTAGATTGTATGGGTGTATGACTGTTAGATTGTATGGATGTATGACTGTTAGATTGTATGACAGTTAGATTTTATGAAAGTATGACAGTTAGATTGTATGGATGTATGACTGTTAGATTGTATGGGTGTATGACTGTTAGATTGTATGGATATATGACTGTTAGATTGTATGAATGTATAACTGTTAGATTGTATGGATATATGACTGTTAGATTGAATGAATATATGACTGTTAGATTGTATGGATATATGACTGTTAGATTGAATGAATGTATGACTGTTAGATGGTATGAATGTATGACTGTTAGATTGTATGAATGTATGACTGTTAAATTGTATGAATGTATGACTGTTAGATTGTATGAAAGTATGATAGTTAGATTGTATGAAAGTATGACTGTTAGATTGTTTGAATGTATGACTGTTAGATTGTATGGATATATGACTGTTAGATTGAATGAATATATGACTGTTAGATTATATGGATATATGACTGTTAGATTGAATGAATGTATGACTGTTAGATTGTATGAATGTATGACTGTTAGATTGTATGAATGTATGACTGTTAGATTGTATGAATGTATGACTGTTAGATTGTATGAATGTATGACTGTTAGATTGTATGAATGTATGACTGTTAGATTGTATGAATGTATGACTGTTAGATTGTATGAATGTATGACTGTTAGATTGAATGAATGTATGACTGTTAGATTGTATGAATGTATGACTGTTAGATTGAATGAATGTATGACTGTTAGATTGTATGAATGTATGACTGTTAGATTGTATGAATGTATGACTGTTAGATTGTATGAATGTATGACTGTTAGAATGTGAAATCGGAAAATGGTGCTCTGATCTCTCCTTTTCAGGAGGTTGATGTTGTCTTATTGATTTAGGATGGCCATATGTTTATATATTTCTTTTTCAATATTCCATATTGCCCATCTATTCGGCGAAGCATCTTTGTTCTCAGTCTTAAGTAGCTATTTGATTGTCTATGAAGTTGTTGTGAATTGTTGTTCTGGACTTGATCCCTTCTTATCCAACCAGTCTTTATGCCTTGTCATTGACGTGCATTTGAGTAATCAGATATATTGTATGACTATTCTGAGCTCATATGAATATGTTCAGTTGGTAGACATCTGGGTTATTTGGGTAAGTTCAGATTTGCAATGATCACCAATTTCCAGAGCTTGAAGGGCAGACAATAAGTATGTAAAGATTATGACGTAGAAGGTCTTTGATGGGAAAGCATCAAATACAGTCCTCAAGTGATATATCCTCGAACAGAGCTATTAGTACTTCAAATGCTGCCACTTCTGCTTCATAGTTTGAACATACCTTCCCACAGGTATCAAGAAGCTCATCAGATGTTCTGTATGGATACTCTATGTAGACTCCATAACCCGCTTTAATGGTTGCCTTAAAAGCACACCCATCAGTATAGACATGTATATATTCTTGTGGGCAGGTTTCAATCGTTCTGTTAGTCACTCATAAACCTTACTGGATCCGAACCCCTTGTTGTTGAATTGTCTGTTGGTTTTGATTCAATTTCTGGGATTTCTTGAAATGAATCTGGTTGTAAATTCCTTGCTCCTCTCTGTGTTTCATCTCTTTTGTCTGGAAGGTTATATGTCACTGATGTGTCAGAGGGCTAGTATTTGTTTTATTCTACGCTTTTCCTGTCATTTTTCTACAAAATGTCTATTGAAGTGGTCATTGGTCATTCTTTGACTCATCTCATAAACTTCCTTGGCGGCCACATGTTCGCTTCTCAATTGGTTCCACATTCACGTGATTTTCACACGCAGAAGTGAGTGTTGACCGCATTGCTTCACCCGCAGGGCATTGTTCTGCACTCTGTCATTCAACAATAGTCTGTGAGCATGTTGCCAGAAGTGAACTGTTGTATGCTAAACCTGAGAGTACATATCCAAAATAAAAGCGTCACAGAGTGTTCTTGTATGACCCCCTTGCTGTGCCAGCAAAACTCTTCAATAACTGTAGTCATTTTTATTATTAAAATTGCAAACATGATCTCTGCATATTATTACTGTCTTCGTTCCTTATTATCTACGAGTCACGTTTTTGAAACATAATTAGTTTGATTTATTGAAACATTGAAACTCAAAGATATTCAGCAAACATAATTCGTTTAAAAAAAATGAAACATTGAAACTCAAAGATATTCAGCAAACATAATTTCTTTTATAGGAAAAACATTGAAAGTCAAAGATATTCAGCAAAACATAATTAGTTTTTTAAAATGACACATTAAAACTCAAAGATATTCAACAAACATAATTCGTTTTAATTATTGAAACTCAAAGATATTCATCTAGTAAGCTACCTTCATAAATTTATTTTATTGAACCATAGAAACTCAAAGATATTCATCTAGTAAGCTACCTTCATAAATTTATTTTATTGAACCATTGAGACTCAAAGATATTCAGCAATCTTGAATAGTTTATTTTAATGAAATATTGAAACTGAAAGATATTGAGGAAACGTAATTAGTTTCTTCTATTGAAACATTGGAATTCAAAGATATTCAATAAACATAATTCAAATATGTTTTTGAAATAATTAAAATATACATAGCGAACAGAATTCAGAGTTGTTCACTTCACTTCTTTCTTTCCATTCAATTCATCTGTAACATGAGACTGCACAAATCATACGACAGTGTCTCATATTTTGTGTCTTCTTCTTGACTAACGAAGCACCATAAGGGCAGCAGATGCAGTGGTGAATGAACCGACACCAGCAAGCTGATCAAGACAATATCTGTCTCCAAGCGGGTCGACCCTGGAAGCAGACTGCAGTTCATTCTACCTGTCTTACAAGAGTCTCATAAGCCCGAAACATTTATTTGGTTTTAAGGCGCCAGAAACTCGTCCGTCGCCCATTCTACTGTTAATATACACAGGTGGGTCATGGGAAGGCAAGAAGTTGGACCTATGCTGTCTAAAGCTATTTGAGGCATGCCTTTGGAGTATTTGATTGGAGTTAGAGAGTGTATCCCCTGCTCCACTCCCGGCTATAACAAGCATTTACGACCATGTCATTATTATATGACCTTGGCAGGTAATAATCTGTATGTGTTAACTTAAATTAACTTAACGTCTGTATACTGGTTTAGAAGACTCTGCAGAGTCTGTATACAACCAGTTCCATTTATATCACCTGTTCTAGAAGTTGATCTTTTATTTTTATCTGCATACATGTTTTCTTGTCACTTTTCAAAGTACCATAGTCTTTGTTTTCTTTATATTTATGGCAAATCAAACTTTTGACACAAAACCGTGTAATTCGTGCCATCAAAATCGTATCATCCACATATCTAAGGGTATTCACTGCCACTCCTCCAATAACAATCCCTGGCATCCCCTCTACCTGTTTAAATATTTGTTCTGTGTAGATATTAAAACGACAAAAGGAAAAGACACATCCCTGTCTCACTTCCCTTTTTACATCTATACTTGGAGAGCATTGCTTTCCTGATTTTACTGTTGCAGTTTGTTTCCATTACAGATTACTGAGCGGTCTTATGTCTTTACCATCTAGACCTATTTCTTGGAGATATTTAATTAATTTCCCATGTTGGACTCTGTCAAAAACCTTCTGATAGTCTACAATGCAAATATAAATGTCATTATGTATTTCTATATATTTTTATGTCAGAGTTCTCATACAGAAAATCGCTTTCCTTGTTCCATTTTACTTTTGAAAACCAAATTGTTCTTAATCGCTTTCCTTGTTCCATTTTACTTTTGAAAACCA
The DNA here is from genome assembly GCA_036924085.1 of Ariolimax columbianus. NCBI lineage: Eukaryota > Metazoa > Mollusca > Gastropoda > Stylommatophora > Arionidae > Ariolimax > Ariolimax columbianus. The sequence goes on along the minus strand of JAVGWX010000022.1, from coordinate 31,055,342 downwards.
AATTGTTCTTAATCGCTTTCCTCGTTCCATTAAACTTTTGAAAACCAAATTGTTCTTCTGGTACTTTCCTCTCTATTCTACCTCTTATTCTATCTTGTTTGATCTTGAATATTATTTTGATTGTGTAGCTCATTAGACTTATTGTTCTAAAGTTTGAACCATCAGTTGCATGAACAAGCTACGAACAGACTAAAGAGAAGACACGCTGAGAACAGACTAGAGATAAAACAAGCTGAGAACAGACTAAAGATAAAATAAGCTGAGAACAGACTAAAGATAAAACAAGCTGAGAACAGACTAAAGATAAAACAAGCTGAGAACAGACTAAAGAGAAGACAAGCTGAGAACAGACTAGAGATAAAACAAGCTGAGAACAGACTAAAGAGAAGACACGCTGAGAACAGACTAAAGATAAAACAAGCTGAGAACAGACTAAAGATAAAACAAGCTGAGAACAGACTAAAGATAAAACAAGCTGAGAACAGACTAAAGAGAAGACAAGCTGAGAACAGACTAGAGATAAAACAAGCTGAGAACAGACTAAAGAGAAGACACGCTGAGAACAGACTAAAGATAAAGCAAGCTGAGAACAGACTAAAGAGAAGACAAGCTGAGAACAGACTAGAGATAAAACAAGCTGAGAACAGACTAAAGATAAAATAAGCTGAGAACAGACTAAAGAGAAGACACGCTGAGAACAGACTAAAGATAAAACAAGCTGAGAACAGACTAAAGAGAAGACAAGCTGAGAACAGACTAGAGATAAAACAAGCTGAGAACAGACTAAAGAAAAGACAAGCTGAGAACAGACTAAAGATAAAATAAGCTGAGAACAGACTAAAGAGAAGACACGCTGAGAACAGAATAGAGATAAAACAAGCTGACAACAGACTAAAGAGAAGACAAGCTACCAACAGACTAGAGAGAAGGCAAGCTACCAACAGAGAGAAGAGAAGGCAAGCTACCAACAGATTAGAGAGAAAGCAAGCTACCAACAGAGAGGAAAGAAGGCAAGCTACCAACAGAGAGGAAAGAAGGCAAGCTACCAACAGAGAGGAAAGAAGGCAAGCTACCAACAGAGAGGAAAGAAGGCAAGCTACCAACAGACTAGTTGAAGGCACGCTACCAACAGAGAGGAGAGAATGCAAGCTACCAAAATAAGTGAGACAAGCCAACTGCAGTCCTAAGTTAGACATGCCGTCAAACCAAGTAACACGATATCGACTGATCTCCCTGACATTAAAAAAATGCACAATCATTGAAAGGGTGATTAACGAAAGGTTATTTTGGTGTCTAGAAAATCCCAAGATTTTAAATAGAAATCAATCAGGCTTAAGAAGAACGAAACAGACAATTGACTAGATGATAAGTTTCATCAAATAGGCCAGTGATGCTTTCCAGTAAATAAAACAATGTACTTCCACATTCAGTGACCTCATACATGCCCATGATCGAGTCTGGTTAACTGGCCTACTCTTCAAAATGCAAACAATGGGATTATCATTGCGAATGTTCACCTGGCTGAAAGATTTCTTCTATAACAGAACAATCCGAACATCATCCCGGCGATCAACATCCGAACAAAAGGACCTTGGAGGAAAGAGCTGCCTAATGGATCTGCGCTAAGTTGTACATCATTCCTTGTGTACTTAAATGATCTACCATAAGTTATTAGCAGCATACAGGCACTGTTTATTGGCGGTCTAGTCATTATTTAACAAAAGGAAAACATCTTAAATCCACCACCAAAAAGACTAACACGAACCTGACAACCATCTCTGCCTGTTGGTAGTTTTGGAAAGGTTGAAATTAATGCAGAGAAAACTGTATACAGGTTACTCAGCGTAATTAAAAGGATTAAAGATAAAAATATAGATGTGAAAAATGAACTGAGTGAAATTAACGTACGACAAAACCACGAGATGCCTCAGAGTCGAGTTTGACTGAAGTGTCACTATGAAATCAAAAATTGACAAGCTGATTGAAAAAGCATCCACAAGGCTCAGACTCATCAAGCAACCCTCTACTTGTGGATGGGGGTCGGAGGATGGAGGTTGGAGGATGGGGGTCGTAGGATGGGGTCGGAGGATAGGGGTCGGAGGATGAAAACAAAGCCGACAGATGCATGTGGAAATAACACGGACAGATGCAAGGGAAATTAACACCGGCAGATGCATGTGAAAATAACACGGACAGATGCAAGTGAAATTAACACCGGCAGATGCATGTAAAAATAACACGGACATATGCAAGTGAAATTAACACCGGCAGATGCATGTGAAAATAACACGGACAGATGCAAGTGAAATTAACACCGGCAGATGCATGTAAAAATAACACGGACAGATGCAAGTGAAATTAACACCGGCAGATGCATGTGAAATTAACACCGGCAGATGCAAGTGAAATTAACACCGACAGATGGATGTGAAATTAACAACGACAGATGGATGTGAAATTACCACCGACAGATGCATGTGAAATTAACGCCGACAGATGCATGTGACATTAACACCAACATCGAACCTCTAAACCTAAGACGAGAACGTTCTGTCGTGGACAAACATAAAAGATAGTTGAGAATGGACACTGCGGAGGAAAATAGGAAAATGTTAAAATATTGACTCCAAAAATTTAAAAAAAAACAAACATCTTTCCTAAAATATGCGAAGCACAATCATTAAACATCACATTCCAGAGGTTAGACGGCTTATAACAGCCATCAACGTTGACTTGCTGGCAAGCGATTTCCCCCACAGTAAGAACTGTACTCACTGCAGACGGGAACGCCCTATCATCTTTGCTGAAATCTGTCGTCTTGGAAACTATAGACCTCATATCCACCAAACCGTCAAGTATCCTCAGAAGGATCTGCCACCGGGGCTACCACCAACGCTGAATATGACGCTGTAATTAAATACTATAACATGTACAGAGAATACGATCCCTGCATCTACGGCCGTTTTCGGAGAGGTGTTCCAACTACAAAGCAGAAATAGTAGCAATATAAAAAAACCGCTGTACCGAATAATCTCAGATTTTGAAATCGGCAGCATAGAGTAAGAAGAGGTCGTTGTTTTCTCAGACTTAGTCTGCGCTTCAAGCCTTGGGAAGGAGAATGTCTCCAGATGCTAATAACATGTCGGAGTCCCAGGGAATGAAAAGGCTGATGAGCTGGCCAGAAGCGGGACGATGCTACCACAGCCAAAACCTTGCATCACTCTACATACCTGCAATAGATTATGAGAAACAACTATAGACAGAAGTGACTAAATCAATGGCCTACATTCCCGACAGGAGGAACATATTTCAAACGCTAAGCATAGCCAGATCAACAGGACCCAGCCAAGGCACTGAAACGAAGAGACCAGAGTTTGATTTCCAAGCTGAGAACAGGCCATACCCCTTTCAACAGACATCTGAGTACATTAGATCCACTAGGTGAACCAAACTGCAGATTCTGCCACGACAAAGAGGAGTCAGTCGAGCACCTCCTGACTTTGTGCCCAGGGCTAGCCGATCTGCTAAGCCGACAACTCTCACACCAGCTTAACATACGCAACACACTCTACACATCACTACAATAATTGAGGAGGACGTGTGCTTTTGTGTGGGAGACATTAGGCTAACAAGAGCTGCCAGCTCAAATCTAACGTTAACAGTATCGCTCACATGATCATCTATTGATCGTTATCTATTTAAATAAATTACACAATATTAATGTAAAATATAAAAGATATTTTCTTCTGCGTTCAGGCTTTTCGGTCATGGTAGATCTCTTTCCCCGTCTCAAGGACGACGTTCACAGTCCTCTCTAGGTGTGGGTGGCAGTTCCACAGCTTCTACGTCATCTCGGCTCCATGTGACCAGGTTTGGCATCGTAGGTCTCTGTATACTGGACAGTCCTGTAGGATGTGTTCAATGGATTGGACTATATTTTCACATGAGCAATCACTTGTATGTGATATCTTGAATCGATGTAGGTGACACTATAGTCTGCAGTTCCTTGTTCTCAGGTGAAAGATGGTGGTTTGTTGCGTTTATAGAGCTGGTGGATTGGGTCAGGTCTATTGCTAAGGTTGAAGTCTTTCTTGAACAACAGACATGGATATGCACAAGATCAATAGGCTGTCACCTGAAACATGTATTAGGTCATCTGATAATCTGCGTCGCTGCAGCAAAAATACCTAAAGCCAAGAAATGTGAGAAAATCAGTGACGCCACCTTCAAACTTCTAGCAACTAGAAGACTCAAAACTGATGGTCAAATCCATAAACTAGAACTATGCGAGATAAACGGGCTCAGGTCAGGTTAGGTCGTCCCGTAATCGATGAGGTCGTTGGGGAACACATGAAGACATCCTCACAACGCCACGCCACCCTTCTCTGTCAGATGCCGCTGCCTGTGACTCTTCTGGTCGGAGATTGGTCCATTCTTTCATGTTGTCCTCCCATCTCTTTTTGGGACGGCCTCTTCGTCGTCTGCCATGCACCTTTCCGTGGAGGATTGTATTTGCAAGACCATTTGATCTCGATATGTGACCGTACCAAGCGAGTTTCCTTCTTTTGACAGTTGCCAAGAGGTCTTCAAAAGGCCCTATTACTGTTGTAATTCTATCTCGTATTTCCTCATTTGTAACTCGATCTTTGTAGGTGACGTTTAAAAGTCTTCGGAAACATCTCATCTCCAACGCCTGTATCCTTTGTTGAAGGTCAGCTGTAACTGTCCGTGTCTCACGAGCATTGAGGAAAATTGTCAGGCTCATTAGGCGTAAATAGAAAGAGTATTACGACCAGCACAGCCTGAACAAATTAATCAGCGCAGCCAAAAACGGCCGTAGTACAATCAAATGTAGACGTAATCTCCACCAGTCCTTCAAGCTCTTAAATGCTTTAAAAAAGTCGGATGGTATCTTGGAGGACAGAGCGGAGATATAGGAAGACTGCTTTGATTCGCTTTGAAGATTACATTTTCAGAACAGCCACTCACAGACATGAAGAAACATGTACCGCATATATTAAAAGATCAGACGCTTGAGGCGATCAAACGAATCAAGACAGGAAAAGTCCCACGGCTGGATGGAGTCACTGCAGAAATAAGATGGAGTCACTGCAGAGATAAGATGGGTTCACTGCAGAGATAAGATGGAGTCACTGCAGATATAAGATGGAGTCACTACAGAGATAATTCACGCTGGAGGAGATACACTTGCAGTTGAGCTAATTAATTATTTAACAACTGCCTAACCGAAAAAAGGGAGCCGCGTAGCGCAGTTGTTAGCGAACTGGCTTCGCATATGAGTGGTCATTTCCCAGTTTAGATGGAAATGTTTTTGTCCAGACCGCAACGGCACCGGGTCGACCCAGCCTTAAATGGGTCCGGGAAGTAAAAAGCGGCGAGGAAGAGGAGATGCTACCGATAATCCTGCAAAACATGCTCGGTAGTTTGTTTCCACATATACACTACGGTGAAGCAGACAGGCGAAGCTTGTACTTGTGTTTATTCAGTCTATTGTCCCCAGTCCTGAGGCGGATTGATAGTCTACCCTAGCAGGTCAAGGGCGTGATGGTCATCGTTGGGTTGTTCTGTTCTCTTCTGACAGCCAGGACAACTGTTCCCTCGTTCCCCCCTCCCCGCAAGCCTACCCGCCCTCTCACTTGCAGGCACGCCACAGTGAGATTTCCCACTGGAGCACAGTTCGCCCCCCCCCCTGCAGCCACCCCACCCACCCCACTCCCTAGAATCAAGAGTTTACCACCCTTAAGAGCTTGCAGCATAGATAGCTCGTCTGTGAAGATGACCAGTTGTTTGCAATAATAATCGCCGTTCTGGATCATGTTGGCAGCCAGTTTGAGAGCTTGAACCTCAGCTGTATGGTTGAGGCAGAATTAACCATTGGGAACACGTCCTGTCTCACAATGGTCCTCGGATATGTTATAAAGCCACTGGCGTTCAACTCCCGCCAGCATCTGCGTCGATCTATCTGTGGAGGCACGAATCTACGATTACCTAGGACATCCCTCCTCAACCACACTCAGTGCAGTAGTTTGCCCCGGCAGCGTGCTGCAGGGTGTCCAACCGCTTGGCCAGGGTCCGATGCATTCATCTGCATGGCGCCATTGTCCCCTTCCCACGGCACTGGGCCCAGGGTCGGCAGCAGCGGCGCTATCCCCAAGGGCAGGCCTGCGTGACCGTCTCCCTCCCTGGCGCACAAAGCCGCCTCGTCCAAGACGACTCAAAGCCAAATCCTCCAGGCTTGTCCCCATCGGGTGCCGCAGCACACTGCTGCACCCCTCATCCGGATCACACCTCCCGTGTCTCCTGCACGAGGGCCTGGTCCCGTAACCCATTCAGCGACCGCAGGTGTGCACCGGTAGCCGACAACCAAGCTGTGGATCCGAACCCCAAGTGAGATCTCACCACTCCACTGCACACTATCTTAAAAGTTCTTTCGTTTGCTTCTCAGCTTATGCCTGCAAATTTTCTGAGTATGCCCAGCCTCCTTCAGGAATTCTCTTCTGCATTGCCCCATTTGTATTCCAAGTAAGTTTTTTTTATCAAATGTCACCCAAGACCAAGAAAAGTAGGGGGAGTTTTCTTCCTTGATCATGGTCATTCCTAAGCGTAAGTTGATTGTTTGGTCCTTTGGGGAAAGAAAAAACAGAGTCGTGGAGGACCCGGACCCGTTCACCAGTTTGGACCCGCTGGCATAGTTGATACAGTACTGATCTTAGGCCATCTAGGTCTGTATTCTCTTTCCATATCTGATATAGTGACATAAAATGTTTCATGTATGTCCTTATTCCTGTGGAACCGTACATAGAGCTGTTGTCTGTCGTGGGTTGTATATATGTGTTGCGTGTTGTATACCTGGGTTGCGTGTTCTGAAAGAACTGTGTACATTGTTTTTGTATTTATCCCGTACTTTAATTTGAAACTTCTTTATTTTCTTCTTTCTGTTCTTCTTCTTCTTCTTCTTCATCTTTATCTTCTTTTTCCTCCTCCTCCTCCCCTTCTTCCCAACCCTTTCAACAGTTATTTGAGTATGTTCCGTTTACTCAATCATTCTTTATTTTGTTCACATGTGCTCTCTTTACATTTAGCAACCTATTTAAAGAAGTGGCCCACATTATTTTATTATAAACTTTCATCAATATTGCTTCTCTTTACCTTCCAGCAAACGAGCCCAGTAAGTCCCCTCCTTCCCTCTCTCTCTCTCTCTCTCTCTCTCTCTCTCTCTCTCTCTTTCTCTCTCCCTCTTTCTCTCTCTTCTTTACAACACCTGGTTCTGTGCACTCTTCAACAAATTCCTGTTCATTATTCTCATGCTTCCTTTGAAGCCTTGCAGAGCGATTGAAATCTAACCCTTAACGGTAAAGAAAATGTCATTTGAACCCAATTTTTTAAATATATCCAGTTGTAAATTGATACCACGCTTAAAGTCAGTGATGGAAATGCAACTGACTAACTCACCTGATAAAAAAGGTAAAGCCTATTACAGTGGATACCCTAACACTTCATCCTCAATGGCAAACACTGCACACTGGATTACCTTCAGCTTTTCTCGGCATAATTATTTCTTTACATCTTCTTTATTCTCTGAACCAATTTACATTTAAAACAGTTCACATCAACCTCTCTCTCTCTCTCTCTCTCTCTCTCTCTCTCTTTCTGTCTCTCTCTCTCTCTACTTTAGCCTTCTTATTTCCCTGTACTCTAAACAGTTAGTCCATTATACAATTTAGTTAATGAAAAACAAAAATTGATGTGGTCATTTAGGACATTTCAATGCTCGCCTTCCACCACTAGTTAAGAGACAACATAAAAGCACGGACGAGCAAAGCTCACGAACAACAGCACGGCCTGACAAACTACCAACCGTAACGACTATCGACACAACAAACAACAATTGGTTATATTTGGAATGTATGCCAAAGAAAAGATTGTAGGACTATAATCTTGGTCAACTAGCTGTTTTTGTTCTTGGATGAATAAAAAAAATAAGAAACACTGCTGTCGGGGATGAGGTGGTAGAGACTTCACTGAAAGACGTCTCAGCTTTTGTGAGGTGGGGGTGGCCGGTTTCTTTCTTCGTCGTCTTATCTTGCATTTTACACAGAGGTAAATTTAGTCCCATCTCATTCATTGCCGTCAGAGATAAGGTACTACCGACTTCATTGTTAGAGATATCATTGTTCCGGAGAACTACTTCCATTTCCCTCTGTCATGCCATCCCTAACAGTTGTTGTTTACAAATGCCCATAATGAGTAGGTTACTCTTTTGTGCGCCCTGAAAAGGACGTTAAGTGGCGGGTTGCAGTAGGTTTCCTCACATTCCTAACGTGCTGATGAAGGTGGACCAGGGTCCTCCAGGCGGCTGTGCATTGCATGGCTTCATCTGTGTCACTCACTGCTACGGGAAACACGTTGATCCCTCACCTAGTTAGCCAGGCTACATGAAAACAGCCCGCTTCCAGGGAGGGCTACTAGGAAGCCGAGGTGATCGCCAGTATGTTTTGCCTGACCCAGACTAACATGTCTGCTCAGTATACTTTGCATAACCAGACGTTAGTCTTCCTTCCCCATTCCTAGCAGTAAATCAGGCTCCAATTTAAAACTGAAATGACTGAAACATATTGGGACTGGAGAGCGAATACTGTGCCTTCACATGGACAGCAACCACTCTAACAACATTCCGTCCTACGATCTCTATATCCATGTACTCTGGTCTTATAGTGCTTCTCACTGATATCTTAGTTATAGTCATGGTTCCTAGTACCTAATCATGCCCACATGGCAACCATATCTTTTATTTTAGTTCTCTAGTGGAACCATTATCCTCTTGTGATAGTTTATATTTCATTATTTACATTAAGTCCATGATGTTAGTAATAGATAGAACTACTTTGAAATGTGCTTTTTTTTTTTTTTTTTTTTTTTTTAAATAACATAGCAAGGGACACAACCAAAATAAAATTGTAAATAAAGGTGAAATAAGAGTTATCTTATCATAACAAATTCGCGTGAGAAGTTCAGGTTTAGGCGTCTCCCCTCTTTATCCAGGCAACAAACGTAGAACGAGTGAGCTATGGCCTTACACCAGAACCACATGGACGTGTACATTGGCATCTGTACACTGAAAGCGTAAGGTGTTACTTTTCCACGCGACCAAATTTCTCACACTCGTTCACTTCCACGGTACACAACATATAAGGAGGAGCAGCTCGCGACCCCAGGCGGCGATTGCGCCTGCAAAGCCGTGCATACCCAAGAACTGAACCTTGGACCTTGACAGTAAGACAGTCATGGAACGGACGTATTTTTTTAATTTTGTAAATTCTTTATTGCACATAATTAATTATTACAATTTTCAAATTTAAACAACAAATTTCAAATAAAATTTGCACATGATGTGAAGTGAAATGAAATGATATTTTACCATGAGATGAAACATGAGATGGTGGGAGTTACATTTTGTGAAGTGAGTGGTGACATCAATTTAAAATGATTTAAATTTTCAAAAAATTAGTTATGTACATTTTTGTTTTTTGAGATATTTGCAAAGGCAAATGCTTACACATGTGTATCCATACATACATATTCACTTATACACGCATACCTATTTGTTTATACACACACATCCATATTCATCCAATATAGTTACAATTTATAAATATGCCGCACTATGTTAATGTGGGCCCTTCATGGTGGTAATCAAGTTTTTGCATATTGTTTTGAAATAATTTCAATTACGTGTATACAATTTATCAAAATGTTACACCGTACCTCAAAGTATAGCATGTTTCATAAAATGATATTTATATTTAAAATTTGATATGTATACATTAATTTTGAAGAAATATTCAACAATTTTATATTAAAATATTTATTATCCCTCTATTTTTTTTTTTTTTTTAAATTTTGAAAAATTCTTAATTGCACAATTTTAAATTAAAATCGTGTGTGAAGTGAGGTGAAGTGATGTGAAAAAATTCCTATGAGATGAGACGTGAGATGGTGGGAGTTACACTTTGTGAGGTGAAAGGTGACATACATTTATTTGTGACAGCATAAATGAATGTACATATAAATGAATGCCCAAATAAAATAATGCACATGTGTACTTGCTGATACATACCTATTCATTTTGCACATACAAATATCTTTTCACACCCACAGGCACACATATATATATATACATGCGCACACACATATATACGTATATGCATACAAACCCACTCATGCTTACACCCATGTATACATACATACATACATACATGCATTCATCCGTCTATCCATCCATCCCTCCATACATACATACGTATACACACACATACACACACATGTACATACGCACATATATATATACGTATGTGTACATGAATAAACATACGTACCCACATACATATATACAACATGCGTACATATCCGTAAATACATATTTGCTTATACACACACATTTGTGTATATATATAAAGTAGTCAAGGGGGTTATGTTGTGAGCTCTGTTACGTGTAACTTTAAAGTTCTTATATTAAAGACGTGTGTGTTTCTTCATGGATTGCTGTATTTTTTACTAATATTAGGATATAAATAGAGGTTTGTCAGCTGTCTTTTTATACTTTTCTTGAAGACATCATCTATAAAAGAAATACACTTACCACTCAAGTCTGAACATTATCCTGGCCCATTTCACACACATTCGATACATTACCATCAAAATAATACCAATCATGTGCAATCTTTCCTGCGTACTACTGGCTGAATAAACATCATTTGAATTTCCATAGCTTGACATTTAAAACATGTAAATATGAAACTGGACCTTAAGCTAATGTGTATATGTTTGTTTATTTCTCTGTTTCATTGCACGTCTTAGATTCATGAAAGTAAACAAACACCTTCAGTACACATTCTTACATTTCAGGTTTTGAAAACAATACATTTCGCTGTCCTAGTTGTGCACATCTGGTTTATTGAATTAATTACATAATTAACACACACCAGTTGTAAACCATGGTAGAGATGTATACCTAATTGTTGTAAACATATATATGTACACTCTAACATGTGTGCGTGTGTGTCAATGTGAAAAGCTCTCTAACATGTGTGCCTGTGTGTCAATGTGTAAAGCTCTCTAACGTGTGTGCGTGTGTATCAATGTGTAAAGCTCTCTAACATGTGTGCGTGTGTATCAATGTGTAAAGCTTTCTAAGAGTGTGCGTGTGTATCAATGTGTAAAGCTCTCTAACATGTGTGCGTGTGTATCAATGTGTAAAGCTCTCTAACATGTGTGCGTGTGTATCAATGTGTAAAGCTCTCTAACATGTGTGCGTGTGTATCAATGTGTAAAGCTCTCTAACATGTGTGCGTGTGTATCAATGTGTAAAGCTCTCTAACATGTGTGCGTGTGTATCAATGTGTAAAGCTCTCTAACATGTGTGCGTGTGTATCAATGTGTAAAGCTCTCTAACATGTGTGCGTGTGTATCAATGTGTAAAGCTCTCTAACATGTGTGCGTGTGTATCAATGTGTAAAGCTCTCTAACATGTGTGCGTGTGTATCAATGTGTAAAGCTCTCTAACATGTGTGCGTGTGTATCAATGTGTAAAGCTCTCTAACATGTGGGCGTGTGTATCAATGTGTAAAGCTCTCTAACATGTGTGCGTGTGTATCAATGTGTAAAGCTCTCTAAGAGTGTGCGTGTGTATCAATGTGTAAAGCTCTCTAAGAAAGTAGAGATACCCAACACTTGAGAATGCAACCTACGAGCGTTCCTACAGACTTTATACCGATATACTGTCACAACTATCATGAAATAGAATCATTTCAAGCGTAAACAATTCACTTTTTTCTGTTGGAAAATGAAGGATGAGGCGTTCCTAAAATGAAGTAAATGTGACTGGCTGTGTATTTTTGTGTTTCTAAGTAGTTTAGGTGGACAGCCAACTTTAGACAATATTTTATAAAGACCCTCTTTGTTTACCAGGTCGAACACCTTGGTGAAGTCGATGAAGGCAAAAAATAATGGTCTGTGTTGTTCTCTGTATTTCTTTTGCAACTATTGCAGTAAAAAGACCATATCACCGGGGGAGGGGGGGTCCTTTCTGCGCGAAAACCACACTGAGACTCCAGGTACACCCTGTTGGCCAGCTTCCGCAGCTTGCTCAGGATGATGCGAGCATACACTTTGCCTACGGTGTTCTGGAGCGATGTTACCCTGTAAATGTTGCAGTCTGCTCTGTCTCCCTCTTTCTTGTAAAGGGTGATTATGTTGGCGTATCTCCTGTCCTGTGATACGGCCTCCTCATCCAAACACTGGCGTATACGCCTTTAACTATTAGACAGTTTTGCAATATGACGTTTGTTGTTTTCCGCATTCGACAAAGTGTCTAAATGATGCACGGGAACTTGTATTTACTGAGCGTATTTGAAGGTCAAAACATATGTTTTTAAAACAACCCGTTTGAGTAACTTGAACATGTTAAAATGATGTCCATTTCACTGAGGATGCTTTTAATATAGACTAATGAATATATTTTTCAAACTACATCAAATTTCTTAGAGAAAAAAATATTTCCATAACGTCATGGATATTCTAAGACTGCATGCGAAAAATCATTTGGATCTGGAGTGCAGTTTAGTAGAAAATTGCTTCGGACCTTGTTTATGAATTAAAAGACGGACTACAGTATGTTTTTGTCGAGAGGTTTTCTGTTAGGTTTTGTGAAATAGAAACTAGAATAACACGACTGCCACACTGACAACTTTTGGTAAAACACTATGAACAATACGTCCTGCTCCTCACCCTTTATGTCATAGCTTGTTAGTCCTGGGAAACAACTTTCCTAGAAGAGATGCTTCTGAAATAAGAATAAATTACGTCAGCCTCTTATGTAGGTTGAAGACAGAGGCTTGAGAAACAAGCGAATACACGCTGAAGAAGAATATAGTTGGCAAAGCATCCTGCCTCATGAAGATAAGATCAAGAAATTACTTTGTTTGCAATCTGATAAAGACGTCACTGCGTGTTAAAGATACAGCATGACCAGGGCAGTAGATCCATTTCAACCCCTTTAGGTTTGAGGCCCCCCACATACCTCAGCCATGTCCAGTAATGTGACTTTTTAATCTATCACATTATAACGGATTCTCTAATGATCTAGAAAAACGCAACTTCTCCAAAGATACACACACATATATTTAATTCACTCATATAGATGGTATTCAGCAACATGTGACACATACGGACATCTAAACAGATACGGACATCTACGCAGATACGGACATCTACGCAGATACGGACATCTAAACAGATACTGACATCTAAACAGATACTGACATCTAAACAGATACTGACATCTAAACAGATAAATCATAACTTGCGAATGAGAATAATCAGGTGTTATGTTTACAAGTCACTACTTTATGTAACAGAAACATGGACCCTGAATAACAAGTTGGAAAATAATATTGAAGCTTGCATTGCTTGGAAAGAGAAGAAAACAAATACAGAGGTATTGACAAAATTGTAGGTGAAAAAGAGAATTAATGACCGAAGTCAGGGTTTGACAGTTAATATATTTTGGTCATATAACAAGACATACCTCCTTGGTGAAGATCATTCTAGACGGTAGAGTGAGGGCAATCGTTCAAGAAGCAGACGACGATTTAAGTGGGTGAATAACTTAAGGAGATGGACTGAAGAAAAAAAAACGTGTCAGATTGAACCATTATAACAAGAGATAGAATACACTGGGGTTTCAACGGTCTCGAGGTAAGGTATCCGCTCCGGGAGGCAGAGGTCGCTAGTTCGAATCACGGTGGAGACAGGGATTTTTTCACGTGGATTTTCTGGTTTCAAAATGTCACTGATCTCTGGACTCCCGTGTTCAGTGTCGAGCATCAACTATTAATCAACTATCAGTCAACTATTAGTTAAAAGTCGAACACAGTAGGCTTGTCGGCCTGCAAAATATTCACAAATTCTACTTAAAAATCTACCCCAAAAATAGTACCTTCCGCCAGGTCAAGTAAGCCACAGGAAGTTTAACATTCATACTACGGAAAGTCGTAGCCTTCGGTTACCTGGCAACAGACATTACCATCCCTGATTGAATACCAGGATTCCAAGTATACAAGTATATAAAATACTGGAGATACATTGCAGCCAACATTCGATGCAGAGATGGCGCTTAAATTAAACTGAAAAGTTCCAGAAACAAAACGGTGTCTTAGTGTAAATGAAAGCTTGTAACGGAAAACAGTTTATTGGCGAATTGGTAGAGATTTCAGTTTTATTGTATGGAGTAGAAACCTGAAGCATGACAATACAAATGGAGAAGCGTATTGCGGCATTTGAGATGTGGATATTCAGGAGACTTGGTCGAGCTTCTTGGAAAGATAGGAAAACCAATAGTGTAGTTCTGGAACAAGGTGGAACATATACTTCTTAAGGAAATTAGAAGCAAAAACATACAATATTTTGGTCATGTCAAGCGCCATGACAGTCTGCTGAAGGTTATTTTGGAGAGCTGAATAGAGGGCAAGAGCGTCAAAGAGGTACAGATAATCAGACAATATCAGGATGTTGTATGGACACAGTTTGACTGCGTGTACCAGCCAGACTCGAGACAGAGATAGCTGGAGATATATTACAGTCAACCTCCGTTAGGTAAAGAATTCAACTCCGCTTCCGGTAGCTCTAGTTGACCAGCTTGTAAATTGGTACCTGGTTGACGGCTAGAAAAGGCAGCAAGAAATGAAACTGGGCATCCACCTCACAAAGCTGGAGCCATAGTACAATCAATGATTTAAATAATCAAGGATTTAATCAAACAAGGATTTAAACAATCAAGGATTTAACACTTTGTCCCCGACGGCAATCTTTAAAATGCGACTACTTTTACAGAAAACTATTTTAAAAAAATTTGTATAGAGGACTCAAACGCCAGTCCAGAAAAAAACAATATACTGACCAGGACGCCACATTAATGTTTAACATGGTGACCAGGACGCCACATTAATGGCCGACATACTGACCAGGACGCCACATCAATGTCCAACATACTGATCAGGACGCCACATCAATGTCAAACATACTGACCAGGACGCCACATCAATGTCCAACATACTGACCAGGACGCCACATCAATGTCAAACATACTGACCAGGACGCAACATCAATGTCAAACATAACATACTGACCAGGATGCCACATTAATGTCAAATACAACATACTGACCAGGATGCCACAATAATGTCTAACATACTGACCAGGACGCCACATGAATGTCCAACATACTGGCCAGGACGCCACATCAATGTCAAACATAACATACTGACCAGGACGTCACATCAATGTCCAACATACTGACCAGGACGCCACATCAATGTCCAACATACTTACCAGAACGCCACATCAATGTCCAACACAACATACTGACCAGGATGCCACATTAATGTCCATCATACTGACCAGGACGCCACATCAATGTCCAACATACTTACCAGAACGCCACATCAATGTCAAACACAACATACTGACCAGGACGCCACATCAATGTCAAACACAACATACTGACCAGGACGCCACATCAATGTCAAACACAACATACTGACCAGGACGGCACATCAATGTCAAACCCAACATACTGACCAGGACGCCACATCAATGTCCAACATACTGACCAGGACGCCACATCAATGTCCAACATACTGACCAGGACGCCACATCAATGTCCAACATACTGACCAGGACGCCACATCAATGTCCAACATACTGACCAGGACGCCACATCAATGTCCAACATACTGACCAGGACGCCACATCAATGTCCAACATACTTACCAGAACGCCACATCAATGTCCAACATACTGACCAGGACGCCACATCAATGTCATACTCAACATACTTACTCGGACCACTTTCCCTCAATCTTCAAACGTTTCCTGGTACCAGGCTATTTTCAAGACAGTCTGGCTGAGGAAATGTAGATTGAGGTGATCCCCATAGTAGCAAACATCAGATGACGCCAAACATAGCACATCCACCTGGGGGACTGTACGCTTAATCAGCACGCTCGGGATGTAAAGTACACAACTACAATTTGCCACAAATCCGTTTCATGTCGTACAGAAAAGGTAAACTTACTCCTTGTGGAATTAAAAAAGCAACAAAAATCTGTTGGTCTGAGGCGGGGTAGAACATCAAACGTATGAGTTGGGGATAGTATCAACAGCAAAGAAGGTAACTGGCCACCCCACCTCACACTGGCTGCGGCTTGGTCAGTGAAGAATTATCTTCATCCCCGACGGCAGTTGTTGCCATTTAACCTTTTAGAACATTAAAACCATTTTGGAAAATCTCTAAAAGTCAGAAACCCCCAGTTGAATCCACTTCTGCAGATTGCCGTAGGGGTCTGCTCGACAGTAGACGCGCCGATCTACAAATAGCGACAACGTCCTTATTAGAAAGCCTGATATCTCAAAATGGATCAGTTGAGGACCAGAACAGGTGCGAAAATTGGCCAATGGACCAGGGGGGGCATAGCCTCAAGAGGAGCCTTGAAACCTCGCATGGCCATGGTGACCGTATCATTTCCATTCAGCTTGGCCAGTGTCTCCCGTCTTCAAAGCAACAGTGCGTCCGTTATCTGATGACCATTAAGTATTGGCTGAGGAAGAGCTTACGATTGGCTCGTGAAAAGTTCGCCGGTAGAGGGAACATTTCATGGGCGACAAATGTGTAGCGGAGTGCTTTAGGCTTATAGTTCATTACTGATTCTCATCTCGGCAATAACGTTGGAAGGGGAATGGAGCAGTGACACCAGTCGTTCCAGAAAAGCAAGATTGCAAACTTAAACAAAGTGTTTAAATGTCAAGAAAAACGTTTAGTGTTAGCAGTTATTAATTCTTGGGTCATCTGGAGAGATCAAATCTGCGCAAGATTTGATAACAAATTTATCGCACCAATAAAATGTATTCCTTCCTTTCATTGGTGCTTTTGAAATGAACTAAGAGTTATCTATATAACATATGTCCAACAGGAATTGAGAAACTCCAAAGAGGAAATTATGTGTCCTAAGGAAAAAGCAACAGACATCTACCAGCCTGTATACCAATGGACAAGATCCGGAACCTACATCAAGGATCAGATAAGCTTGAAATAGCATCCCAAAAAACTGCAGTGAAATAAGCAACAACAAAAAACAGGAACGAAAATGGAAATCACAAAATAATAATTCTTCTTCTTCATCGAAGTTCGTCTTGAGAACGATGTTGTGCTGTAGTTTACAGCGAGGCTGCGATATCTGCATCTTTTGGTCGACACAACCAATTTTAGCTAGCTTTTGTGTCCCAGCCGGGTTAACCTTCCCACTGCGATATCTGTCCCATGGACAGACTACACTAGTGACTAGTGCAACCTGTTCCCAGCCTCGCCACGTAGAGGTGGAATAGGGTCTTGGTCAGCCATGGTCATCTGACCCTGATGCAATAGCCAGATATGAGTCGCTGGTGGCTGTCATCTCCTTCATTGCTGTATCGTGGCCCCAGTTCAACAATATTATTATAAACAGTTTATATTCGCTTTTTACCGTGCTGCTAATAACGCTTTGGTAGAGCAGTCGAATTGATGACCAAAGACCGGGGCTCAACTCCCACAACCGGCAGCTCCAGTCAAGCCAGCTGTAAATGGGTACCTGACTTACGGTTAAGGAAGAAACGGCAGTGAGGAAAGGAAGTGGCCACCGCACCTCACAAGCTGAGGCTTAGTATACTGAAGTCTCTAACACTTCATCCCTGACTACCGGTTAGCTCTGCTGAAGGACTTACTTTACCGTTTTAAGCTATGTTACTTGTTTTAAAACAGTTGTAATACAGTGAGTTCAATCTCATTTACAAGGAGGCAAACTGTATTTGTTATTCCGTATTCATACTGCAGACAAAAAAGAAGAGATAACAGCTTTTTTTATACTGGTTTAGAAGATTATACAGAGCCAGTACACAACAAGATTATCAAGAGCCGTTACACAACCAGATTATACAGAGCCAGTACACAACCACATTATACAGAGCCAGTACACAACCAGATTATACAGAGGCAGTACACAACCAGATTATTCAGAGCCAGTACACAACCAGATTATACAGAGCCAGTACACAACCAGATTATACAGAGCCAGTATACAACCAGATTTTACAGAACCGTTACACAACCAGATTATACAGAGCCGTTACACAACCATATTATACAGTCAGTACACAACCAGATTATACAGAGCCGTAACACAACCAGATTATACAGATCCAGTACACAACCACACTATACAGAGCCAGTACACAACCAGATTGTACAGAGCCAGTACACAACCAGATTGTACAGAGCCAGTGCACAACCAAATTCTTCCACTCAATCTGACCTTACATTAACTATGTGCAGGCAATCTATTATATAATACATTAACTGGCCCTGTTCACACTATTGCTCATAGCAATGCATTCCAAGCATTCACCACAGATGATAAATGATATGTAGGATAAGGAAAATGTTGTCCAGAACTCAACATGTTGTTGTTAGCAAACACTGCAAACTAGCAATTTTTCTAATATATCCTCAGTGAGAATGTTACACACGTATGTGTATAGAATACATTTATAATACATATACAATACATGTACAATATATATATATATATAAATATATATATATATATATATATATATATATATATATATATATATATACAATACATATAAAATACATATACAATACTTTAAAAATACATATACAATTCATATACAATACTTTTTAATTAATATACAATGCATTTACAATACATATAGAATACATATACAATACAATATCCTGGACTTCAGTCCGGCAGGTGTGCCGTATGTGACGGAGCTAACAATGTCCTGTATGCAGTCCTATCTTTCGCCGTGTCCTATCATTTCGGACCTAGGTTGCTCAGGAGATCTTTTCGCTGCCGTAAGTTTGGGCGGCTGCGTAGATGTGCAAAATTATAGTTTCTTTCCACTTGTGCCGTTAAGCGCTGTAGGGAACTTAAGTCGTCTATCCTGCGCCAAGTGCGTTGCATCGGTCAATGTGAGCCCTTGTTGTTGCACAATCACTCTAATGTCATCTATCCACCTGCCATGAGGTCGCTCCCTACCCTATAGCCAAATCTAGCAGCGTTGTAAGCCATCAGCGGATGTTGATGAGGGTGCATTCTCATGAGATGAACAAACTTATTTTCAGCCTGGAAATGTATTCGGCACAAGACGTAATGCCGACCATACTTCGAATGTCGTCGTTCGACATTCAGTATCTCTTAGTAACACCGATGACCTTCCTGGCACTTCATTTCATAAGTCGAAATTCTGCTCCCACACGCCATAGACAGAGGCAAAACCATACGACCTGCAAAACTCATGTTCTGAGTGGCCATCTGTTTTCTGCCATTGAGTATCACCTGACCAGCCGAATGATATTTGCCAGACAACGCGGCATCCCCGACGTCTCGAAATAGGGTGTGTTTTCAGATTTCAGAATAGTGGATTCTTCGTACACTCTTCTTCTTCTTCTTCGTAAGCTGAATAGTAGATTTGACCTATGATCGAGACGTCGCCAGGAACACGTTTTTACATCGCTCGCTGGGTAACGCAGAGTTTCTTTGCATTCACGCTGCGTAGATTTCACCTCACATCTGTGTTGTTCGTCAACCGAAATCGGCAAGGTCCAATTTGTCAGCATTTACTGGTAGCAGGAGTTCGAAGATGGTTAAATAAGCCAACCTGAGCCTTGCATTGTCTGCTGCACTTTGTACAGGGACATAAGACACATCCTTCCACCAGGGTTGAAGAAGGGTTGATATGAGCTGACTTGCGGAGCGATCGTCTCTGTGTAGCCTCATCTATTCTTGATGCCTCATGTCTCTGTGTAGCCTCATCTATTCTTGATGCCTCATGTCTCTGTGCAGCCTCATCTATTCTTGATGCCTCATGTCTCTGTGTAGCCTCATCTATTATTGATGCCTCATGTCTCTGTGTAGCCTCATCTATTCTTGATGCCTCATGTCTCTGTGTAGCCTCATCTATTCTTGATGTCTCATGTCTCTGAACACTCTAAGCATTAGTGCTGCGCCAGTCTGTGTTCTTTCCCAGTCATCGTGGTTAATACCGCATTGGGTTAATGATCTGTTTAGTGCATCCCTTTACCTTTTCCGCTTCCCATCGCGTGCTCTCTTACCATTTTGGAGTTCACTCTCAACTTTGGTGAACTCGCATTTATGCCAGGATGGATTTTGGAGAAGTTGTTTTTTCTTGTTGTGTGTCAGTTAACCAACATCTATGTCGACTTCTACCAGTTCGTTAATGGAGTGTTGGGCCTCATCGGTGATGTTGCTGATGAGTCCAACGTCATTCACAAAGCGTTGGGGAGTAAGCCTGTCCCTATCTATATTGAGGCTTACATCGGACGAACTCAATTGTTTGACGATTTCCTCAACGGCTGCTTTGGAGAAATTGAGTTGCCCTGCTACACTCCTCTTGCCAGCTCAGTATTTATTAGCCGGTTTTACAAAGTAATGCCTGTACTACAGCCGAGGTTGATTTCTTCGATCCTTTTGTTTAAGGACCTCTTAAAGAATTCATGAGAGATCAGTATTTTAGCACTGATGATGAAGTGAAACAGGCTGTCCTGAGAGAAGAAACACTTAAACACTTGAGAGAAGAAACACTTAAACACTGAGAGAAGAAACACTTAAACACCGAGAGAAGAAACACTTAAACACTGAGAGAAGAAACACTTAAACACCGAGAGAAGAAACACTTAAACACTGAGAGAAGAACACTTAAACACTTGAGAGAAGAAACACTTAACCACTTGAGAAAAGAAACACTTAAACACTTGAGAGAAGAAACACTTAAACACCGAGAGAAGAATACTTAAACACTTGAGAGAAGAACACTTAAACACTTGAGAGAAGAAACACTTAAACACTGAGAGAAGAAACACTTAAACACTGAGAGAAGAAACACTTAAACACCGAGAGAAGAAACACTTAAACACTGAGAGAAGAAACACTTAAACACTGAGAGAAGAAACACTTAAACACCGAGAGAAGAAACACTTAAACACTGAGAGAAGAACACTTAAACACTGAGAGAAGAAACACTTAAACACTTGAGAGAAGAAACATTTAACCACTTGAGAAAAGAAACACTTAAACACCGAGAGAAGAAACACTTAAACACTGAGAGAAGAAACACTTAAACACCGAGAGAAGAAACACTTAAACACTGAGAGAAGAAACACTTAAACACCGAGAGAAGAAACACTTAAACACCGAGAGAAGAAACACTTAAACACTGAGAGAAGAAACACTTAAACACTGAGAGAAGAAACACTTAAACACCGAGAGAAGAAACACTTAAACACCGAGAGAAGAAACACTTAAACACTGAGAGAAGAAACACTTAAACACTTGAGAGAAGAAACACTTCAACACTGAGAGAAGAAACACTTCAACACTGAGAGAAGAAACACTTAAACACTTGAGAGAAGAACACTTAAACACTTGAGAGAAGAAACACTTAAACACTGAGAGAAGAAACACTTCAACACCGAGAGAAGAAACACTTAGACACTGAGAGAAGAAACACTTAAACACTGAGAGAAGAAACACTTAAACACTGAGAGAAGAAACACTTCAACACTGAGAGAAGAAACACTTCAACACTGAGAGAAGAAACACTTAAACACTGAGAGAAGAAACACTTAAACACTGAGAGAAGAAACACTTCAACACTGAGAGAAGAACACTTAAACACTTGAGAGAAGAAACACTTAAACACTGAGAGAAGAAACACTTCAACACTGAGAGAAGAAACACTTCAACACCGAGAGAAGAAACACTTCAACACTGAGAGAAGAAACACTTAAACACCGAGAGAAGAAACACTTAAACACTGAGAGTAGAAACACTTAAACACCGAGAGAAGAACACTTAAACACTTGAGGGAAGAACACTTAAACACTGAGAGAAGAACACTTTAACACTTGAGAGAAGAAACACTTAAACACTGAGAGAAGAACACTTAAACACTGAGAGAAGAACACTTAAACACTTGAGAGAAGAACACTTAAACACTTAAGAGAAGAAACACTTAAACACCGAGAGAATAACACTTAAACACTGAGAGAAGAAACACTTAAACACTGAGAGAAGAAACACTTAAACACTGAGAGAAGAAACACTTAAACACTGAGAGCAGAAACACTTAAACACCGAGAGAAGAACACTTAAACACTGAGAGATAAAAACACTTGAACACTGAGAGAAAAAACACTTAAACACTGAGAGAAGAAACACTTAAACACTGAGAGAAGAAACACTTAAACACTGAAAGAAGAAACACTTAAACACTTGAGAGAAGAAACACTTAAACACTGAGAGAAGAAACACTTAAACACCGAGAGAAGAACACTTAAACACTGAGAGAAGAAACACTTAAACACCGAGAGAAGAAACACTTAAACACTGAGAGAAGAAACACTTAAACACTGAGAGAAGAAACATTTAAACACTGAGAGAAGAAACACTTAAACACCGAGAGATCAACACTTAAACACTTGAGAGAAGAAACACTTAAACACTGAGAGAAGAAACACTTAAACACCGAGAGAAGAAACACTTAAACACCGAGAGAAGAAACACTTAAACACTTGAGAGAAGAAACACTTAAACACTGAGAGAAGAAACACTTAAACACTTGAGAGAAGAAACACTTAAACACTGAGAGAAGAAACACTTAAACACCGAGAGAAGAAACACTTAAACACTTGAGAGAAGAAACACTTAAACACTGAGAGAAGAAACACTTAAACACTGAGAGAAGAAACACTTAACCACTTGAGAGAAGAAACACTTAAACACCGAGAGAAGAAAAACTTAAACACTTGAGAGAAGAAACACTTAAACACCAAGAGAAGAACACTTAAACACTGAGAGAAGAACACTTAAACACTTGAGAGAAGAAACACTTAAACACTGAGAGAAGAAACACTTAAACACTGAGAGAAGAAACACTTAAACACCGAGAGAAGAACACTTAAACACCGAGAGAAGAACACTTAAACACTGAGAGAAGAACACTTAAACACCGAGAGAAGAACACTTAAACACTGAGAGAAGAAACACTTAAACACTGAGAGAAGAAACACTTAAACACTGAGAGAAGAAACACTTAAACACTGAGAGAAGAAACATTTAAACACTGAGAGAAGAAACACTTAAACACCGAGAGATGAACACTTAAACACTTTAGAGAAGAACACTTAAACACTGAGAGAAGAAACACTTAAACACTGAGAGAAGAACACTTAAACACTGAGAGAAGAACACTTAAACACCGAGAGAAGAAACACTTAAACACTTGAGAAAAGAAACACTTAAACACTGAGAGAAGAAACACTTAAACACTGAGAGAAGAAACACTTAACCACTTGAGAGAAGAAACACTTAAACACTGAGAGAAGAAACACTTAAACACCGAAAGAAGAAACACTTAAACACCGAGAGAAGAAACACTTAAACACCGAGAGAAGAAACACTTAAACACTTGAGAGAAGAAACACTTAAACACCGAGAGAAGAAACACTTAAACACTGAGAGAACAAACACTTAAACACTGAGAGAAGAAATACTTAAACACCGAGAGAAGAAACACTTAAACATTGAGAGAAGAAACACTTAAACACCGAGAGAAGAAACACTTAAACACTGAGAGAAGAAACACTTAAACACTGAGAGAAGAAACACTTAAACACATAGAGAAGAAACACTTAAACACCGAGAGAAGAAACACTTAAACACTGAGAGAAGAAACACTTAAACACTTGAGAGAAGAAACACTTAAACACTTAAGAGAAGAAACACTTAAACACTTGAGAGAAGAACACTTAAACACTTGAGAGAAGAACACTTAAACACCGAAAGAAGAAACACTTAAACACCGAGAGAAGAAACACTTAAACACCGAGAGAAGAAACACTTAAACACTTGAGAGAAGAAACACTTAAACACCGAGAGAAGAAACACTTAAACACTGAGAGAACAAACACTTAAACACTGAGAGAAGAAATACTTAAACACCGAGAGAAGAAACACTTAAACACCGAGAGAAGAAACACTTAAACACCGAGAGAAGAAACACTTAAACACTGAGAGAAGAAACACTTAAACACTGAGAGAAGAAACACTTAAACACATAGAGAAGAAACACTTAAACACCGAGAGAAGAAACACTTAAACACTGAGAGAAGAAACACTTAAACACTTGAGAGAAGAAACACTTAAACACTTAAGAGAAGAAACACTTAAACACTTGAGAGAAGAACACTTAAACACTTGAGAGAAGAACATAAACACTGAGAGAAGAAACACTTAAACACCGAGAGAAGAAACACTTAAACACTTGAGAGAAGAACACTTAAACACTTGAGAGAAGAAACATTTAATCACTGAGAGAAGAAACACTTAAACACTTGAGAGAAGAAACACTTAAACACTTGAGAGAAGAAACACTTAAACACTGAGAGAAGAAACACTTAACCACTTGAGAGAAGAAACACTTAAACACCGAGAGAAGAAACACTTAAACACCGAGAGAAGAAACACTTAAACACTGAGAGAAGAAACACTTAAACACTGAGAGAAGAAACACTTAAACACCAAGATAAGAAACACTTAAACACCGAGAGAAGAAACACTTAAACACAGAGAGAAGAAACACTTAAACACTTTAGAGAAGAAACACTTAAACACTGACAGAAGAAACACTTAAACACCGAGAGAAGAAACACTTAAACACCGAGAGAAGAAACACTTAAACACCGAGAGAAGAAACACTTAAACACTGAGAGAAGAAACACTTAAACACTGAGAGAAGAAACACTTAAACATCGAGAGAAGAAACACTTAAACACCGAGAGAAGAAACACTTAAACACCGAGAGAAGAAACACTTAAACACTGAGAGAAGAAAGACTTAAACACTGAGAGAAGAAACACTTAAACACCGAGAGAAGAAACACTTAAACACCGAGAGAAGAAACACTTAAACACTTTTAGAGAAGAAACACTTAAACACTGAGAGAAGAAACACTTAAACACTGAGAGAAGAAACACTTAAACACCGAGAGATGAAACACTTAAACACTTTTAGAGAAGAAACACTTAAACACTGAGATAAGAAACACTTAAACACTGAGAGAAGAAACACTTAAACACCGAGAGAAGAAACACTTAAACACTTTTAGAGAAGAAACACTTAAACACTGAGAGAAGAAACACTTAAACACTGAGAGAAGAAACACTTAAACACTGAGAGAAGAAACACTTAATCACTGAGAGAAGAAACACTTAAACACTGAGAGAAGAAACACTTAAACACTTGAGAGAAGAAACACTTAAACACTTGAGAGAAGAAACACTTAAACACTTGAGAGAAGAACACTTAAACACTTGAGAGAAGAACACTTAAACACTGAGAGAAGAAACACTTAAACACTTGAGAGAAGAAACACTTAAACACTGAGAAAAGAAACACTGAAACACTTGAGAGAAGAACACTTAAACACTTGAGAGAAGAAACACTTAAATACTGAGAGAAGAAACACTTAAACACTTGAGAGAAGAACACTTAAACACTTGAGAGAAGAAACACTTAAACACTTGAGAGAAGAACACTTAAACACTGAGAGAAGAAACACTTAAACACTTGAGAGAAGAAACACTTAAACACTGAGAAAAGAAACACTTAAACACTTGAGAGAAGAACACTTAAACACTTGAGAGAAGAAACACTTAAACACTTGAGAGAAGAACACTTAAACAAAAAGAGAAGAACACTTAAACACTTGAGAGAAGAAACACTTAAACACTTGAGAGAAGAAACACTTAAACACTTGAGAGAAGAAACACTTAAACACTGAGAGAAGAAACACTTAAACACTTGAGAGAAGAAACACTTAAACACCGAGAGAAGAAACACTTAAACACTGAGAGAAGAAACACTTAAACACTTGAGAGAAGAAACACTTAAACACTGAGAGAAGAACACTTAAAATCTGAGAGAAGAACACTTAAACACTTGAGAGAAGAACACTTACTGAGAGAAGAACACCTAAACACTTGAGAGAAGAAACACTTAAACACTGAGAGAAAACACAATTAAACACTGAGAGAAGAAACACTTAAACACCGAGAGAAGAACACTTAAACACTGAGAGAAGAACACTTAAGCACTTGAGAGAAGAAACACTTAAACACCGAGAGAAGAAACACTTAAACACTGAGAGAAGAAACGCTTAAACACCGAGAGAAGAACACTTAAACACTGAGAGAAGAAACACTTAAACACTGAGAGAAGAAACACTTAAACACCGAGAGAAGAAACACTTAAACACCGAGAGAAGAAACACTTAAACACTTGAGAGAAGAAACACTTAAACACTGAGAGAAGAAACACTTAAACACCGAGAGAAGAAACACTTAAACACCGAGAGAAGAAACACTTAAACACCGAGAGAAGAAACACTTAAACACTGAGAGAAGAAACACTTAAACACTGAGAGAAGAAACACTTAAACACTGAGAGAAGAAATACTTAAACACCGAGACAAGAAACACTTAAACACTGAGAGAAGAAACACTTAAACACCGAGAGAAGAAACACTTAAACACTGAGAGAAGAAACACTTAAACACTGAGAGAAGAAATACTTAAACACCGAGACAAGAAACACTTAAACACTGAGAGAAGAAACACTTAAACACCGAGAGAAGAAACACTTAAACACTGAGAGAAGAAACACCTAAACACTGAGAGAAGAAACACTTAAACACATAGAGAAGAAACACTTAAACACCGAGAGAAGAAACACTTAAACACTGAGAGAAGAAACACTTGAACACTTGAGAGAAGAAACACTTAAACACTTGAGAGAAGAAACACTTAAACACTTGAGAGAAGAACACTTAAACACTTGAGAGAAGAAACACTTAAACACCGAGAGAAGAAACACTTAAACACTTGAGAGAAGAACACTTAAACACTTGAGAGAAGAAACACTTAATCACTGAGAGAAGAACACTTAAACACTTGAGAGAAGAAACACTTAAACACTTGAGAGAAGAAACACTTAAACACTGAGAGAAGAAACACTTAACCACTTGAGAGAAGAAACACTTAAACACCGAGAGAAGAAACACTTAAACACCGAGAGAAGAAACACTTAAACACTGAGAGGAGAAACACTTAAACACTGAGAGAAGAAACACTTAAACACCGAGATAAGAAACACTTAAACACCGAGAGAAGAAACACTTAAACACCGAGAGAAGAAACACTTAAACACTTGAGAGAAGAAACACTTAAACACTGACAGAAGAAACACTTATACACCGAGAGAAGAAACACTTAAACACCGAGAGAAGAAACACTTAAACACCGAGAGAAGAAACACTTAAACACTGAGAGAAGAAACACTTAAAAATTGAGAGAAGAAACACTTAAACACCGAGAGAAGAAACACTTAAACACCGAGAGAAGAAACACTTAAACACCGAAAGAAGAAACACTTAAACACTGAGAGAAGAAACACTTAAACACTGAGAGAAGAAACACTTAAACACAGAGAGAAGAAACACTTAAACACAGAGAGAAGAAACACTTAAACACTGAGAGAAGAACACTTAAACACCGAGAGAAGAACACTTAAACACAGAGAGAAGAAACACTTAAACACCGAGAGAAGAACACTTAAACACTTTAGAGAAGAAACACTTAAACACTTGAGAGAAGAACACTTAAACACTTGAGAGAAGAAACACTTAAACACCGAGAGAAGAAACACTTAAACACCGAGAGAAGAAACACTTAAACACCGAGAGAAGAAACACTTAAACACTTGAGAGAAGAAACACTTAAACACTGACAGAAGAAACACTTAAACACCGAGAGAAGAAACACTTAAACACCGAGAGAAGAAACACTTAAACACCGAGAGAAGAAACACTTAAACACTGAGAGAAGAAACACTTAAACACTGAGAGAAGAAACACTTAAACACTGAGAGAAGAAACACTTAAACGCTGAGAGAAGAAACACTTAAACACTGAGAGAAGAAACACTTAAACACTTGAGAGAAGAAACACTTAAACACTGAGAGAAGAAACACTTAAACACTGAGAGAAGAAACACTTAAACACCGAGAGAAGAACACTTAAACACTGAGAGAAGAAACACTTAAACACTGAGAGAAGAAACACTTAAACACTGAGAGAAGAAACACTTAAACACTGAGAGAAAAAACACTTAAACACTGAGAGAAGAAACACTTAAACACCGAGAGAAGAACACTTAAACACTTGAGAGAAGAACACTTAAACACTGAGAGAAGAAACACTTAAACACTGAGAGAAGAAACACTTAAACACTGAGAGAAGAAACACTTAAACACTGAGAGAAGAAACACTTAAACACTTGAGAGAAGAAACACTTAAACACTTAGAGAAGAAACACTTAAACACTGAGAGAAGAAACACTTTAACACCGAGAGAAGAACACTTAAACACTTGAGAGAAAAACACTTAAACACTGAGAGAAGAAACACTTAAACACTGAGAGAAGAAACACTTAAACACTGAGAGAAGTAACACTTAAACACTGAGAGAAGAAACACTTAAACACTGAGAGAAGAAACACTTAAACACTTGAGAGAAGAAACACTTAAACATTGAGAGAAGAAACACTTAAACACCGAGAGAAGAAACACTTAAACACTTGAGAGAAGAAACACTTAAACACTGAGAGAAGGAACACTTAAACACTTGAGAGAAGAAACACTTAAACACTTGAGAGAAGAAACACTTAAACACTGTGAGAAGAAACACTTAAACACCGAAAGAAGAAACACTTAAACACTTGAGAGAAGAAACACTTAAACACCGAGAGAAGAACACTTAAACACCGAGAGAAGAACACTTAAACACTGAGAGAAGAAACACTTAACCACTTGAGAGAATAAACACTTAAACACCGAGAGAAGAAACACTTAAACGCCGAGAGAAGAAACACTTAAACACTGAGAGAAGAAACACTTAAACACTGAGAGAAGAAACACTTAAACACATAGAGAAGAAACACTTAAACACCGAGAGAAGAAACACTTAAACACTTAAGAGAAGAACACTTAAACACTTGAGAGAAGAACACTTAAACACTGAGAGAAGAAACACTTAAACACTTGAGAGAAGAACACTTAAACACTTGAGAGAAGAAACACTTAAACACTGAGAGAAGAAACACGTAAACACCGAGAGAAGAAACACTTAAACACCGAGAGAAGAAACACTTAAACACTTCAGAGAAGAAACACTTAAACACTGACAGAAGAAACACTTAAACACTGAGAGAAGAAACACTTAAACACTGAGAGAAGAACACTTAAAAACCGAGAGAAGAAACACTTAAACACTGAGAGAAGAAACACTTAAACACTGAGAGAAGAAACACTTAAACACTGAGAGAAGAAACACTTAAACACTTGAGAGAAGAAACACTTAAACACTGAGAGAAGAAACACTTAAACACCGAGAGAAGAAACACTTAAACACCGAGAGAAGAAACACTTAAACACTTCAGAGAAGAAACACTTAAACACTGACAGAAGAAACACTTAAACACTGAGAGAAGAAACACTTAAACACTGAGAGAAGAACACTTAAACACCGAGAGAAGAAACACTTAAACACTGAGAGAAGAAACACTTAAACACTGAGAGAAGAAACACTTAAACACTTGAGAGAAGAAACACTTAAACACTTGAGAGAAGAAACACTTAAACACTGAGAGAAGAAACACTTAAACACCGAGAGAAGAAACACTTAAACACTGAGAGAAGAAACACTTAAACACTGAGAGAAGAAACACTTAACCACTTGATAGAAGAAACACTTAAACACCGAGAGAAGAAACACTTAAACACTGAGAGAAGAACACTTAAACACCGAGAGAAGAAACACTTAAACACTGAGAGAAGAAACACTTAAACACTGAGAGAAGAAACACTTAAACACTGAGAGAAGAAACACTTAAACACTTGAGAGAAGAAACACTTAAACACTGAGAGAAGAAACACTTAAACACCGAGAGAAGAAACACTTAAACACTGAGAGAAGAAACACTTAAACACTGAGAGAAGAAACACTTAACCACTTGATAGAAGAAACACTTAAACACCGAGAGAAGAACACTTAAACACTTGAGAGAAGAAACACTTAAACACTGAGAGAAGAAACACTTAAACACTGAGAGAAGAAACACTTAAACACTTGAGAGAAGAAACACTTAAACACCGAGAGAAGAACACTTAAACACCGAGAGAAGAACACTTAAACACTGAGAGAAGAAACACTTAAACACCGAGAGAAGAAACACTTAAACACTGAGAGAAGAAACACTTAAACACTTGAGAGAAGAAACACTTAAACACCGAGAGAAGAAACACTTAAACACTGAGAGAAGAAACACTTAAGCACTTGAGAGAAGAACACTTAAACACTGAGAGAAGAACACTTAACACTTGAGAGAAGAAACACTTAAACACCGAGAGAAGAAACACTTAAACACTTGAGAGAAGAAACACTTAAACACTTGAGAGAAGAACACTTAGCACTTGAGAGAAGAAACACTTAAACACCGAGAGAAGAAACACTTAAACACTTGAGAGAAGAAACACTTAAACACTTGAGAGAAGAAACACTTAAACACTTGAGAGAAGAACACTTAACACTTGAGAGAAGAAACACTTAAACACCGAGAGAAGAAACACTTAAACACTTGAGAGAAGAAACACTTAAACACTTGAGAGAAGAAACACTTAAACACTTGAGAGAAGAAACACTTAAACACCGAGAGAAGAAACACTTACTGCCTAATACGGTGAAGCCAACTTAAAATACTTGCAGCGCCACCATGAACACCTTCTCCCAAAGAATTAAAAAATGAATTGAAAATGCCGACTGAATTTGTGGAGTCAAACTATTGCCAAAGAACATTTTAATGGAAAATTTTCAGATTATTCATCCAAAAACCCTAGCTCAGATGACCATTAAAGCAAAATTCAGCTTTAAGGACTGGACATCTATTCGCAGATGAATCCACAGAGCTCGCAGTTAAGTGTAGTGGAGAAGGCATCTTTGCAAGATTCAACAATGAAAAGATAACGCATAAGACTTTCCCTACTGGAACGATTTCTTCCATCCTTAGGGCAGAGTCTTTGACGCTTCTACAGGCACCAAGAATGTTTACCAGATCAGACAATCACCAGCCAACTCAGATTGTATTCTTTACAGATTGCAGATCACCATTAGAAGCAATACAGAACACCAGAGGTGAATAAATGCTGAGAGAAATCAGATCAGAGCTCAACAAAATCTAATGAGCCTTAAAAGTTGCTCTTCAGTGGCTACCCTCCCTTTCTGAAATCACAGGGAATGAGAGAGATAATGTCTTGTCTGACGCAGGTGGCAAGATTGAGGAACATCCACGCAGTGTCTTGCTGAGAGGTAAACACTATAAACCAGAATCCGTTGAACTAAAATATTAGTAATGACATGGGCGTGAGCAATAGTCCTGACCCAATCCACCACCTCCACAGACATCATCAAGCCACCATCTTTTGCCAGAGAACAGGAGAGTATTGGGTTACCTACATCGGCTCAAGATACCACACACAAGTGACTGCCCAAGTGGAACCTGAGTCTAGAACCCTAAACACATCATACAAGACTGCCCAGCATACACAGACCTCCAATGCCAAACCCGACCAGAGAGAGTTAATGTGACATAGAAGCTGTGGGGCTGCCACCCGGATCTGCAGATAAATGTGATTTTATCCTTGCGATGGGAATTCGTATCTATCATGATCAAAAATCATGAATGAAGAAGAAGAGGAAGTAGTAGTAGAAGTAGAAGAAGAAGAAGAAGAAGAAGAAGAAGAAGAAGAAGAAGAAGAAGAAGAAGAAAAAGAAGAAGAAGAAGAAGAAGAAAAAGAAGAACAAGAAGAAGAACCAGGAACAGAACAAGCAGAAGAACAAAAAGATGATGAAGAAGAGGAAGTAGAGGAAGAATGTGGAAGTTATCGATTGCCTGGTGACGTTAGCTTGAAATGGAAAGGTTTTGTATGCTGACAGGAGTCCCTGGAGAAGGCTGGAGGAGCACTTCCATTTATCTGGTGTTGATTGTGTGAACGACATTTCTACACACCGAAGAAAATGCAGTAATGATAGATGGTATGTTCTCTGCAGGTTTTACAGGCGCAGTCGGGAGCAAACGGGTGACTGTGGCTTCGTTGATCTTCATGGAAGAACATGTGTCTCTGATAAAACATCTGACATTGCGTCCAGTACTTGGTATGGGATCAAGATGCTAAGTAGTGCATGAGCTGTAGCTTTCAGCGACCCATAGCTGACTGCTTGCGTCAAGTCCAGCAAACCAGAGCTACGAAGACCCTTCTACAGCTCCTCGCTGTGATCCTAGATAACCGGCTGCAACAGAGCAGACTGACTAATGGGAAAGGATCGAAGATGGAAGGCATTTTGAGAAACAGAAATACAAATTTAAAAAAAAGGTAAAGTAACGGTGGCTCTGACTTGGTTGTTGATACAGCCGATGACACATACAGTGACACAGTCAGACTCACAGGGCATACATTCATACGATAGAACGGTGCATGTTAAGAAGGGAGAGGGCCTCTTATCTGAACAACTCTGGTGTACAGGGTGCCACACGGATCTACTACTCGGGACATGCAGTCGTCTGGAGCAATAAAAGAGCTGATGTAGTGGTTGGACGTGCTGTGGTGAACGACGCGGTGATGACGAAAGACAGGGTTGAGTTGATAAGGGCAGTCATTGACAGTCTACAGAATGATGAAGAGACAGATTGTCGCCAAAATGCATATGTGCAGAGGATGATAGATTTGGGTGTGACTAGGGGAGAAGGGAGAATATGTGTTCTGTCTGAAAAGATCCGTAGAACACGAAATCAACACCTGACTGGGACTCTGAGTATATATACGCTTGGCTGGCTGACCTGACGGAGAACGGAGCACTAATGGGAATGTCCCCTGTGGGATGATGTTGGTTTCTAGAATCAAGGAAAAAAAAAAATCTCAACACTTTCACCTACCTTATCCAGATGTTTTGTGGGTGGCTGGGCTCAGTACTTTCATCTACCTTACCCAGATGTGGGTGTCTGAGCTCAGTACTTCCACCTACCTTACCCAGATGTGGGTGTCTGAGCTCAGTACTTCCACATACCTTACCCAGATGTGGGTGTCTGAGCCCAGCACTTTCACCTACCTTATCCAGATGTTCTGTGCGCTGCTGAGCTCAGTACTTCCACCTACCTTACCCAGATGTGGGTGTCTGAGCTCAGTACTTTCATCTACCTTACCCAGATGTGGGTGTCTGAGCTCAGTACTTTCATCTACCTTACCCAGATGTGGGTGTCTGAGCTCAGTACTTCCACCTACCTTACCCAGATGTGGGTGTCTGAGCTCAGTACTTCCACCTACCTTACCCAGATGTGGGTGTCTGAGCCCAGCATTATCACCTACAGTACCAAGATGTTTTGTGGTTGGCTGAGCTCAGCACTTTCACCTACCTAACCAAGAGGTTTTGTGGTTGGCTGAGCTCAGTTCTTTCATTTATCTTACCCAGATGTGGGTGGCTGAGCCCAGCACTTTCATCTACCTTACCCAGATATTTTGTGCGCTGCTGAGCTCAGCACTTTCACCTACCTTATCTAGATGTTATGTGCATTGCTGAGCCCAGCACTTTCACCTACCTTATCCAGATGTTATGTGCGTTGCTGAACTCAGTACTTTCACCTACCTTATCCAGATGTTCTGTGCGTTGCTAAGCTCAGAACTTTCACCTACCTTATCCAGATGTTCTGTGCATTGCTGAGCTCAATACTTTCATCTACCTTATCCAGATGTTCTGTGCGTTGCTGAGCTCAGTACTTTCACCTATCTTATGTGAAATGTACTGTGCGTTGCTGAGCCCAGCACTTTCACCTACCTTATCCAAATGTTCTGTGCATTGCTAAGCTCAGTACTTTCACCTACCTTATCCAGATGTTCTATCCGTTGCTGAGCCCAGCTCTTTCACCTATCTTACCATGATTTTTTTATTGGGCGACTGAGCGACAAGTCGATTTTTTTCTCTCTTACAATAGAGAGATACTGTCGAAAACATAAATTCGTTTATCTACTGGAACCAAGAGATCACGAACTCCCATTCAATAAAACCGGAGATCTCGCGAAAGATAAGAAGCGGGCTGGCTCGGCTTCTACTGTATTAAACCCGTACTGCAACAGATGCGAAAAGATAGCGATAGAGCTCACACCTCCAACAGCGTGGGTATTGCAGCCCTGGTATATGGCTGCGAGGTGGGGTACCTACGGAAAGCTGATTCATATAGACTCAGCGCTGCCCAATAAGCGATGAAGCGAAAAACATTTAAGATCTCCCTTCAAGATCAACACCGCAACGCAGAGGTCAGACGGGAACTTCCTTCACTGTCATTAAAGATGTCGCACTGTTACGAAAATACAGATGGGACGGCCATGTGCTGGGCATCCCGGATATCAGATGGACACGTAGAGTGGACACGTGGTGGCCGTAAGACCTCAGGCTTTCTGGCAGGCGACGGAGGTTGAGGTAGATAGGTGGCTTCAATGAGGCCTTCGGTCCAACAGGGCACACCAAGACAAAAGAGAAAAATGAGTTTACTTAACATTTGGCTGGCTGGCATCAGACACACTGGTCTGATTGAATACCAGAATTTTCAGATTTGGAAATTATAGAACCACACGAAGTTTACTTCCAAAGGTTACACATAGTCTACCCGATGAGGCTACATCTGGGGCAGTAAATCAAGTTTGTTGGATGAACAACTGAAACACTGGTGTAGTCAGGCACAACATACTGACTTGCACGCTGCGTCAGGATAAGGCACAACATACTGACCGGTAGGTCGCGTCAGGGTCAGGCACAACATACTGACCGGCAGGTCGCTCCAGGGTAAGGCACACCATACTGACCGGCAGGTCGGGTCAGGGTCAGGCACAACATACTGACCGGCAGGTCGCGTCAGGGTCAGGCACAACATACTGACCGGCAGGTCGCTCCAGGGTAAGGCACACCATACTGACCGGCAGGTCGGGTCAGGGTCAGGCACAACATACTAACCGGCAGGTCGCGTCAGGGTCAGGCACAACATACTGACCGGCAGGTCGCGTCAAGGTCAGGAACGACATACTAACCGGCA
This sequence comes from Ariolimax columbianus, assembly GCA_036924085.1. Taxonomy (NCBI): domain Eukaryota; kingdom Metazoa; phylum Mollusca; class Gastropoda; order Stylommatophora; family Arionidae; genus Ariolimax; species Ariolimax columbianus. The sequence continues at coordinate 31,019,935 of JAVGWX010000022.1, read as the reverse complement.
GGTCGAGTCAAGGTCAGCCACAACATACTGACCGGCAGGTCGCATCAGGGTCAGGCACAACATACTGACCGGCAGGTCGCTCCAGGGTAAGGCACAACATACTGACCGGCAGGTCGCGTCAGGGTAAGGCACAACATACTGACCGGCAGGTCGAGTCAGGGTCAGGCACAACATACTGATCGGCAGGTCGCATCAGGGTCAGGCACAACATACTAACCGGCAGGTCGCTCCAGGGTAAGGCACAACATACTGACCGGAAGGTCGCGTCAGGGTCAGGCACAACATACTGACCGGCAGGTCGCGTCAGGGTCAGGCACAACATACTGACCGGTAGGTCGCGTCAGGGTAAGGCACAACATACTGACCGGCAGGTCGCTCCAGGGGCAGGCACAATACACTGACTTGCACGCTGCGTCAGGGTCAGTCACAATATACTGAACGACAGGTCGCGTCAGGGTCAGTCACAATATAATGACCGGCAGGTCGCATCAGGGTCAGTCACAATATACTGACCAGCAGGTCGTGTCAGAGTCAGGTGCAACATACTGACCGGCAGGTCGCGTCACGGTAAGTGACTCATAACTGATTGCTAGCGTCAGAACCTGCCAATCAGGGTTGCCAAGACCCTTCTACACCTCCACGCGGTGATCCTGGATAACAGACTGCAACAGGCAGGCTGGCTAAGGGGAAGCGATCGGAAGAGGGAAGTTAACCAGCTATTAAAAAATGGCCGCTGCTGAAGTCGAATGTGTGGGAATGTGCCGAAATGGGAATGCATGTTGTTGTTAATCTATGATTTTAATTATGTATAATTTATCAATTTGATTAAGAGATCATACATAGAAGTTTAGTTTTCTATCCATCATAGATAACCTTCCTCTGGGGTTACCCTAGATTTGCCTATGAAGAAAGAGCCTTTGGTATACAAGATTGAGGTTATGTTTTTAAGACTTAATTAGGGAAAAATAGATTTTGGGGTAAAAAAAATACAGAAATTGAATGTTTGTGCCATAGTTTGTGCCGTACAAAGATGGAGTTACAAATGAGGAAGTACGAGATTGAATTACAACAGCAATAGGGTCTATTAAAGATCTCTTGGCAACTGTCAAAAGAAGGAAACTCGCTTGGTACGCTCACATATCGAGATCAAATATGATCCTCCACGGAAAGGTGCATGGCAGACGACGAAGAGGCCGTCCCAAAAAGAGGTGGGAGGACAACATAAAAGAATGGACCAATCTCCGACCAGAAGAGGCACAGGCAGAGGCAGCTGACAGAGAAGGGTTGCCTGGTGTGGTGAGGATGTCTTCATGTGTGCCCCAACGATCTCACCGTTTCACTCTCTATCACTCACACTCTTTTCCCTTGAGGATTTCATGTAAGAGCCTGTTTGGCAATGTTGGACGGTGCCTTCCGTAACTGATGTCCTATACAACCCCATTGTCTTCACCTAATGTGTTTTTCCAGTGGCTGGTGTTGGCTCCTTTCCTATAGGTCATAATTCTTCACCATGTCCTGCCACGTTAGATTTCTTTGCCAGACACACCTCTTTCAAACGACATATTGCAACAGAGTAAGTGTAAGCCTAGGTAGGGAATGCATAGGATGGGGAATCAGGTGGACAGAGCTCGACGTTAACCTGCTGATATAACATGCAGTAAAGGAATGCTATCATATATAACATGCAGTAAAGGAATGCTATCATATATAACATGCAGTAAAGGAATGCTATCATATATAACATGCAGTAAAGGAATGCTATCATATATAACATGCAGTAAAGGAATGCTATCATATATAACATGCAGTAAAGGAATGCTATCATATATAACATGCAGTAAAGGAATGCTATCATATATAACATGCAGTAAAGGAATGCTATCATATATACCGATTGGCAGTGCATGACCAAAACCTGGCTGATAGCCTCAGGGCCAGCGAGCGATCCAGATTTGTCATAACCCGTCTCCATCTACACACGCTGATTCTCAATAATAGGCTGTTACATAAATCTGCAAACCCCTAAATGCCTGCAGAAGTCGGATGTGTCGGACCGATAGGTTACAAAATCGTAGTCGAGCTGTAAACTACGACACAATGATTTTCGTTTTCCATACTAATTACTACTACTTGCAAAGCTCCTTTTCAGGGATTGGTAGCGAGAGTTTGAGAGCCAACGTTGAAAAAGTAGAAGATATATACCGATGGATCAGTGATACGCACCGAGATATCTGGTTGGAGATTCTCGGTTAGAGTGAGAGATCGTTGCTGTGCAGAGGAAGGCATACAGAACAGCATCCTCCACTACAAGAATAGAGATGGAAGCAGTGACTGCTGCTCTGAAATGACTATCTCTAGTGGGGACATTCATCATGACAGACTCCCAATCCTTTCTGCGGAAGGTACATAAGAACTGGCTACTACATGAGTAAATACCATATGTAGATTCCTTAAGCCTGGAGAAGTTGATGTCGGTCTAATATGCGGCTCATTCTGGAGTTCAGGACAACACAAGAGCTGACACCCTGGCTACACGGGAACAATTTATGGGTACACTTGATATGGACTTGTTGTTGTTGTTGTTGTTGTTTCGAATGCCTACGATGAGTAGGTTTACTCTTTGTGTGCTCTAAAAAGGACGTTAAGTGACGGGTTGCAGGTAGCTGTCCTCACATCTCGAGCGTGCTGATGAATGTGGGCCGGGGTCCTCCAGGCGGTAGTGTTATGCTTGGCTTCATCTACGTGTCGCTCACTACTACAGGAATCACATCGATCACATCGTTAGCCAGGTTGCCATAAAAACAGCAACTAGGAAGCAGATATGAGGATCTTGGTCAGTATATTTTGCTTGACCTTGACTAACATGTCTCATCAGTATGTTGCGCCTGTCCAGACGTCTTCCTCCCCAACTAGATATGGATATGAGTGACGTTTTGAAGTCTATCAAAGACTGCCTGTTAGATGAAAACACGATGCTGAACAGCGCATGAGCTGCAGTGGTCAGCGACCCATAGCTGACTGCTAGCGTCAGGGCCAGCGAACCATAGCTGCCAAGACCCTTCTACACCTCCACGTGGTGATCCTGGATAACAGGCTGCAGCAGGGCAGACTGGCTAAGGAGAAGGGATCGAAGAGGGAATGCTAACCCGATACTCAAAAAATGCTTGCTGAAGTCGGATGTGTCGAACCGAAAGGTGCAAATATCGCAGCTAAGCTGTAAACTACGACACAACGCATTCCGTTCTCTAGACTACATTCTGCTACTTAAGCCCTTTCAAGGTTTGGTAGCTGGAGATTGAAAACGAACGAGGAAGAAGAAGATGGAAACACCACAGTAAATGAATCAGCAGTTCAAAGACTGCAGGTCTTTGATATCGAACGAGGTTCGTTCTGCCTGGGCCCAGTACACGAGCAGTGTGTATAAAGAATGAACTACAGGAACCACGTACCCACTTCCTTTGCCATTTATAAGCGAAAAACCTCACCTAAAATGGTTATACACGAAGTGCAGTGAAGTCGATTCTTAGAAATAAACAAGAACAAAACTACTTTCAATCCCACACCAAGTCCTCTTGGCTATATTAGGCTGTACTCTAACTTCTTATTTCTACCCGTCTACATTTCATCCTCCCCTCCCATCCATCTCCTGTGGTCTCCTATTCCTTCCTCCTCCTTATATCACCCGTTCGTTCAGCCCTCCAATCTCTGACAAGACCTGGACTCGATACACCCAACAAATAAAGATGTTTATCAAAAGACTATAATTTCTCGGGCGACGGTTTCGAGTGCGTCTCCTCTGGGGAAATGTTTTGTTGTTTGTAGTGGACCTCTGTGGCGTCTTTCATTGTTGCCCGTTGCTTTTGTGTTCCCCGACCGCTTCATCTTTGTGGATGTTTTTAAATGACTAGGTATGCCTGCGGGCTGTCATCAATTTCTTACTGGATTCTCGGTAGTCTGGAATATGGTTTTCTAATTTCTTTCTTCATGCAGTGAAATAGTAATTAGAGGGCATGTCTGGTGTAGCAAAATGGGTTAGCGTAATTGTCGTTGTACGCTCTGGTCTACCCAACTATAAATATTTACCCCATTACTTTTGTGGAGGACATTCGATCTCTCTTCTTTCCACACACTTGTTTCATTTTACTCTGTCCAACAATCACATTCTTGCACAACTTTCAGGGTCAGGCCCTTCCATTGCACTTTGGTTGGGCAAACCTAGCATAGGTACATACAGACGCACACACACACCGAAACACTGGTTTATGCGTCTTAATATCGTCCAATTGACTACGGTCTGGGGTGCATTAGGCGCCTCCGCCAGTTAAACTAAGGCAAAAACGGAAAATAAAATAATAAAAAAAGAATTTGTAGAGGCAGATCAGTGAGGTAACCAAATGTCACCAACTGATATTAAAACGATTGTCTCCTCTTCTTTCTTCTTCTTCTTCTTCCTCTTCTTCTTCTTCATCCTCTTCCTCTTCTTCATCCTCTTCTTTGCCCACTTCTTCTTCTTCTTCTTCATCCTCTTCTTCTTCCTTTTCTTCGTCTTATTCTTATTCTTCTTTGCCCACTTCTTCTTCTCGGCCTTCGACATGGAAAAGGCGCTGGGAAATAATGTTTACAGCAAAGCTACAATGTCTGCGCCTCCCCCTGACACTTGTTTTCAGCTGCCAGATTTTGGGTTCCAAGAATGCTTTCCCACTGTCAACCCTATTCTTTCAGCAAGACCACACTAGAGCAGCCTATTTCCTGGGCCGCCGATTAGAGCCAGAAAACGGTCATTGCCATCTCTGGTTCGCTGGCCCTGATGCAAGCAGCCAGCTATGGGTCGTTCACCGCCGCAGCTCTTGCACTGCTCAGCATGTTGATCCCAGCCTAAGGAGATGGGAGAGATCAACGTGATCCGTAGCAGTGAGCAACGCATAGATAGCCAAACATAGCAGAGTCGCTGGAGGACTTCTATCTACCTTCATCAGTGAGGACAGTTACTGCAATCCGCCACTTAACTCATTTTTTGGGTGCACAAAAAGAATAAACCAACATTGAACAACAACAACAACAAGGGCTTACTATTTTATAGAGAAACAATAACTGAATAGACCCTGCAGTAACCACACAGTAAAACGAATTATTTAGAATAATACTAGGGAAATTTGGATGAACAGCTGGGTGACGGGAAAGCAGGTCGTAGTGTATTTAACGAAATGTCACAGCCAAACAGTAACGACGATCTAAATAAACTACATAGAAGAGATCAAAGTCTCATCTTTCAGTTCCGGACAGGTCATACTAGAGTCAATAGCCACTTGATCCGCATCAATCCCCTGCGCCTGCCTTTGTGCAAACATTGCTCTCATCTTAATGAAACAGTTGAACACCTACTCATTGAGTGCAAGACGCTTGCGGATATGAGGAAAATATTCTTACAAGCACTGCCGACAATTGCCAACACACCGTACGGAGCAGTGAAACACATGAATAGGACCTGTATCTATATAAGAATGGCATTGGACGCCCAAGACCAAGCTTGCTCAGCAGCTATGGGATAACAACATAAACAACAATTATTTTACATAAGGCTGAAACCAATTATCAAGTTGCGAAATTATATCAAACTCCGGGGAACGGCGTGGCCTAGTGGTTAAGTGGCACGGCTCACAACCCGAAGGTGCTGGGTTCGATCCCCATCACAGCACCGGCCGTTACCTCGGGGAAGCAAACCCTTAGAAATTGCAAGAGGAAGAAGCAGACCCTTACATAAAATGCATGCTGAAGTCGGATATACTGGGCCGTCAGGCGCAAAATAAATATCAAACTCCACTTACCAGGATCGGGGAGAAACGTCTAAATAAAGATCACATGTGTGAAATGAGACGCTTATGACAAGTTGGCACGGTCAATATACAGGACATAGTGAGAAACGAGAAAAACAAAAAGCAAGTAAGATTAATGCTAGAATTTTGAGGCACAGAGAAATAATAGTTTGGACATAATAAATATACACACATAAGCATACAGACCGCATGAATATGTGAAACTAAATAACTGAGTTTTGGGACATGACGAAGTCTAGGAAAACAAGGAAACGACGCATTCCAGGAATGAATTTTGGTGAGACGCTTAGTTGGCGGCCCTATTAAAACAATTACACTAGAAGGCTTCACAACTCTTGCAAACATAAACTGGAATGCATTTGTTGATTATACATTTATTAGTAATCTGTCATTTGTGTTTATGTCCTTACTGATTGTGAAGCTGTAGCTTATTTAAAAGCAATTACACTAAAAATCCACAGTGGTTGAACACCTTTCACATTAGGTCTCTTCGTGGGGATTTGGTGGTAAGAGAGAGTGCTACATTATGTAATCTTTCAGAGAGCAAACGCTCACAGCATGTACTCGGCGTTGAAACAGTGACGTGTTCGATGGTTGGGGCATGTTTACCCCATGGAATATGAGAGGCTGACAAAAGATACCCTCTATGGACAGCTAGCCATTTGAGTTTAAAACATTTGGCCGTTCCACACTGCGATTCAAGGATGTATGCAAAAGGGACATGAAGTCATGCGACATCCCATCTGAGAGCTGGTACAAAATTGCTTAGGATCGAGCTGTTTGGAGACAGTTGGAGGAGGTAAAGTGTCTGCTGACGCTTTTACAAGTCTTCTGGCTGCAGAGAAAAGAAAAAGATTAAAGTGATCGAGGAACAGCCAAGCAAGCCAGCCTCCTCAATATGGTTGTACGATCTGTGGTAGGGACTGTCACTCGCGGATCGGACTTAAGATCTATAGCAGACAGTGTTGAAATGCAGGAGACAGAGCTGGACAAAACTTACAGGGCGCCACTCGCATGGGCTATAGAGACAGAGCTGGACAAAACTCACAGGGCGCCACTCGAATGGCCTATAGAGACAGAGCTGGACAAAACTTACAGGGAGCCATGATGATGATGAGCGTATTTAACTTGGAGGGAATACTAACATCTGGTCAGGCATAATATGCTAATCAGACATGTAAGTCACGGTTAGGCAAAATATATTGGCCAAGACCCCCACCTCGGCTTCCATGTAGCCCTTCCTGGAAACGGGCTGCCATTCTTGGCAGATGGGCTAACTAGGTGGGGGATTGACGTGATCTTCGCAGTAGTGAGCGCCACTCATATGACACCAAGCATAGCACAACCACCTGGAAGACCTCGGTCCACCTTCATCAGCCACTTTATAGGGTGTACAAAAGAGTAAACCTACTTATTGTAGACATTCATAACAACAATAACAACAACTTGTGCCTACATTCGACCTGAATTGACGTTGTTATGAAAGTACTACACAGGCAGTGGATTACAAATAACAATATCTACAAAAAATGGGACAAGAAATAAAATTGCATCTCCCTACTACTTTTATGTACACAACAAACATACAATAATCTTCAAGATAAGATTTATGTAAACATTTTAAAAAAGCAAGTAAATGAAATAAAATAAACACACAGAGACATTCAGGAATTTCGGAATATCTAACATATAAATCAGCTGAACACAAGCTGCCATTGACAGAAACCTACAGACGGACAGCTTCGCTATTGTTGACGTGAGTTCGTGACTGTTCTGCCGAATGGATACTGGAATCCTGTCACAGACTTCCAGGATGTGAGGTCCGATCTCCGACACAAGGACACACTGATAAGTCTGGCCAGCATCAAGGCCTGGCTGTGCAGATAACGGGGTTTTATTTGAGAAGATACAGTAGACAGTATCTCGCCCAGGCTTTCCAATGTTCATCGGTTCATCAGTAGACAGCACGCGAGATCTCGCACGTCTGTCACTCACAGCGCATACCATTACCCTCGCCAATGACGTTATCTGGGTCATATCTACGTCGTAAGAAACCAATTTTTTGGGAGTTTCATTATGAATTTGAAAGAAGAAAAAAGGTGAACATAAGGATGAAGAAGACAGTGTTTTAGGAATTACATGAAGAAGATGTAGGCAGAAGCGTAGCATAAAAATTACGAAGAATGGATATAAGAATACAAGGAATAAAAAGTAGACAATAATAAGATAGGATCGATGTAGTATAGAAGAACAAAAGAAAGATGAGCAGAAAAAACGTTATTATCGAGAGTAAAAAGAGGATGAAGGAAAATGATGTAGGTGAAGCAGAAGACGTTAAAGAAAGAGAAGAGTAGGACATGAAGACGGTGACAAATTAGAAGTTGTAGGGATGAAAAGGTGAAAGACAAAGATAATAATTAAGAACATAAAGAAAAAACTAAGGAAGTAGTAGTAGTAGTTGTAGTAGTAGTAGTGGTAGTAGTAGTGGAGGGTAGTTGTAGTAGTAGTAATAGCAGTAATAGTAGTAGCGGTAGTTGTAGTAGTAGTAATAGTAGTAACGGCAGTAGTAGAAGTAGAAGTAGTAGCAGTAGTAGTAGCAGTAGTAGTTGTAGTAGCAACAGTGGCAGTTGTAGTAATAGTTGAGTAGAAGTATCAGTAGTAGTAGTAATAGTGGTAGTAGTAGCAGTATTAGTAGTAGTAGTAGTAATAGTAATAGTAGTAGTAGTGTAGTAGTAGTAGTAGTAGTAGTAATAGTAATAGTAGTAGTAGTGTAGTAGTAGTAGTAGTAGTAGTAGTAATAGTAATAGTAGTAGTAGTAGTAGTAGTAGTAGAAGAAGAAAAAGAAGAAAGGTGTTGATGAAGGTAGACGGAGGTCCTTCTGGCGGTTATGATATGTTTTGCTTTATCTACGCGTTGCGCACTGATAACGGGGATCACGTCGATCCCCCATTGCGTTAGTCAGGCTGGGATCAACATGCCGGGCAGCGCATGAGCTGCAGTGGTTAGCGACCCATAGCTGACTGCAAGCGTCAGGGCCAGCGACCCATAGCTGACTGCAAGCGTCAGGGCCAGCGACCCATAGCTGACTGCAAGCGTCAGGGCCAGCGACCCATAGCTGACTGCTAGCGTCAGGGCCAGCGACCCATAGCTGACTGCTAGCGTCAGGGCCAGCCAACCATAGCTGCCAAGACCTTTCTCAACCTCCACGCGGTGATCCTGGATAGCAGGCAACAACATGGCAGACTGGCTAAGGAGAAGGGATCAAATGGGGAAGACTAATCCGGTATACAAAAATGCCTGCTGAAGTCGGATGTGTTAGACCGAAATGTGCAAATATCGCAGTCAAGATGTACACTACGACCCAGCACATTCAGTTCTGTGGACAACATCATGCTACTTGCAAAGCCCTTTTCAGGGCTTGATAGCGGGAGTTTGAAGAACGAATAAAAAGGATAATAATATTAATAATAATAATAAGAATAATAAGAAGAAGAAACAGCAACATATTCATATTTAAGCAATTGGACGAATACATCGGTCAGGTTTATCTGAGACATACTGATCAAATGCCCACAACATATATTCGACGTGCGGCTGCAAAAACGGCAGTATTACAGCATCCTGTCCAACGAAGTTGGGATAAACACTGTGATCCCCGCAGCGGTGAGCCTGCGGTAAATCCTTGCATCGCACTACAGTGAGGAAGACATATGTACACCTTCCCCCTGGAATGTTAGAAGACCCAAATTCAAGAATTTGGACTAGGAGCGAAGAAATCAGCGAAAATAGTTTGAATAACAAGAATTGTACTTAAGCCGCTTTTTCAGAGCATGAAGTCATTCTCGTCTCCCTAATGAGTTAGCTGGGACGGTCAATTCTGATCTGCGATTAGATATGAGCATTGCCTCAATTGTGGGCCCGTAATGGCCCGCCAAGCGAGGAATGTTGTCACAGTCCGAGAATTGGGCAGGGCAAGATGAGCTATGGACAATATGGAGGCAACCGATAAGGAAGAAAATCAATATCCAAGTTTTCAGTTTCCGTTCAACAATTTCTTTTTACTTTTTCTCTTCCACTCTCTCTCTCCTTCTCTCTCTCCTTCTCTCTCTCTCTCTCTCTCTCTATTTATCTCTCTCTCAGTCGTACCACTCTTCTCTATGTACATTTGTTCCAACTCTTTGAACACCCACTTTGCATTCTCCGTCAACAATTTCCCTTTCTCTCTCTCTCTCTCTCTCTCTCTCTCTCTCTCTCTCTCTTCCAAGCTCTCTCTCTCTCTCTTCCAAACTCTCTCTTTCTCTTTCTTTATCTCAGTTTTACCACTCGCTTTCTGCCCGTTTTGTCCCACTCTGTCCGTCTCCTATCTCTCTCTCCCTCTCGGTTTTACCACTCGCTTTCTGCCCGTTTTGTCCCACTCTGTCCGTCTCCTATCTCTCTCTCCCTCTCGGTTTTACCACTCGCTTTCTGCCCGTTTTGTCCCACTCTGTCCGTCTCCTATCTCTTTCTCTCTTTCTCTCTCTCTCGGTTTTACCACTCGCTTTCTGCCCGTTTTGTCCCACTCTGTCCGTCTCCTATCTCTCTCTCTCTCTCTCAGTTTTACCACTCGCTTTCTGCCCGTTTTGTCCCACTCTGTCCGTCTCCTATCTCTCTCTCTCTCTCTCTCTCTCTCGCTTTTACCACTCGCTTTCTGCCCGTTTTGCCCACTCTGTCCGTCTCCTATCTCTCTCTCTCTCTCTCTCTCGGTTTTACCACTCGCTTTCTGCCCGTTTTGTCCCACTCTGTCCGTCTCCTATCTCTCTCTCTCTCTCTCGGTTTTACCACTCGCTTTCTGCCCGTTTTGTCCCACTCTGTCCGTCTCCTATCTCTCTCTCCCTCTCGGTTTTACCACTCACTTTCTGCCCGTTTTGTCCCACTCTGTCCGTCTCCTATCTCTCTCTCCCTCTCGGTTTTACCACTCGCTTTCTGCCCGTTTTGTCCCACTCTGTCCGTCTCCTATCTCTCTCTCTCTCTCTCTCTCTCTCTCTCTCGGTTTTACCACTCGCTTCCTGCCCGTTTTGTCCCACTCTGTCCGTCTCCTATCTCTCTCTCTCTCTCTCTCGGTTTTACCACTCGCTTTCTGCCCGTTTTGTCCCACTCTGTCCGTCTCCTATCTCTCTCTCTCTCTCTCTCGCTTTTACCACTCGCTTTCTGCCCGTTTTGTCCCACTCTGTCCGTCTCCTATCTCTCTCTCTCTCTCTCTCTCGGTTTTACCACTCGCTTTCTGCCCGTTTTGTCCCACTCTGTCCGTCTCCTATCTCTCTCTCTCTCTCGGTTTTACCACTCGCTTTCTGCCCGTTTTATCCCACTCTGTCCGTCTCCTATCTCTCTCTCTCTCTCGGTTTTACCACTCACTTTCTGCCCGTTTTGTCCCACTCTGTCCGTCTCCTATCTCTCTCTCTCTCTCTCGGTTTTACCACTCGCTTTCTGCCCGTTTTGTCCCACTCTGTCCGTCTCCTATCTCTCTCTCTCTCTCTTTCTCTCGGTTTTACCACTCGCTTTCTGCCCATTTTGTCCCACTCTGTCCGTCTCCTATCTCTCTCTCCCTCTCGGTTTTACCACTCGCTTTCTGCCCGTTTTGTCCCACTCTGTCCGTCTCCTATCTCTCTCTCCCTCTCGGTTTTACCACTCGCTTTCTGCCCGTTTTGTCCCACTCTGTCCGTCTCCTATCTCTCTCTCCCTCTCGGTTTTACCACTCGCTTTCTGCCCGTTTTGTCCCACTCTGTCCGTCTCCTATCTCTCTCTCTCTCTCGGTTTTACCACTCGCTTTCTGCCCGTTTTGTCCAACTCTGTCCGTCTCCTATCTCTCTCTCTCTCTCTCGGTTTTACCACTCGCTTTCTGCCCGTTTTGTCCCACTCTGTCCGTCTCCTATCTCTCTCTCTCTCTCTCGGTTTTACCACTCGCTTTCTGCCCGTTTTGTCCCACTCTGTCCGTCTCCTATCTCTCTCTCTCTCTCTCTCTCTCGGTTTTACCACTCGCTTTCTGCCCGTTTTGTCCCACTCTGACCGTCTCCTATCTCTCTCTCTCTCTCTCTCTCGGTTTTACCACTCGCTTTCTGCCCGTTTTGTCCCGCTCTGTCCGTCTCCTATCTCTCTCTCTCTCTCTCTCGGTTTTACCACTCGCTTTCTGCCCGTTTTGTCCCACTCTGTCCGTCGCCTATCTCTCTCCCTCTCGGTTTTACCACTCGCTTTCTGTCCATATTGTTCCATACAATACCCTCACTCTACCTCTGTCTGCCATGACACACACACACACATTCTCTCTCTCTCTCTCCCACTCTCTCTCTATCTCTCTCTCTGTCTCTCTTTATCTGAAATACGTTCACTTTACAATGTGTATATTTTGATATTACGCCACTCCACTTTCTCTCTTTCCCTATTTCTCTCTGTCCATCTCTTCCTATTTATTGTTGTTATGTCCATCACACTCTATTTTGCTATCTCTCAACCCACAACCCATTCTCTTTCTTTCTCTCTTCCTGGAATATCCTTCTTGTTCTTTGCTTATTTATGTCTATGTATCAGTTATTATTGTTTTCTTTAATTTCCATCTCTCTTCCCCGCCCTCTCTCTCTTTCTCCCTCTCTACCTCTCTCACTTTCTGCCTAACTTCCTATTTCGTTGTTTGTATGTTTGCTTGTGTGCATGAATCATCGCCTTGTTATCCGTTTTTTTAGCAATAACGTTGGTGAAACCTATAGACATTTATCGACGAATGAAGGTCCAGTAGGGTGATGCACGTCTTCGCTCCAGCAAGTGTATGTGAGAAGTAGGAAGTTTCAAACTGGCGACAGACTGTCTACGACCGGGTCAGACAGACTGAGTAGTGACCCCAGAGTCGGTTTCAGCCGTTGATTACCTCTTTAAGAAACATAGCCGATTCGTCTGACAGCGTACGAAGAAGAAGAAGAAGAAGAAGAAGAAGAAGAAGAAGAAGGACCGAAAGGTGCAAATATCGCATTCAAGCTGTAAACTACGACGCAACGCATTCTGTTCTCTGGACTACATTCTGCTACTTAAGCCGTTTTAGGGTTTGGTAGCGGGAGATTGAGAACGAACGCAGAAGAAGAAGAAGAGAAAGAAGAAGAAGAAGAAACTGCATCAATCCTCAGCATCTGCCCATGTGCAGGACTTGATATCCCCGATGAAACAGTTTGGCACCTACTCATTTAATACAAAGCAGGAATCAAAATGCTGGGGAGTGGAATGCGCTGCAGCGGACAGACATCCATTGCTGACTGCTAGCGTCAGGGTCAGTGAACAAGAGCTACCAAAACCCTTCTACACATCCACGCGGTGATCCTGGCTAACATACTGCAACAGAGCAGACTGGATAAGGAGATAAGATTGAAGAGGAAAGGCTAAACCGATACTCAAAAATGCCTGGTGAAGTCGGATATGTTGGACCAAAGGTTGCAATATCGCATTCAATCTGTAAACTACGACACAACACATTCCGTTGTCCGGACAAAATGCTGCTACTTGTAAAGCCCTTTGCTGATCATAGTAGGAAGAGATTGAAAACGAAGAAAAAGAAGAAGAAGAAGAGGAAGAAAAAGAAGAAGAAGAAGAAGAATGACAAGAATATAAAGAAAAAGAAGAAGAATCACATGAAGAAAAAGACAAACAAGAAGAAGAAGAAGAAGGAGAAAGAAGAAGAAGAAGAGGAAGATTAGAAGAAGAAAAAGAAAAAGAATGAGAATAAGATAAAGAAAATAAAGAAAAAGAAAAATCATATGTAGAAGAAGACGAATAATAATAATAATAATGTTAAAAATAATAATAATAAGAAGAAGAAGAAGAAGAAGAGAAAGAAGAACAAGAAGAAGAAGAAGAAGAGGAAGGGGAAGAAACAGAAGAAAAAGATGATGATGATGATGATGATGAATGGTAAACGCTCACGAACAACAGCAGCAGCACCAACAACAGCAACAACAACAACAACAACAACAACAGCAGCAACAACAACAACAACAACAACAGCAACAACAACAACAGCTGCAACAACAACAACAACAATAACAGCAACAACAACAGCAACAACAACAACAACAGCAACAACAACAACAACAGCAAACGAACGCCTTTAAGTTGAAGACACTGCAGTTGATGAACCAGATGGCCCAATTTTGAAATCATACGTAGATCCTGTAGAGACGGGCGTCTGAGAGAACAATAGAGTGTGGACAACAAGCGAGCTACATGAACCACCAGTATCAACACTCTTCGCCATTTACTGATAGGGAATGAGCACCTATGGGTCTGCCCGCTGTACAATGACATCGATTCATTACAGAACAGAACTCACATAGGTGAATCTTCCACTTATGAAAAATCCCGCACACAAGAGCCTTATCTCCCCACGCCTTTCCCTTTGTACTCTATGTGACCCTGATGCCCTGAAAGAGCGAGACACACACAGACAGAGAGAGAGAGAGATAGAGAGAGTGACAGAGAGAGAGAGAGAGAGAGAAAAGGAAGAGATAGAGGAACCTTGATTTTCTCTTCATTCCAGTTATCATATACCTGCACCACATTTCCTCGCATCCCGACCGACAATTGAAAAAATTAATTTCATCCAACCTTATTCTCGGGTCAACATTCGAACCTCACGCGCCATTGCTGTTGCAGGAAGCTGACCACCAATTTACAACAATCACTTTTATCACATCAGTCGTCGTCCTTATCAGGAAACGTGATCCCTGGCACTCTGCGAATTGGAAACCCAACTCTTGGAAGCTAAATTCAATTTGCGTAAGTAGATCACCTGAAGGTACTTGGAAGATCAGTGGAGCTGACAGTTTCTAGGATAGGTGGACTACAGCTTTCGTTTGGACATCCAGTTCTGATGCGCGTGGTGAGATGAGGATAGATTTAAGATTACAAACTTGAACATCTACAAGCAATATATATTATCATCATTTTCATTACTGGAATCATCATCACCGGTGCAATCATTATTGTGTCACCCCCCCCCAGCATCATCGCGAAACTAAAAGCGTTAGCATAATCAATGTAATCATTATTTTTTTGAATATAAAAGTTTACTTTCCAGATCAACATAAACATCTGAGCTCAGGATCTGTGCAGACTGTCAGCCATTTTGGACGGAAAGTCATTGCGTCCTGAAGCTAGAATGCCCCGAATAGATGGCGCCTTTAATTAATCAACGAGAAATACTTTCTTTAAACCTGCTTCTGCTTCGAGGGCCGACGAGTTAGAGCCAATGAATATGGGCAGTGGGCACGAGATCAAATTACATACGGAAGGGAGAATAATTGCAGATAGTGCGACCAACTATTACAAGCGGTGCAACGTTCGACGTATCAAGGACAAGTGTGATGACGAAGATAGAAGTAAAAATAAAAGTGGTAGAAGATGTTTCTTTCTACTTTAATTTCACATTGATCCGATGCTCTACATATTATTCAACTCCGCTATCTGGCTGGTCAGTCAAATAACTGGTTGTAAGGTTGTCTGAGCATGTCTCTTTATTTTACCCTATCCTCTGGTTGATCAATCCTAACACTGGTTAACGTTGTCTGAGTATGTCTATCCATTTGACCCTTTTCTCTGGTTGATCAGTCCTAAAACTGGTTAAGGTTGTATGAGCATGTCTCTCCTTTTCACCCCTCTACTGGTTGGTCAGTCGTAAGACTGACTGTAAGATTGTCTGAGCATGTCTCTTTATTTGACACCTCCACTGGTTGGTCAGTCATAAAACTGGTTATAAAGTTGTCTGTGCATGTCTCTCTATTTAGCCATATCCTCTGCTTGATAAGTCCAGACGAGTCGTTGGGATGAATATGTAGGACAGTGAATGAGCTAATAGTAGGCCACAACTTATAGCTGGCTGCTTACGTCATCGTCAGCAAGCCAGAGCTGTCCAGGACCATTTTCCTTCCCCAAGCGACGGCCCTGGAGACAGGCTGGACTGGAGTAATGCAACTAAGAGAATAGGAATCGCAGTGGAAAGGTAAAACAATCTTCTGAAATCGGCTGTATCCTGCCGAAAGGCGCATAAATCACAACCTTAAGGTAAGATATGGCACGTCAAAACGCACTTTTCAAGACCAACGTGAAGAAAATTAAGACTGATTTTAAGCTTGTCAGAGCATGCATGTCTCTGCATTGAACGTATCCTCTGCTGCTCTCTTCATTTCATATAGGCTCCTACGTGAATGTCTCTGCATGCCTGAGAAATAACGGCTAGTCTATGTTTCCTCGCTCCTTTTCTAACGTGGATCTTGCCCTCCGGTATCTTCTGAAGAAGTCTTTCGTGTCTCATGTTGTGTCCCAGCCAACCAAGTCTTCGTTAATGTATCATTTCATAATTTGTCTTTGTGCGCCTACCTCAGTGAGAACATTGTCATGTGATCTTCTTTCTGTCCAAGCCATTTGGTTCATTCTACCGGAGCACCACACGTCAAACGCTTCCAAGATTGTTTCATCCCTTATTGCATGAGTCCATGTTTCAGCCGAATACAGGACAGCTGAGCATATATGAGAAGTGAGTATTATTTTCCTCAGTCTTATCCTGAGATTCTTTGAGGTTAGAAATATACTTTATAATGTACATTGTTTTGCTAGTTTGTAGATATTTAGAGTTGGCATGCTAACTTATTTACTCCGTAGAGCCTATATATCGGCCTGCAAAATTTCTTACAATGCCACAGAACAGATATCTCGGCTTCCAAACTTTCTTACAGTGCTAAATAACCGATATATTGAATTGTAAACTTTCTCACAGTCCTAACGAACCAAAATGTCGGTATGCAAACTTTCTTAACATGCAACAGAACTGAGATATCGGCTTGCAAACTTTCTCACAGTGCTACAGAACCGATATTTCGGCTTGCAAACTTTCTTGCAAAGCAACAGAACCAATATTTCAGCTTGCAAACTTTATTACAGTGCTATAGAACCGATATATCAGCTTGCAAACTTTCGTACAATGTTACAGAGCCGATATACTGGCTTGAACAATTGCCATACGTATTTTTAAAAGTTTCACAAAAATAACGTTACCAAAATTTACAAATGTAGCTATACTTAGTCTTAGTCGACCTGTACTTCTATAGAGGCATAAGCCCCTGTGCAAGTCCCATCTCTGGTGTGTGCTGGATGTAGCCGAGAGGAGCATTTCCTGCTTAGCGGGCTAGGCTCGAGGAGCTTATTGCTGCCCTATGGAGGGTGGTTAACTGATGTGTGAGTCCATCTTAATAGACTCAAACACTAGAGCAAATTAGATCCGCAGCCTGTTATGCTGCTTTTTTCAAACCACCTCACCATGGCCGCTGTTATGCCATGCCACATGCTCTCTGTGGGGCAGTGGTGCTGTTCTGGTCCTTATCATAAACACAGACCCCAGCAAACAACTCGGGACTATGCTATAACTTACCGGAAATTTTAGATTTTTGTAAATGTTTGTGCACTTGACTTAACGTCTTTATACTGGTTTAGAAGACCCTGCAGAGACTGGGAAATACAACCAGTTTCATTTACATTACCTTGCTCTAAAAGCTATGCGCATCCAATTTATTCTTACATGCATTAATTTTCCCTGCCTCCACTACCTCCTGTGGCAATGCATTTCAAGAATTTACCCCTCTCTGATAAAAAAAATATTTCATAAAATCTAATCTGGACCCCTCTTTGGTTAATTTGTAGCTATGCCGTCTTGTTCTTGTAGGTGATTGTGTTTTGAAAAAAAAAACTTGTTCAAGTCTAATTTGTCTGTTCCTCTGATCATCTTATAAACCTGTATTAAGTCACCTCGAATTCCTTTCTTTTCTAGACACTGTAGGTCGGTTTTTCTGAGTCTTTCCTCATAACTGTAATTCTGGAATCCCACTATCAGCTTTGTCGCTCTTTTTTTAAATTCTTTCCAGCATATTTATATCCCCTCTATGATAAGGACTCCACGCCTGTGCACAGTCCTCCAATCTAGGTCTAATGCTTTGACTATCGTTTCCTTGCTCCTCTGTTTAATATTTCTTTTTATCATACCTAACATTGCATTTGTCTTTTTCACTGCTACCTAAACTTGCTCACTCACCTTTCCTGTATGATCTAGTATAACCCCTAGGTCCATTTCCTTATCTATCTTTCTAATATTGTTCTCTCCCATTCTGTAATTATATTCCATTTGGATCTACCCATGTTGATGACTGTACATTTATCTACATTAAACTCTATTTCCCAGCTTTTGAATTTTATCTAAATCCGACCTCGATAGATCCACTACTGCTTTAGATGAGACACTACTGCATAGTTTTGTGTCATCGGCAAATTCTTCAATCATGGATCCCATATCAAT
Source organism: Ariolimax columbianus (assembly GCA_036924085.1). Classification (NCBI taxonomy): domain Eukaryota; kingdom Metazoa; phylum Mollusca; class Gastropoda; order Stylommatophora; family Arionidae; genus Ariolimax; species Ariolimax columbianus. The sequence goes on along the minus strand of JAVGWX010000022.1, from coordinate 31,001,746 downwards.
GTCCAAATCGTTTATATATATCAAGAACAAAATTGATACCAAAACCGAGCCCTGTGGCACTCCACTTTTCACTTCACACCACTCAGATTACTCCTTATTTATGCCCACCCTCTGCCTTCTTCCCGTTAACCAATTTTCAATCCATTTGGCAAATTGTCCCAACATTGTCAGAAGTGAATGAGTTCTTAGTTCAGTTTGCTCTAGATCTCAAACTTCTGTAGGGGGATTGGGAGGATGGATGTATCGAAGCTGTTGCACGTTTCACGACCAAAAATGGAATCTCTTCGCGAACTCATGCCACAATGAGACAGAGCTTGTTCGAAGTGACACATCTAAGGTTTTTTCTGAATGTAGCTACACTGGGTCGTTTCGCGAACAAATATATACGCCGCCTTAACCCTTTACAGTCCAAATTGTGCATTGTAATCAACTAGAGTCACATCACTTACAGTCTTGTAGGAGACGGCACGGCTAGTGGTTAAGTGGAGCGGCTCGCAATCCAAAGGTGCTGAGTTTGCTTCAAATCCCAGCACCGATCGTTACGCCGGGACGCAAACCCTTAGAAAATGCGTGCCGAATTCGGATTAAAACACTTAGTAGACGCAGCCAAATAAACCACGATTTTACACGCCTATTTTTCTACACAAATGTTCACACATGACAGCTGTGACAAAATTATTCATATATCTGTTATCTTTTATTGTGTGATCATGTTTTATATATCAAAATGTTCAGGAATGATTGCTCTTTTTAGAAACAGTGCAATAAGATGTCTGTACAGTGAAGTTGCATGCAAAAAATGATGTAATGAGTAAACAAAAATAAAAACAATAAATAATTTGTAAACATTTTTTCACTTACCATTTCATTCAAATGAATCCTTCACAATGTTGACACACAACATTTTTTCTTTTGATAATATATCCATATTTACCCAATATTGGGAAGTTTCACTCTTGGAGCAGAAATAACATTATTATGACCATTGAGCAGTGTTTGGTAAATTGAAAAATAAAAATTCTCTAAGAAAAATAAAATTATCTAGGTACAGCTGATTTTAATTTACATTTATTTTAAATGATGCTGTTCAAAACAGTGATTTGGATGAATAAATGGCTGGTCTGGACATCCTTGACAAAAAAAAGTTGTCCTAACACTAACATTTGGAGTACTGCAAACAATACATTGACGACACAGTGTAGACTTTTTGATAATGTGTCTTTTTCCACTGTGTCTGTTTGCATGGCTGCTGATGTAAGGTTCCACCTGCAAGCTGGGCGTCTCTGTAGCTGCAAAAACGCGAAGCTCCGTAACTAATTGCTTTTTAAATTCTAGATAGGGCTGCTTTTTTTGTGTTTCCAGACCTGGTCAGGGCATGCACAATAAATGAATTCAGCTGAGTTACTTCAAAAATCCAAAAGAAAATTTTCTTCCACCATTTCCTTGTTCTTCTAGTGAAGGTACCATATGTTGCGACACACTGATCAACCTTATCACACCCATTCATGCGGTAGTTGTAGTCATCAATCATTGATGGTTTATCCTTCACTACACCAGAACGACTTGTTAAACGTTTGGTGGTCACCGAGGCTTCACTGGAGACAAGCAAGCAGGGTTTTTTAGCCTTCTTGTCTCTGAACATCACGCAGAGAAATGTTCTTTCTATATGGAGAAACCATTTCATTTGTAAAAAGGAAAATTTTGTTGTCTTGAAAGCTTGTGTAAAATCTCTGCGGTTTATGTTGACCGTACCAGTATAGTAATGGCCATTACTGGTAAGGTACTGCAGCAGCGGATAGTCACAAGGTTCTAAAAGCTTGTCAACTACTTGTTGACTGCTTGGATCTAGATCTGGATTGTAAGATGTATTGCTGCCAAACTATATAAATATGTTGACAACATAAGCAGTGTTGCTGTCGCAGAGGCCAAAGGTTTTGACGTGGTATTTTTTTGGCTTTGATGCATTGAACATCTTATGGGCCCACCTTCCCTTCCATCCAATGACCATTTCATCCACAGAAAGTTCCTTGAATGGGTAAACGAATTTTTGAAATTGAAGTAGCAAGCTCTGCACAAATGGCTCAATTTTGGCTTTGCCCTGCGAATCAGGATTGCTTACGTGAAACATTGTATGGTACGAAGCTTTGAACCTTTCCCTCGTGAAAACCTTCCTGAACCAAGGTGTTTCTGTAGTCTCATCATGTTCCCAGTAGTCACTAATTTTAGGCTTCTTTAAATAGCCGATAATAATAGTGACAGCAAAGAATTTATGTAGCTCAGGCACAGTCACTGGTGACCATGTTAGAAAAACTGACCGTACCGCAATTGTGTCTTTCATTGCCAGGCATCGTTGGGCCGCATAATCATTTACTGACCTGACAAGGTCTTCCATAATGGCATCAGTAAATAAAGCTTTAAAACAAAATAAGGGTGATGTATTCTCTGGAATAAAGTCAGGATTAACACCAGGGATTCTTGACTGAGGTGGAATAAACCGAAAGGTATTGTCTGTGCTGCCCTCAAATACCTCCCTCCATTGCCCTTCATCACTAACCTGAGCGTCTGCCCTAGTAGTTACCATTGGAACAGTAAACACTGTAGATGGATCTACAGTACTGCTGGTACTAGTACTAGGCCTAGGACCAGGATTCCTATCAAGTACAGATCTTGACCTTGCTCCTCGTCCTCTCTTAGGCATAGGACCTTTACCCTTTCCTCTACTATGGATGAGAGACTCCTCCTCTTGCTCGCTGGAGCACTCGATCTATCGCTGGTGGCACTGTACAATGATCTAACATCCCCTTCTTCTTCTGAATAAGAACTTTCACTGTCAGTGTCAGAAGTCATGTCATCTGTATCTTCTTCAGCCAGATTTGTTTCATCTTAGTGGCCCGAACAGCAAAATATCGTGAATTAGTAGAGGAAGCCATTTCTTCAAATGAGAAAAAAAGTTGAAAAAAATCGCTACTTTCGTTAGATTATTGAACAAAATGTGCCAAATTATTTCTCAAAAACTTACCAAACCACTCCGTAAGATCGAAAAAATGACAGGAAGAGGAAATGACGTCGCAGTAGTTTAAAATGTTGGAAATGACATACAAATATTTAAAACTTGGCATTGGTACATTTCCCATTTTATGGAAATAAAATATCACTTACGCACTTTCCGATAACAATTTTATTATGAATATTTCCTTCTGAATTAGAACTGTCCATGCTAAATAATTCTTCATCTACATGTCTGTCTATTTCAAGTCATGATTGAATTATCTGTGAGACACGTCCTGCCGAAAATCGTGTCCCAAGAGAATGGGAAGGGAGGACGCCATTTCTTCAAGTAAAAAAAATTGACAAAATAGCTTTGTTTACATTTTTATTTTTAAATTTAGTAGTACATAATTGATAAATTAAAACTCACGCTCTAGAAATGGAATCTGAAATGACATTGTTGTGGGTTTATACTAGCTGGATTTGGATTAAACCCATGTTAAATACATTTACTACGTTGCAAAGAGTGGCGTCTGTTCATGTGGCGTAATGTTAAAACGTGACTGTCTAATCGTCCCGTGAAATGGCGTTGTGACTTTTAAGGGTTAACTGGACCGACAGGTGCAAAATAACAACACAGTGCAACGCACACCACCGTAGGAAATATAAGAAATAAGACAAACGCCAAAAAACAAAAAACTGTTCGTGCCTTTAACTAACACCTCGGAAATTACGTTGGTCTGTAAATGGTTAAGAGACAAGGTGACCAATGGCCAACAACAGAAACAGAGTCTAGGTGCTATTCCACCTTATTATGCCATATTTATGAGTCGAATGTGGTTCTCGGTGGCCCGTTTGAGACCCACCGTTAAGCAATTAACGGTTGTGTTGAACTTTTCAATACTTGTAACGCAAGACAAAACCAGAGAAGTGCTTACAAGAGCTTTGCGTAATTCGATATGCAAATAGGGACTCGTTGGCGTTGTCACAATGTAAACAAATCCAGAGAGACCCCCCTCCATCCGCTCCCCTCCACCCCCAGAGCAAATTATTTGGGATTGGGACAGCATGTGCTAGTGGTTAACTGATACGGCTCACATCTAGAAGGAGCTGCGTTCGATCCCCATCGCAGCACCGGACGTTACCCCGAGAAAACAAACCCTTAGAAAATGAAGGAGGAAGTAGACCCTTACATAAAATGCATGTCAAAGTCGGATGCACTGGGCCGAATGCCGCAAAATAAAAACGTAGTGCAACCCACGCCGCCTTGGTAAAAAAGAGAAATGAAGTGAACGCAAATAAAAATAAAATAAGAATTATTTGAGGTCTGTTTTATATAACAGGTACTAGAAACACGATTAACTAATAGCGAGTTGGATACATCGTTTAATTTGCTTGACTAATCTTCTTGTGGTCAAGCCCTGAGATTAGTCACAGAAGACGCCGCAACAACGTATAGCATGAAGATAAGTAGCTCTCCTGGATTAAGTTAGTTGGACTTAGATGGACTTAGCTAGTTTTCTTGCCACTTGTGCCGTTAAGCGATGCTGGGAGCTTAAATAGTTTGCCCTGCTTCAAGTGCGTTGCGTTGATCAATGTTATCCATTGTCGCTGCCCTACCACTCTAATGACATCTATCCATCTGCCTCACGTCCATCCCACTTGCCATGTAGCCATATCTTCCAGGGTTGTAAGCCAGCCATAAGTGGAAGTTGATGAAGGCGCATGACCAAACCACCGTATTATCGAAGTTTGGTAGAACAATGTGCCTGGACAAAACTTGACTTCCACAATATGGAGTTAACAAACAGCACCAGACTTGGTGTATCACAGTTGATGAGGATATGGGGACATTAAGGCATGTAGAGCAATAGAAGACCTAGAACAAAACCTAATGATCTGTCCAAACCATCAGGAAACGTGCAGTCTGAAGGACATGTTGAGGTAGGTAGGAATGGCAAGGTAATGCACATGTCCAAACATAGGAAACGTAATGTCTGACGTGGCTCAAAGGAAGTGAGTAAGTACTGAATTTACATGAATCTATTCTTGTATTTTTTCCTGAGACATTAGAACTGTGATTTCTGTTCAGGGCTATTTGTGAGGAATGCTTTCATCTTGACGATGTTTCTGTAGTAGTCGGTTACAGTCAGTGGGTCTTTTTTTTATTCCAATACATACTGAACAAGATAGGCTAAGGTCCATCTTGTTGCATTTCAACGCAATGATAGGTATCAGAATGTTGATCCCACCTCGTCGACCAAGCTACCGCAATTCATCCTGTGTCCATGTAACTTAACTTCTTCATTCTGATTTAGATAGACCTGTAGAGTCTGTATACCACCAATTTCTTATACTCCACCTGATCTCAAAATAACGATGCCCTTCAATCAATTCTTGAATGCATTCACTGGCTCTGCCTAAACTATTTCCAATGGCAATGCATTCCGAACATTCACCACCCTCGGCCTAAAACATATTTCCTAATATATAATCTGGAACTTTCTGTAAATAATGTGTAGCTGTGTACTGTTGTTCTTGTAGCCGGTTTAATTTGGAAAAACTTGTTATATTCTAATTTTCCTTTCACTTGAATATCTTAATAGCCTGTATTAAATTACATTGAATTCTTCTCTTTTCTAGACAATGGAGGCTAGTTTTTCTGAGCATTTCCTCATACCTTTAATTCCATAAATTCCCCCTCAACTTTGCCGCTCTTCTGTGTATCCTTTCCAGCATGTTATATCCCCTCTTTGATAAGGACTCCACACCTGAAAATATTTCTGGCATTTTGATTGTGTTCTATTAGACATTTTCCATTTTGTTAACACCTACTACCATGAGCAGTCTTCTCTTTATTTCTGATTGGCAAACTTCGTTGCTGCTTAAAGTAGAGCAGAAATATTCAAAACTCCCGACGTTAGGAACTTTTTGCTTTTCTATGATAACTTTAAGTCTGGTTTACGCTTTGTCAGAGCCCATTGTATGGGTTTCTGAATATATTTTGTTCCTCGCTGTGTCATTTAACCGACAGGATCATGTGTTCCAGTCCCTCTGCGATCTTCGAGAAGACAACTGTATCATACATCAGCATATCGCAGATCTGCTATTTTACTCCCTCCGACTGAACGGGTCGAACTCGTTATACTTATTATCATTCTTAACATTCCTCATGATGTTTTCTGTATATGTATTGAACTGATAAGGGAAGAATTTGCATCATTGTGCACCTCGAGCCAGTCCGATGTCTGTAGTGCAATGTGAGGACCCTAAGTAAGCTCACCACTGCACCACTGTTGGGTTCACGGTGTTGATCCCCATCCCGATTGCCAGACTACTACGAAACAACATGTTTCCACGGAGACTATGCAATGTTAGGTATGATAAAAAGAAATATTAAACATAGGAGCAAGGAAGTGATAGCTAAACTGTATAAAACAATAGTTAAACCTAGATTGGAATACTGTGTACATGTGTGGAGTCCTTATCGTAGAGGAGATATAGACATGCTGGAAAGGATACGAAGAAGAGCGACAAAACTGCTAGTGGGATTCTATAATTAGAGTTATTTTGGAAGGCTCAGAAAAACCGGCCTGCAGTGTCTAGAAGAGAGAAGAATTCGAGGTGACTTAAAACAGGTTTATAAGATGATTAACGAAAAGGATAAATTAGACTATAACAAGGTTTTTTTCAAAATTCAACCACCTACAAAAACAAGAGGACATAGCTATAAATTAACTTAAGAAAGGTCCAGATTATATATTAGGAAATGTTAGTTTAGTCAGAGAGTGGTGAGTGCTTGGAATGGATTGCCACGGGAAGTAGTGGAGGCAGGGACAGTTAATGCATTTTATAATATATTTGATGCGCATAGTTTTTAGAGCAAGGAAATGTAAATGAAACTGCCTGTATACAGACTGTGCAGGGTCTTCTACACCAGACTAAGGACGTTAAGTTAGAACCACATGTAAGTGAAGTGGTGGTCTTGGTCAGTATATATCACCTCCCCCTGACTAACATCATCTGATCTGTATGTCTTGGTTGACCACGTGTTAGTCTTTTCTGTCCTGGTTGTGGGGTCAAAGACATATACCCGATTCAGTCTGATTTCTGGTAACGCCCCTGGAGTGACGCGTACTAAAACTGGTTTCCACATTGAACGAAACATGGCTAAGTCTCTAGAGATCTCGCCACGGGTTGTTACTCCATGCGGGAACTTGGTATCTTTCCCGGCAATCATTAGCGAACACAAATATTGTCTGATAGGATTGCAATAGTCATGGAGGCTACTTCTCAAGGGGATTGAGCGGACAATAACCAGGCTTGGGTCTTTTGGCGCCAGGCGGGAGCATGTTTAGAACAGAACCGTTCCAATGAGGTCATTGCAACTGGTTATATCGCATTATTTGGGAGAAAAGCTTCGGGCCAACTGTCCTCTACCGTGCCGTCTTAAATCGAGCATAACACTAAATGCGAAGGAAAACAAATGGAACTCGAAGACTAGGACGATAAACAACAAAGTATCGAGAACTACGGAGAAGACAAAGATATTGAGAAGAGCAGGTGGATGAGTTGTTTGGATTCCTGCCACTTCACGAAGTGGGTTCGAGTTTAAATCCCCAAATGGGCTCACAACTTGTATACTGGGTCTAAAATAAAAGCCAATCCGGCGTATTTTGTTGTGACTGGAAACGAAAGCGGCATTTGTTCTTAGCCTTATAAATACCTCCCACCGACGGACACCAGCATTGAAAATAGATGCAGACAGTTTAAAAATATGAATGCAGCTTGACATGCAAGGAAAAGAGCGTATTTGTCACCTTGTCTTCCAAATCTGAGATTTTTACTACATCATTTTCTGTACAGTTGTGTGTCATAATTGATTTTCTTGTGATCAAAATCAATCTAACAATTAATAAATCAGTAAATCAATAAATCAATCAGAAAATCAATCAATCTCCCAATCAGAAGCCTTCGACTTCCCGCTTGGCGTAGATCTTCGTGAGTTCAAAATCTGGAATCTTAACTACTTCACTTTCTGTACAGCTTTTTTGTTATATTTGATTTTCGTTTAGTCCAAATCAGTCAAATCAATCAATCGATCAGAAGCAGTCAGCTTCCTGCTTGGCATAGATCTTCAAAAATACTCACCGTCAGCTTGTTAGATGCCATCATTTTCAGCTCCTCCAAAGATTTCAAAAACCGCTATTAGGTTTGCCTCGATTTCTTTTCTCTTGGCACGTTTAGTCGTGCAACTACTTCTCTGTCCCAGAACAGTGAATGCCTTGTAGTGATACCGTATTGTTGTTTGTCCATCGTTTCCGAAGAGGATCGCAATGTCATCTGTCAATCCTAGAGTGGGTTAGTAGATGGCTGACCAACCCTAGCCCGAGAGCGTCTGTCACACTAAGGGCAGACAGACATTACTTGCCCGTCAGACGGAGGTAACTCGTCTTTTGCCTTTCGTGTCGCTCGTCTCTATACAGCTTCCTTGATTCTTGCATCCTTCATATGTGCTGTGACAGATTAGATTTGACTACCACAGACAGAGCGACCAGCAACAATGTTCTCCCAGCCATCAGTGTCAATGTCGCAGTTCTTCAGTGAGGCTTCCAGAGTGTCAGTATTATCCATCACCAACGCCTTCTTTTAATGTTTAGTTCCAATGACTTCTGCCCAGTTCTTTACCACAGTTTTTCTTCTTCTTCTTCTTCTTCTACTTCTTCTTCTTCTACTTCTTCTTCTTCTACTTCTTCTTCTTCTACTTCTTCTTCTTCTACTTCTTCTTCTTCTACTTCTTCTTCTTCTTTTTCTCCTCCTACTTCTTCATCTTCTTTTTCTTCTTCTTCTTTTTCTCCTTCTTCTACCTTCTTCTTTTTCTCCTCCTACTCCTTCTTCTTCTTCTTCATCTTCTGCTTCTTCTTCTTCTGTTTCTTCTTCTTCTTCTTTTTCTTCTTCTGTTTCTTTTTCTTCTTCTTCTTTTTCTTCTTCTTCTTTTTCTTCCTCTTCTTCTTCTTCTTCTGCCTTCTTCTATTTCTCCTCCTACTTCTTCATCTTCTTCTTCTTCTTCTTCTGTTTCTTCTTCTTCTTCTTTTTCTTCTTCTTCTGCTTTTTCTTCTTCCTCTTATTTTTCTTCTTCTTCGCTCTCAATCTCTGTCTACCAAGCCTTGAAAAGGACTCTGCAAGTAGCAGGATGTAATCCGGATAGCGGAATGCATTGTGTCGCAGTTTACACATTGACTGCTTGGCATCATATGCGTATGGCTTACTACTACGGAGATCGCGTCGATCCCTCATCTTGTTAGCCAGGTTGCCATGAAAACATTGTTTCCAGGAAGGGCTACGATGAAGACAAAATGAGGTTCTAGGCCAGTATATTTTTGATGGCCCTGACTAAAATGTCTGATCAGTATATCTTGCCTGACCCTGACATGTCTGATCAGTATATCTTGCCTGACCAGACGTTAGTCTTCCTTCACGGATATCGCTGGTAAAACCCCTGAATCGAATCGGTCTTCTCTCAGTCTGGTGTATTTCGTAGCGTCTGTTGTGGTCTTGATTGAGGAAAAAGCGGCCTAGCTCGCTCGCTAGCGCTTCACATTCTAAGGTTATATTTGCATTCTGAAGAGATGCTAAGGTAAATATATTCGTAGATATCCTCTACGGGTGTTCCGCTTAGGGGCACGGGGCTGAATAGAAAAGTAAATTACTCTCGTTTCCGTGGATCGCCAAAAATAAAAGGGTTGAACAAGAACTACCTTAATAAGGGTTAAACAATATCAATTTCTTACATCCGTTAATGTTCCATAGTTAAGACATTCACATGTGACAGACGTTTACAACAAAAGAACAGTGCGCATGCGTTTAACGCATGCAAATGAACAATTCTTGCTTTCCAATGACACAAATAAAAGTTCACGTGCGTGGGCTGGACTCGGATCTTGCCTCGCTCCTCAATCCTCGCTCAGAAGAGTGCACACGAGCAGTCACTTGACAATCTTTGACGGTATGTATCCCCCTCAGACGTTGTGACACGTGCAGGGGCATCATTAACTTCCGGTATCGCTGTGGTAATGTGCACATGCGTGAGCCTCATTGTTTCCGGTTGAGACAAAAGGTACCATAACTGTTAGTATTTCTATCATCCATCAATCTGTTCTGCCCGTCGACAAAGTCGTCACGAAGAGATTGCATACATCCACATCTCAGCATTATCTCTCTCTCTCTCTCTCTCTTTCTGGCTCTCCCATTAACTCCAAACATCTCTTTATTCTACGAGACGTATTCAAATGAAACTGGACCTAACTGCACCAAGTGAACATGCGTACAATAATGACGTCAATTCTGGGGTTAAGAGCACATGCCAACCGTCAAGTTTGTAAAATATCATTTTCCACCGTCGTATAGTTTCCTCAGCAGGCCGTTGTGATACGGAATCCGTCCAGAGTTGATCAGAGAGCGGTGATTCGGTTTTTAACAGCTGAAGGATGTCGACCAGTTGACATTCATCGCAGAATACAGGCAGAGTATGGTGACAAAAGTGTGTCGAAGACAACAGCGAAGAACTGGACAACGATGTATAAAAGAAGGACGTGAGTTAACAAAAGATCTTCCGAGACCAGGCCAGGAGCGTATTGTTGCGTCGGAACATGCCATCGCTAAATTTGATGCAGCAATTCATACACTGCCTGCATTCTGCGATGAATGTCAACTGGTCGACATCCTTCAGCTGTTAGAAACCGAATCACCGTTCGTTGATAAACTATGGATGGCTTCCTTCTGTATCACATCCGCGATGTTTTCAACTGCCTGCTGAGGAAATTATAGAAATTTGGTAAACTTGATGGTTGGTATGTCCTGTTTACATCAGAATTGACGTCATCATGCGCATCATGTTCACTTGGTGCAATTAGGTCCAGTTTCATTTGAACACTCCTCGTATTATCATGTCTGAGTGAGTCAGTGGTTAGAACATTTCCATCTCGTCCATAAGGAACTCGGGACATTTCTATCCTTTTACTGCTTGTTCTTCTTAATCTTCTACTTGTTCTTCTAATTATATTTATTCTTAATATACTATTTCGCTTGTTCCTCATATTCTAGTGCTTTTAAATTTTCTACTCTTTCTTGTGTGTCTATTTCTAGTTCTTCTTAATATTCGACTTTTACTTGACTTCTATTTATAGTTCTCTTTTTTAATAATCTTCTTTACCTGTTCTGCTATTTCTAGTTTTTCTTTTTAATAATCATCCTTACTTATTTTTCCATTTCTAGCTCTTCTAAATATTCGACTTTTACTTATTTTTTTGTATTTCTAGTTCTTCTTAATATTAGACTTTTACTTATTCTTCCATTTCTAGTTCTTCTTAATATTAGACTTTTACTTATTCTTCCATTTCTAGTTCTTCTTAATATTCTTCTTCTTTTTCTTCTTCCTCGTCTTCTTCTTCTTCTTCTTCTTCTTCTTCTTCTTCTTCTTCTTCTTCTTCTTCGTTCGATCTCAATCTCCCACTACCAAACACTGAAAGGGCTTAAGTGGCAGAATGTAGCCCAGAGAACGGAATGCGTTGTGTCTTAGTTTACAGCTTGGCTGCGATATTTCCACCTTTCGGTCCAACACATCCGACATCAGCAATAATTTTTTCAGTACCGGGTTAGCATTCCCTCTTGGATCCCTTCTGTTTAGCCAGTCTGTCCTGCTGCAGCCTGTTATCCAGGCTCTCCGCGTGGAGGTGTAGAAGTGTCTTGGCAGCTCTAGTTCGTTGGCCCTGACGCTAGCAGTCAGCTATGGGTCGCTAACCACTGCATCTCATGTGCTGCTCAGCATCTTGATCCCTTCTTAATATTCGACTTTTACTTATTCTTCGACTCCTAGTACTTCTTTAATATTCGACCTCTACTCGTATCGTCTAATTAATTGTAGATTATTCATATTTTTCATATCGGAAAAATTTGATTGGTTTATCCAATCACACTAAGATATATAAACCTTGAGAAGAAGATGTGAGAAGTCCAGGGTTCAAATTTCGGACAAAACTGACTATCTTCTTCCTTATCATTCTGGGTTAAAAACCTGATCAATGCATTATTATTTATTATGGTGTCAATTTCGGTTTAACCACATAACCACACCAAAAAAAATCCAAAAAAAAAATCAGTGTTGAGATCCGGTAAACAGCTGCGATTTGTGTTTATTTCCTGGCACTAGTCTCTTGGTTTGTTGGACATCCATGCAGCAGATGATGTTCAAAAATGGAACATCTTTACTTGACACTTCTTAGTCGCCTCTCACAACTTGCCTGGGAGGTAGCAGCTCAGCTGGTATTTGCTCTACCTGTTGACCTGGGTAAGAAGGAGATTGGTGGTATTCTTCTTCACAAACTTCTTCTTCTTCGTTATCTGCATCAACTTCTTCTTCGTTGTCTGCATCAACTTCTTCTTCGTTGTCTGCATCATTTTCTTCTTCGTTGTCTGCATCAACTTCTTCTTCGTTGTCTGCATCAACTTCTTCTTTGTTGTCTGCATCAACTTCTTCTTCGTTGTCAGCATCAACTTCTTCTTCGTTGTCTGCATCAACTTCTTCTTCATTGTCTGCATCAACTTCTTCTTCTTCGTTGTCTGTATCAACTTCTTCTTCTTCGTTGTCTGTATCAACTTCTTCTTCTTCGTTGTCTGAATCAACTTCTTCTTCCTAGTCTGTATCAACTTCTTCTTCGTTGTCTGTATCAACTTCTTCTACTTCGTTGTCTGTATCAACCTTCTTCTTCGTTGTCTGCATTAATTTCTTCTTCTTCCTAGTCTGCAACAACTTCTTCTTCTTCCTAGTCTGCATCTTCTTCTTCGTTGTCTGCATCAACTTCATTTTCTTCGTTGTCTGCATCAACTTCTTCTTCGTTGTCTGCATAAACTTCTTCTTCGTTGTCTGCATCAACTTCTTCTTCGTTGTCTGCATCAACTTCTTCTTCGTTGTCTGCATCAACTTCTTCTTCGTTGTCTGTATCAACTTCTTCTTCTTCGTTGTCTGTATCAACCTTCTTCTTCGTTGTCTGTATCAACTTCTTCTTCTTCGTTGTCTGTATCAACCTTCTTCTTCGTTGTCTGCATCAACTTCTTCTTCGTTGTCTGCATCAACTTCTTCTTCGTTGTCTGTATCAACTTCTTCTTCTTCGTTGTCTGTATCAACCTTCTTCTTCGTTGTCTGTATCAACTTCATTTTCTTCGTTGTCTGCATCAACTTCTTCTTCGTTGTCTGCATTAACTTCTTCTTCTTCGTTGTCTGCATCAACTTCTTCTTCTTCGTTGTCTGCATCAACTTCTTCTTCTTCCTAGTCTGCATTAACTTCTTCTTCTTCCTAGTCTGCATCAACTTCTTCTTCTTCGTTGTCTGCATCAACTTCTTCTTCTTCCTAGTCTGCAACAACTTCTTCTTTTTCCTAGTCTGCATCTTCTTCTTCGTTGTCTGCATCAACTTCATTTTCTTCGTTGTCTGCATCAACTTCTTCTTCGTTGTCTGCATTAACTTCTTCTTCTTTGTTGTCTGCATCAACTTCATTTTCTTCGTTGTTTGCATGAACTTCTTCTTCTTCCTAGTCTGCATCAACTTTTTCTTCTTCGTTGTCTGCATCAACTTCTTCTTCTTCGTTGTCTGCATCAACTTCTTCTTTTTCGTTGTCTACATCAACAATCTTTTTATTCTTTTTCTTCATCTTCTTCTTTTTAATCTTCATCTTCTTCTTCTTCTTCTTCTTCTTCTTCTTCTCCTTCTTCTTTTTCTGCTTTTTCTTCTTCCTATTCTTCATGTTCTCGTTCTTCTTCCTTTTCCTTGTCCTTCTTTTTCTTCTTCTTTTTCTTCTTACTTCTTCTTCTATTTCTTCATCAACTTCTGCTTCTTGTTTTTCCTCGGTGTTCGGCCTGAAAATGACGAATATGAGGTTGTGATCTAGTAGTTATCGAGTCTACGATATGTGCGCATCTCAACCCAATATCATCCAATTTCAGCACGACATCTTTGGGACCAGGTTTGCATTCCCTCTATCATCCCCAATCTCTTAACCAGCCTGCATGGTAGCAGTCTGTTCTTCGGAGCCCTTATGTTTTATATATGTGTGTGTGAATGTGTGTGTATGTGTATGTGTGTGTATGTGTGTGTATGTGTGTGTGTGTATGTCTATGTGTATGTATGAGTGTGTGTATTTGTATGTGTGTGTGTATGTGTATGTGTATATGTGTGTGTATGTCTATGTGTGTACGTATATATGTGTGTATGTGTATGTGTGTGTATGTGTATGTATGTGTATGTGTGTGTATGTGTGTGTGTGTGTGGGGAACTTAAACGCTAGTCCAGTCAGGCACAACATACTGACTAAAACGAGGCGTTAGGGTCAAACACAATATTCCGACTGTGTAGTGTTCCATAGATTCAGGCTGTTTTCAAGGCAGTCTTACTGACGAGATGTGGCTCGACGTGATCACCATAGTAGTTAGCGTCACGCAGATGAAGCCAATCATAACACAGCCGTCTGTAGGACCACGGCGCACTTTCATCTGCACACTCTGGATGTGAGGATCGCCCTTGTCAGGGTGCACAACAGAATAAACTTACTCATTGTGGATGTTCAACAACAAGAATAACAACATATGTATGTTTTCCTAGCGGGCTCTCCAAATGTGAGCTTAGGATAGGTCATAACAGCAATAAGAGAACACATTTCGCAGCAATAGTATAATGCTTCGCTGTACAAAAGGGAGTAAGACAGGGATGTATCCTCTCACCTTATATATATATAACATCTATGTAGAATGTAGAATGAGAAATGTTAGAGGAGACGAGAACATTAAACGTTTCGACCCATTTACGATTGGTGGGTACGAGATTCCAGAGTTACGATACGTAGATGACACAGTGATACTATCAAGAAGTGCAGAAGGGCTAGAGCAGATAATTTCAGCCGTAAATGGACATAGTAAAGATCAAAACCTGTTTATAAACATAAACAAAACAAAGGTACTGACCACTGACAAAATACAATGTCAGCATACATTTACAGTGGATGAGGAGGAAATAGCTCAGGTCACGCAATTTGAATATCTGGGTTCCAGAATTGACTTGAATGGCGACTCAAGAAATCAGAAGAAGACTAGCCATGGCAATGCAGAGACTGAACAACCTGAAAAAATTATGGCAGAGCACCAACAAAACGACAAAAGTAAAAGTCTTGAGAGCCTATTTTACCTGAAGCAGATTATGGCTGCGAATCATGGATGATTACCAATACTACGGACGGAGAAAACGACATATGTAGAAATTCGGCAAGAGTTGAGCATAGAGGAGAACTGGTTTATCAATTCCATTTTGGCTAGAAAATGCAAATACTTTGGTCACATCAAGAGACACAACGGTCTTGAGAGAACGGTGATGGAAGGTATGGTGCCAGGCAAAAGAGAAAGGGGTAGACCAAGAAGACGATGGCACCAAGATATCCAGGAATGGCTGGCTATGACTGTGGCGGAGGCTGGAGTTTTGGCATGGAAACGAGTTTCTTTCAGACAGACTTGATGGGAGCCACGTTCTATAAAGGACATGCTACATGATGATGATGCTGTTGCCATGTTCGCTTGCTATGGGCAACTATTATTATTATTATTTATAACAGCTGTCCATCGTTGTCGATGAGGACCGCCGACATCATCCTTGTCACAGATTTCCCTGTTGGGTGTGGGTGCGCATGTGGCTGAATTATTATTTATATTTATATATATATATGTATATAAACCACTTATTGAATCCGTAATATCTTTGGGCGTTCCACTGTGATCAAAGCTGTACACACGTTTGAGAAATGTTACCTAAAAAAAGCAAACACAACAAATCAAAACACCAAGGAAACAACAAAAAAACAACTAAAAAACAACAAGAAAATAAAATGTGGCAGGTAAAACACAGGTGCATTTGTGCTGATACACTTTGCCAGATAATATCGCCATCAACATTATCATCATCATCATCAGCACTGTCTTCCTAATAGCAACACCAACAGCCATTGAGACGATAGCTTTGATGGACATGATACGTGCCTCTCCCTCTGTGTTCTATCTGACAATCTGCTAATGTGGTTAAACTTAACATCCCAGGCAGTGCATTCTCACATCAGATATGACCTCAATTGCTACACCGAATCTTCCAGGTTTGTCAATGCTGTATCTTTTCAAAAAAACTCGTGATGCGCTCCGCACGTGTTAATCCGTCTTACATCTACCACTCACTAACCGCGCACCAGGCACGTTCGAATAACCAGATAGAAAGTGATTGTATGTCGTACCCACGGCTCTTAAAGGAGACTCGAAGTAAACAGGGCTTTGAGTTTCCCGATGAGTTAAAAGCAATTTAAACTAAGAGTCTGCTTATATCGCTCTCTTGTTGTTCAGTTAAGCGTTAATCTGTATTTTTGAGTGCACAGTTACATCCCTTGCTGGGCTCATGATGAGGTAGAGCAGTTAGAGCATTGGTTTCTCACAGCAATGTTGCTTTTAAGACCACCATTAAAGCGGGATATGGAATCTACATAGAGTATCCAGACAGAACATCTGATGAGCTGTTTGATGCCTGTGGCGAGATATGTTCAAATCAAGAGGCAGAAATAACAGCACTGGAAGTAGCTCTGCACCACTTGAGGACTGTATTTGATGCTTTCCCATCAAAACACCAAAGCATCGTAGTCTGTACAGACTCATTATCTGTCCTTCAAGCTCTGGAAGACGGTGGTCACTGCAGGCCTGAACTTACCCAAATATCCCTAGATGCCAACCAACTTCTCACATCCCATGAAGTCAGAATAGTTTTACAATGGATCCCTGTTCACTCAAATACACCTGGCAGTGACAAGGCAGACTGGCTAAGAAGGGATCAAGTCAAGAACAAAAATACACACCAACAACTCTACATACAGTTAAACAACTACTGCAGACTGTGAACAAAGAGGCATGGCTGAAAAGATGGGCAATGGGAAATACTGGGAGAGAAATCTACAAACATATGGCCATACCAAATCCCAAAGACAACATCAACCTCCTGAAAAGGAGCGACCAAAGCACCATTTTCTGACTTCACACTCAACACACACAACCTAACAGCCACTTGAACATAATCCAACCAGAACATACTCCAGAGTGCCGGCTGTGCACACATCCCTAAGAAACAGTTTAACATAATCTTTTTGAATGTCCAACCCTTGCAGGTGTTAGGAAAGAGCTTCTTCCTCCGATGCCAGACAAATATAACAGTTTGTAGGGAACTAAGCAAACAGCTCACAAACACTTGCAGATACCACAAGATGGCGTTGGGTCAAAGGGCAAGAGCCCATAGGCCACTGGATCAATAACCAACAAACGAACCAACCAACGAACCTCAAAGAAATGCTAATGGGTTCCCTTCTCGATAACCGCACGCCTTATTGTTCTTCTTGCCCTATTCTTGTTTCCGATCCATCCGGAGTAAAAGGGGTCAACTATTACATTCGGCCGTTTCAAAAATGGACGCGTCATGCTATGGTACAGAGTTGGTCCTATCGAGGTCAAATAAAAACTGAAGATGGCGGCTGGGAACAAGAAATCAGATAAAGAATAGGTATGGTCAAGATGGTACTCGACAACATGCAACACAGACTGACATCCAAACAGATCGTCAAGATGGTACTCGACAACATGCGACACAGACTGACATCCAAACAGATCGTCAAGATGGTACTCGACAACATGCGACATAGACTGACATCCAAACAGATCGTCAAGATGGTACTCGACAACATGCGACACAGACTGACATCCAAACAGATCGTCAAGATGGTACTCGACAACATGCGACACAGACTGACATCCAAACAGATCGTCAAGATGGTACTCGACAACATGCGACACAGACTGACATCCAAACAGATCGTCAAGATGGTACTCGACAACATGCGACATAGACTGACATCCAAACAGATCGTCAAGATGGTACTCGACAACATGCGACACAGACTGACATCCAAACAGATCAATCAGAGTTTGAAAATGAGAATTGTCAGGTTTTACGTATACTCGTCATTACTTTATGGCACAGAAACGTGGGCACTGAATAACAAATTGAAAAAGAGTATTGAAGCCTTTGAAATGGGTATATATAGAAGATTGGGTCGCATTTCTTGGAAAGAGAAGAAAACATGTGGAGGCATTGAACAAGTTGGGGGTTAAAATAGAATTAATGAATTAATTTTGGTCATATAACAAAACATACCTCCTTTTTGAAAACCATACTAGAAGGTTTGTGTTCAAGAGGCAGACAACCTTTGAAGTGGGTGGATAACATCAGAAGATGGACTGGAAAATGCCTTTCAGATTGCACCATTACGGCAAGAGATAGATAACACTGGAGAACCATTGCAGCCGACCTTACATGCGGAGATGACACTTGAACTGAAGTCAGCATGCCATGCACCAAATGTGAGTGTTTTTGTAATGGTGGTTTGTGTAGCAATGTGTTTTTGTAGTGGTGGCTTGTGTAGCAATGTGTTTTTGTAGTGGTGGTTTGTGTAGCAATGTCTTTTTGTAGTGGTGGTTTGTGTAGCAATGTGTTTTTGTAGTGGTGGTTTGTGTAGCAATGTGTTTTTGTAGTGGGGGTTTGTGTAGCAATGTGTTTTTGTAGTGGTGGTTTGTGTAGCAATGTGTTTTTGTAGTGGTGGTTTGTGTAGCAATGTGTTTTTGTAGTGGTGGTTTGTGTAGCAATGTGTTTTTGTAGTGGTGGTTTGTGTAGCAATGTGTTTTTGTAGTGGTGGTTTGTGTAGCAATGTGTTTTTGTAGTGGTGGTTTGTGTAGCAATGTGTTTTTGTAGTGGTGGTTTGTGTAGCAATGTCTTTTTGTAGTGGTGGTTTGTGTAGCAATGTGTTTTTGTAGTGGTGGTTTGTGTAGCAATGCGTTTTTGTAGTGGTGGCTTGTGTAGCAATGTGTTTTTGTAGTGGTGGCTTGTGTAGCAATGTGTTTTGTATGATGAAGCTGCTAACCCTATTCGCGCCTCTCTTTGATTGTCTTTTACGACAACCAAGGTTTTATTTCTGCATCAGGTCACCCCGGGAAAGGAAGACTAACGTCTGGTTAGGCAAAATATTCTGATCAGACATGTTAGTCAGGGTCAATCAAAATATACTGATCAGACATGTTAGTCAGGGTCAGTCAAAATATACTGATCAGACATGTTAGTCAGGGTCAGTCAAAATATACTGATCAGACATGTAAGTCAGGGTCAATCAAAATATATTGATCAGACATGTTAGTCAGGGTCAATCAAAATATACTGATCAGACATGTTAGTCGGGGTCAGGCAAAATATACTGATCAGACATATTAGTCAGGGTCAGGCAAAATATACTGGACAAGGCCCACACTTTGGCTTGTTGGTAGCCTTCCTGGAAACTGGCAGTTTTCACGGCAGCCTAGCTAACAATGTGAGGTATCGACGTGATCTCTATAGTAGTGAGCAACACGGAGATGAAGCAAAACATAGCCCAACCGCCTGGAAACCCCGTTTCACCCCGGATGTGAGAAAAGCTAGTGCAACCCGCCACTTGACGTCTTTTTTAGAACTCACAAAAGAGTAAAACTTACTCATTGTAGGCGTACATAAACAACAACAGGTCTCCCCAGACAGAAGCCTATGTATCGTTCTCTATGTTATAAATGGAAGTAGTACTTTAGGTGCAACTTCATCATTACAGCTTTACTCATAGGGTGCATTGTTTGTCGTGCAATTCCTTGAAACGTCGCTTTGAAAATTTGAAAATTTGCGTTTTTAATAGGAAACTTCGTTTAAATAGAAATAATGGACCAGCTAGATAAGTATCTGGACGCTCCCCATCGTAAGTGACTGATAATTGAATTCAGTGTCTAGCTGTATATGCTATTGGACTGCCCATACCACCTTAAAACGTAGATAGTCTTCTTGATATAAGGCAGCATTCTCATCAGAGACGCGAATATTGACTGCCATATCAAGAACATGATTTCAAAGCTAAACTCTAATTTTGGAGACTGAAAGCAAATGTTTGGAACTGACAAGACATCAGTGTGGCAATAAAAGTAAATGTATATCCCGATGCAGTATTAATTACACTGCTGCATGCCTGCAAAAAATAGACTATGTATAACAGACTTGCCAGACAGCTCAATCGTTTTCACTTGAGATGTCTGAGCAGACTACTGGGGAATTAAGTTGCAGGACAGAGTGCATAATTCTTAGCAACTCTAACATGTTGAGCATCTACACGCTTCTGCAAGAAACCCAGTTAAGATGGATGGGATTTGTTGTTCGACTGTCTGATGAGCCGCGCCACACACCCCCCCCCCCCCCGCCCCCCCCCCCCCCCCATCCCACGGCCCGAACAGCTACTATACGATGAACTCAAAACAGGTCGGCTGATGAAACGCTACTAACTGCTTTAAAATGTCTCTGAAAAGTTTCAACATTAATGTTACCGTCTGGGAGATGATAACATAGAACTGTTCCGTCTGACAGACTAGCATCACACGAGGTGATCAGATAACAAAACGAAGTAGCTTCGTTGAGGCTCAAACAAAGTGAGCTGCCCGAAAGACTAGAGCGCACGACGACCCCACAACCAACTCTTGTAGCAGGATCTGCTGTACCCGGACTGGACTTTACAGCCGCAGCCCGTCTGATGATGTCGCCGTCTTCCCTTGCGATATACAGCTGTTACTTTTATTAGGGTACCAAACAATGCTATTGAAGATGAACTGTCAGAGACAGAATTGCACGAGAACTAAAGTTTCAACTCGGTCAAGTGAACACTTCCCTTCCTGACTGCTTTGTCTTCCTATAATATAAGTTGGGAACAAGGTATACATCATCTAGATAATTGAACACTGCAGGTAAGGAAAGTCAGCAAATTGAATCTGAATCTTCAGAAAAAGTATTGCTTACAGATCAGAATCCAAACAGAACATACAACAGAAGACCAGCTGTACACACATTCCAATGAAACTGCTGCACACCAAACGCTTGGCAGTGCGAGGAAAGAGCTTCTTTCTTCGAGGATAGACAAATGGAAGAATCTGGATGGAACTAAACAACAGCTATACAGACTCTGCAGAGTCTTCTAAACCAGTATAAAGACGTTAAGTTAAGTTAAGTTAAGTTAAGTTAAGCTCGCACACACACACGCAGATACCATTAAGTTGCACTGGGCCAAAGGAAAGACGCCCACGCGCTGTTGTATCAATATCCAAACCAAACAGCCAATCAACCAACAAAACAGCCAACCAACCAATCAACCAAACAGCCAACCAACCAACTAAACAGCCAACCAACCAATCAACCAACCAACCAAACAGTCAACCAAATAACCAACCAACTGAACAGCCAATCAATCAACCAAATATTCAACCAACCAACCAAACAGCCAACCAACCAACCAAACAGCCAACCAACCAAACAGCAAAACCAAACAACCAACCAAACAGCAAAACCAACCAATAAAACAGCAAAACTAACCAACCAAACAGCAAACCAACCAACCAAATAGCCAACCAACCAACTAACAAATCAAATAACCAGTCAACCAAACAACCAAACCGCCAACCAACCAAACAGCCAACCAAACAACCAACCAACCAAACAGCCAAACAACCAAACAGTCAATCAACCAAACAACCGGCCAAACATCCAAGTAATTAACCAAACAGCCAAGCAATCAACCAACCAAACAGCAAAACCAACCAACTAACCAAACAGCAAAACCAACCAACCAAACAGCTAACTAACCAACAAACCAAACAGCCAACCAAAAAACCAAACAGCCAACCAACCAACCAAACAGCCAACCAACCAACCAAACAGCCAACCAACCAACTAACCAATCAACTAGCCAACAACCAACCAAACCGCCAACAAACAAAACACCCAATCAAACAGCCAACCAGCCAACCAAACAGCCAACCAACCAACTAACCAATCAACTACCCAGCCAACCAAACACACTGCCAACCAACCAAACAGCCAACCAAACAACTAACCGATTCCCCCCCCCCCCCCCACAAGCCAATTAACTAATCAGTCAACAAAACAGCCAACTAACCAACCAGCCAACCAATCAACCGAACAGATAACCAACCAACCAACCAAACAGCAGAACCAACCAACTAACCAACCAGCCAAACAGCCAACCAACCAACTAACCAAACAGTCAACAAAACAGCCAACCAATCAAACGAAATAATAAATTCTTGATGAACGGTTAAATAATGTGTGACTCTAGTGATACATAGAATTGAAATGCGACTAAAAGCAATTACCAACATATAAGTTGCGCTGATTGACAGAATACAACACGATGTGATTCATGCATGTATCGTTGTAGACATCCAGACAATGTTTGAGGTACATATGTATGTATGTGTGTTTCCCATCGCAAGCGATGATGGTTACGTCATCAGACGGTTTTGTCGCGATCATGTAACCTGTGCTGTATTTGTGTTATAGTGAGAAAGAACTGCGTTGGTCATTTACCTCACTCTCCGGTCCCTGGCTATCTTCGAGCAATGGCAAGATATTCGCTGAGATGACATAAGGTAACTCAGGATGAAGGCACTTTGGTTCCAAATCCCTTAAGGCAGTCTATGTATGTATGTTTACGTAGACCACGGGACCCGTAATGTCGAGCGACTACCATCATGTCATATTGGACTTCCACGGTGAGTTCGTCGAAACAAGGCTAAAAACTGAAGGCCACATATTGTCTTCTTCTTTTTCTTCTTCTTCTTCTTCTTTTTCTTCTTCGTCTTCTTCTTCTTCTTCTTCGTTTTTTCTCAATCCCTGAAAAGGGTTTTGCATGTAGCATGATGTTGTCCGAGCGAAAGGTGCACATATCGTAATCAGGCTGTAAACTACGGCACAACAGATTCCGTGCTCCTCCGACACATCCGACTTCAGCAGGCATTGTTGAGTACCGAGTTCCCTCTTCGATCCCTTCTCGTTAGCCCGTCTGCGCTATTGCAGCCTGTTGCCCAGGATCACACGTGTTGAAGCGTTTTGTCAGCTCTAGTTCTCTGGTCCTGACGCTAGCAATCAGACATGGTTCGCTGACATCTGCAGTTCATGTCCTGCTCAGCATCTTGATCCAGTAGTTGACAGCGAGGCTGCGATTTTTGCGCCGCTTGATCTGACACAATCGGTTTCAGCTACCTTTTTTGGGTACTGGTGTTTGTCTCCCCACTGAGATCCCTATTCACTTAGCCACAACCCACTATCGCGGCCTGGTTAAATGGCAAGTCGTCCTCTTACAAGCAGAACTAGTCTTGGTCAGCTTTGAGTGGCCGGCTGCTGTCAGCTCATTCACTGTGCTGCTGAATCGACCCATGCTGGTCTACAATAAGCAGGCTACTCGAACCATTACCATCCACACCACCGAAGTTCTGCGGAGTTTCGCAGCCATTACCAAGTTGACGAATTTGCAGATCTTAAAAACTTGGTGAGGGGAGCTGCATAAGATACTAGTAACTGTTGAGGTTCCTAGCAAAAACTTGACCCTGTGGCGAGTCCTGGGCAAGCATGTGCACGTCCTGTCGTGTGCTGTATTGGTGGGTATAGTTAAGGCAGTTATGTTCGTATCCAGGGTGTAACTTGGTGCAGTGTTTGTTTGATCTGATTTTTTCTGTCCTTAGTTTGAAGATTTCCTGCTTTGCAGTTTGTTGATGTTGTCATTTTGATAAAAGTTGATTGTAGCCTCAATAAAAGACACTGTCGCCGATATTCGTGTGGATGTTGTTGTTGTTATTGTTATTGTTGTTCTTGTTGAATGAGTAAGTTTGCTTTTTTTAGCGCTCTGTAAAGGTCTTTACTTTGCTGGTTGTAGTTGCTCTCCTCATTTCCTAAGCTTGCTGATAAAGCTAGACCACGGTCCTCCAAGCGGTTGTGCTATGCTTGGTCTCATCTGATTGAGGCTCAATACTATGGGGATCACGTTGATCTATATTTCGAAAGCCAAACTGCTTTTAAAACAGCTATCTCCTTGGAAGACTACATGAAAGAGAGATAGGGATCTTGGTCAGCACAATGTGCCTTTCCCTGACACGACGTCTTGGTCAGTATTTTGTTGTGCATGACCGGACTAACACCTCTGTTCTCCGACGTCGAGAGTATGTTTGTTATTGCACCAATCGCAGACCTTCTTCGGGTTGAGGGAGAATCCATTCCCTCTCCCCCCCCCCTTAATCGTGTTTAAGGATAAATCAAATGCGCAATTACAGCTAAGTAAACTTTAACGTACACAGAGAAGCAAATGCTGTTACTTTACTGCGAAAGATAGACAGTCGAACCACTCCACGAGAACACCAAAATAAGTCCTAACGGCAAATACCTTCAGCCAAACGACAACCCAAACTACTTGGGAGTCACATTTGATCGGCGCATGACATGGAAAAGTCAGATCGAGAGAAACCGAATGAGAGCCAGACAAAAAATGGCAACCATGAGGAAACTTGCTGGCACAAGCTGGGGAGCAGACGAAAGAATACTAAAGAAACTGTACACTGGAAGAGTGAGACCAGTTCTCGAGTATGGCATTGCGGCATGGACAACAACAGCAAAGGCGAACTTTGATAAAATTAGCAAACTTCAAAACCAAGCAATGAGAGTTATAACAGGAGGCATGAAGTCAACGCCAATTGTAGAACTTGTAAAGATTATAAAATCAGCAATCCATGACCGACAGAAGAGACTGCAGAGCCCAGCAGCAAGCTGAGAAACTAAAAAGACTGACAGACCATCCAATGCATCAGAGACTAAATAGATTTGGAAAAGAGAAACTAAAGCGGAGAAACTTTGCAGAAACAGTCAAAGCAAAGATGAGCGAAGACCCTATGAACACCATAACAGCACCAAAGCCCATCCCTACTGTACAAAACCCACATGGAAGCAGCATATCATTCCGGAGGTGGTAGAAAATATACCAGGTATTGGAAACAAAAACAGCCAGACTGAAAGAGAAAGAAGAGACACAACCCTGAGGTGCATAGCGGAAAACTACCCAAGCATGGACTGGACTCATGCATACACCGACGGTTCTGTAACAAACACAACACAGACTGGAGGGGTAGGGGTATTCCTGAGCCTAACAAATGGTAGAATAATAACACTGTCAGTGGCAACTGGAAAATTGTCAAGCAATTTCAGAGCGGAGGCAGAGGCACTGAAGGCTGCAGTAGAAGCAATGCTGACAGGCAAAAGAAATGAAAGCCAGATAGTCCTGTTTACAGATGCCCTGGCCATGGTCACAGCACTAAAAAGCCAGAAAAATACTGAACAATGATCTAAGAGCAGTACTCTGTCAACTATGCCAGCAGTCCGCATAAAAAAGAGTAGTGGTACAGTGGGTTCCATCCCACTGTAACATCCAAGGCAACGAGGAGGCAGACAGACTGGCAAGAGAAGGTGCAAGACTACCACAACCAGATTCTAGTGTGACCTACGAAGAGTCCAAAAGGCTTATTAGGGCCAGATACATGGCCAAATGGGAAAGCGAACATACTAGCTACACCAAAAACGATGCCTATTACCAGTAGAACAGAAAAGAGCAGGTCGTGGTCTTCAGACTCCGCATAGCCCACAATAGACTGAGGTACCATCTATTCAATAAATTGAAGATAGGTGGCACTGACGAATGCACGTGTGGTACAGGGAAAATGACCACTGAACTTCTGCTGCAAAATTGCCCGACATACGAGGACCAGAGAAAGCACATGTGGCCATCACCAGTGCCAACACTAGACAAGCTCTATGGCAGTGCCGACAGCCTCAGGATGACAGCTGCTTTCTTCGAACAAATTCAAGTTGACGTCTGACAGCGTACGAAGAAGAAGAAGAAGAAGAAGAACCACTCCACGGACACACAATCTATCATTATCATCATGTGCCCTACCGGTGACGATGGCGACCCATCTCCCCTCATCACGTGTGTTAATTTATCCCGCCCCCCCCCCCCCCACTGCCATTCCGTCAAACTATCGAAAATTTGCTCTCTTCTTTTACCACCGTCTCTCTTTCCTGGAATTCTGTCCGTTGACACCCGCCTCTTGTCATGACATACCTGCAAAAAAATGAATGACTTTTTCTTCTTTTCGCAAAAGCTGTCATTGTATATGTGCCTCTTCAAATACCACGTTATTTTGCATCTTTGCAGTCCATGGAATTCTCAACATTCTTCTGTAAAACCCCATACCCGTTGCCTTCAATGATCCATATGCTAGACTGCTGATTGTCCTTGATTGACTGCAGCATTGCAATACTGGTTCCATGAATGATCGAGGAGCTAACTTCATTTGGAAATATTTTGTTAGTCAGAGAATAGGAAATGCTTGGAATGCATTGCCACGGGAAGTAGGAGAGGCAAGGATAATTAATGCATTTAAGAACAGATTGGGTGCGAATAGCTTTTTACAGCAAGAGAATTTAAATAAAACTGGATGTATACAGACTCTGCAGAGTCTTCTAAACTAGTATAAACACGTTACGACGTTAAGTTATTCATTCTAGTGAAAGTGTTTTGTAGCACAAGAGTTCCTCTTATTGATATTTAACCTGGGAAAAACTTCTTTAAACACCCAATCTGATTTTTAACCCCCCCCCCCCCCCCCCCCCCCCCTCCAAAAAAAAACATTTCTTTTTTAATAGAGTGTATTGCCAATGACAACAAACAAGATTAACACCTAATCAAATATTAAAATATTTATCAACCGACTTTCACTGCCGTCTCAGAAGAAGTAAATCCTCAGAAAAGATTAGTATTTAAGCGGACACACCAATGGACGAGCGAGGCTCCGCCTAGTTCACTGTCACATTAGCCACGCCTCCCTCGTATGAGTGTATAGCTAATAAAATCGATACATTTTTCCCTAGCGTAAACTTGGGCTCCGCCTACTTGTATCTGATCAATTTAGGCAGGGGTGGAAATATTAGCGAGAGATGTGATGAGAAATGCGAGAGGCCAAGCGATATCCTGGATTGATAGATTCCGCAGCAATCTTACAAAGCCTAATGTATAAACATGACATTACCTATTAATTGTGTTATGCATATGGACAGCAGTAGCAAATAGTAATCAAAGTAATGTGAAACCATTGGTCAAGACCCACCTCCTATCCACGTCGACTTCCAGGAAAACGACTAAAACATTGGGGTCTGGCCAAGGAGGTGGATATCAACAATGTGATACCCATACTGGTGAGCTTGACGAGAGGCCTCAATGAGATCCCCATGGTAGTGAATGACATTTAAGCATAGTTCTACCACCGCACAACCTACCCCTGTCCATCTTCATCAGCACGGTCTGGATGTGAGGATAGCTGCTACTACTCGCCACTTGACGCCCTTTTCGGTGCGCGCAGAGGAGAGCAATCTTACTCACTGTGGTCATTCAACAACAACAACAGATATCAATCTTACTCACTGTTGTCATTCAACAACAAAGAGCAATCTTACTCACTGTGGTCATTTAACAACAACAACAGAGAGCAATCTTACTCACTGTGGTCATTCAACAACAACAACAGATAGCAATCTTACTCACTGTGGTCATTCAACAACAACACCAGATATCAATCTTACTCACTGTGGTCATTCAACAACAGAGAGCAATCTTACTCACTGTGGTCATTCAACAACAGATATCAATCTTACTCACTGTGGTCATTCAACAACAATAACAGATAGCAATCTTACTCACTGTGGTCATTCAACAACAACAACAGAGAGCAATCTTACTCACTGTGATCATTCAACAACAACAACAGATATCAATCTTACTCACTGTGGTCATTCAACAACAACAACATATATCAATCTTACTCACTGTGGCCATTCAACAATAACAACATATATCAATCTTACTCACTGTGGTCATTCAACAACAACAACAAATATCAACCTTACTCACTGTGGTCATTCAACAATAACAACATATATCAATCTTACTCACTGTGGTCATTCAACAACAACAACAGATATCAATCTTGTTCACTGTGGTCATTCAACAACAACAACAGATATCAATCTTACTCACTGTGGTCATTCAACAACAACAACAGATAGCAATCTTACTCACTGTGGTCATTCAACAACAACAGATATCAATCTTACTCACTGTGGTCATTCAACAGCAACAACAGATATCAATCTTACTCACTGTGGTCATTCAACAACAACAACAACATATAGCAATCTTTCTCGCTGTGGTCATTCAACAACAACAACAGATATCAATCTTACTCACTGTGGTCATTCAACAACAACAACAGATCTTGTCCACTGTAGTCATTCAACAACAATAAATGATGTAACGTCTATGTGAACCCAGGTCCATTTTCTCCAATATGCTTATGGATGGAACAAGAGTGACTTCCAACAACAACAGGATAATGACAACAATATTCCTTCCTATATTTTTATCAGTGATATCGTTTTGGGAAAGGCTATTATTTGTTTGTTATTTTGTAAATGATGTACACTTTTAAATTTTACTAATAAAAAAGAAACACTGAAGGATAAACAAAGAAGGACAGCTGGTGGAAAAAGAAGAAGACTTCATGAAGGCACTTGAGTCTGCCCTGCTGCAGCCTGTTATCCAGGATCACCGCGTGGAGGTGTAGAAGGGTCTTTGCAGACCTTGTTCGCTGGTCCTGATGCTAGCAGTCAGCAATGGGTCGCTGACCTCTGTAGCTCATGCGCTGCTCCGCATCTTGATACCCTCTTTTCATTTGAATACAGACACGTTCAATGTAAGTATTTTAGTTCAAATATGTGTTGTGTTTTCGCTTCGTTAGTCATTCATCTTTGGTTGAGCTTGTCGTTTTTATTGTTTATAAATGCATTGTTTATTTATTATAACTAATCTTGCATTTTCTGTTTGTAAGAATTGACGTGATCTTCGCTCCGTGCATATTCAAATGTGCTGGGTCTCTCAGAAAAAGGTGCAGGGTCTAGATGTAATAGATACCTGTAGCTTGCTGATTGGACGCTCTGCTACTCCGTCCTCGCACACTTCCCACTATGCACAAACCTCGTTTGATGTTGACACATTGCAGTCTGGGATTGCTGATTCATCTATTTTAGTGTCCTCATCCAACATCTCAAATTGTGTTTGGGAAATAATGTTCTTGGTCCATCAATGTACTTATCTACCCAAAAAGGCCATTTGCGTTTAGATAACATGTTGCTATCTGGCATCGAGTACTTGTAATGTACGCATATATACATACATACATACATACATACACACACACACGCGCACGCACGCACAAACATGCATGCATATATACACACACATATACACACATACACACATACATACACAAATACATACACACATACATACACATACATACATACATACATAAATACA
Source organism: Ariolimax columbianus (assembly GCA_036924085.1). NCBI lineage: Eukaryota > Metazoa > Mollusca > Gastropoda > Stylommatophora > Arionidae > Ariolimax > Ariolimax columbianus. Next base: position 30,972,317 of record JAVGWX010000022.1, on the reverse strand, counting down.
TACATACATACTTACATACACGCACGCACGCACGCACACACGCAGCACGCACGCACGCACACACACACACACATACACACAAAAACACACACACATACATACATACACACATACATACATACATACATAAATGGAAACACACAAGCATACATACATGCAGACAGGCCTATAGGCAGACACGCATGTAGACAGACAGACAGACATACAGGCAGAAAGACAGACATGCTACACGCTACCAGCGCCGCCAAGGACAGAGTGCATGTACTAAATCGTTTAGAACGCTAAACTTCAACAGGGAAAAGTAAAAGACTGGATGCGCCAAATATGGACTTTTTACAGGCTTAGTAAGCAGAATGAAATCATCAAACTCAATCAGTAAATCAATCAATACATCAAAGCCAGTCGCTTCTGTCGATACAAAAACCATTGACACTCTTTTTCCCCACTACAAATGGTCCTTGACGGCTCTTTCTGCCTCTCTCCAGGTGTAATCACTTTCTGCCTCTCTCCAGGTGTAATCACTTTCTGCCTCTCTCCAGGTGTAATCACTTTCTGCCTCTCTCCAGGTGTAATCACTTTCTGCCTCTCTCCAGGTGTAATCACTTTCTGCCTCTCTCCAGGTGTAATCACTTTCTGCCTCTCTCCAGGTGTAATCACTTTCTGCCTCTCTCCAGGTGTAATCACTTTCTGCCTCTCTCCAGGTGTAATCACTTTCTGCCTCTCTCCAGGTGTAATCACTTTCTGCCTCTCTCCAGGTGTAATCACTTTCTGCCTCTCTCCAGGTGTAATCACTTTCTGCCTCTCTCCAGGTGTAATCACTTTCTGCCTCTCTCCAGGTGTAATCACTTTCTGCCTCTCTCCAGGTGTAATCACTTTCTGCCTCTCTCCAGGTGTAATCACTTTCTGCCTCTCTCCAGGTGTAATCATTTCATTTTAGTTCCTTTTCACATTCTCTTCTTCGTGTATATTTCTGTTTAAGTCTCTCTCTCTCTCTCTCTCTCTCTCTCTCTCTCTCTCTCTCTCTCACTCACTCTATCTTTCCTTGCGGATTCCATGTAAAGTTTTTGCTGGCTATGTTGGACGTCGTTTTCCGTAGGGCATGTCCTATCCAGTCACATCTTCTTTGCTTAAAGTGTTGTTCCAGGGTCCTGTTGTTAGATCCTTTCCCATAGGTCTTCATTTCAAACCGTGACCTGCCACTTAATTTTCATTATCTTTAGTAGGCATCTGTTAACTAAGGACTGACGTCTTTGTTGTATGACTTTGGTCGTTCGCCTTGTTTCCCGTATAGCAGCACCGACTTGACACTGGCGACATCCTAACATTGATGAAGATCATGATTTCTATAGATCTCTATTTGTCTAGATCTCTATTTGTCTAGATCTCTATTTGTCTAGATCTCTATTTGTTGTTTAGTGCCAAGAATGCCATTCTTGCATTTCAAATTCTGATCCTTAGATCTGATCTGTTGCTCTTGATGTGTCAATTGTGCTACCTAAGTAGGTATCGACTTCCTTCAAATGCTCTCTCCAGCAGTATTGGCTCTTTGTTGATACTAACTACTACTATCAGTCGAGATCGAAAGACAAGCCAGATGATACACGGGAGGAGTTTGTACAACAGAAGACTAGCCTTCAGCCCCCTGGCTCCAGCCACTGTTCTGTCTAAGTAAGCTCTTCCTGGCACCAGTCACAGGTCACAGTTCTGTCTGAGTTCTTCCTGGCATCAGTCACAGTTCTGTCTGAGTAAGTTCTTCCTGGCACCAGTCACAGTTCTGTCTGAGTAAGTTCTTCCTGGCATCAGTCACAGTTCTGAGTAAGTTCTTCCTGGCATCAGTCACAGTTCTGTCTGAGTAAGTTCTTCCTGGCATCAGTCACAGTTCTGTCTGAGTAAGTTCTTCCTGGCATCAGTCACAGTTCTGTCTAAGTTCTTCCTGGCATCAGTCACAGTTCTGTCTAAGTAAGTTCTTCCTGGCATCAGTCACAGTTCTGTCTGAGTAAGTTCTTCCTGGCACCAGTCACAGTTCTGTCTGAGTAAGTTCTTACTGGCATCAGTCACAGTTCTGTCTGAGTTCTTCCTGGCATCAGTCACAGTTCTGTCAAAGTTCTTCTTGGCATCAGTCACAGTTCTGTCTAAGTTCTTCCTGGCATCAGTCACAGTTCTGTCTAAGTTCTTCCTGGCATCAGTCACAGTTCTGTCTAAGTTCTTCCTGGCATCAGTCACAGTTCTGTCTAAGTGAGTTCTTCCTGGCATCAGTCACAGTTCTGTCTAAGTAGTTCTTCCTGGCATCAGTCACAGTTCTGTCTAAGTTCTTCCTGGCACCAATCACAGTTCTGTCTAAGTAAGTTCTTCCTGGCATCAGTCACAGTTCTGTCTAAGTAAGTTCTTCCTGGCTCCAGTCACAGTTCTGTCTGAGTAAGTTCTTCCTGGCATCAGTCACAGTTCTGTCTAAGTAAATTCTTCCTGGCATCAGTCACAGTTCTGTCTAAGTTCTTCCTGGCATCAGTCACAGTTCTGTCTAAGTAAGTTCTTCCTGGCATCAATCACAGTTCTGTCTAAGTAAGTTCTTCATGGCATCAGTCACACTTCTGTCTAAGTTCTTCCTGGCATCAGTCACAGTTCTGTCTAAGTAAGTTCTTCCTGGCATCAGTCACAGTTCTGTCTAAGTTCTTCCTGGCATCAGTCACAGTTCTGTCTAAGTTCTTCCTAGCATCAGTCACAGTTCTGTCTAAGTTCTTCCTGGCATCAGTCACAGTTCTGTCTAAGTTCTTCCTGGCATCAGTCACAGTTCTGTCTGAGTAAGTTCTTCCTGGCATCAGTCACAATTCTGTCTAAGTTCTTCCTGGCATCAGTCACAGTTCTGTCTGAGTAAGTTCTTCCTGGCATCAGTCACAGTTCTGTCTAAGTTCTTCCTGGCATCAGTCACAGTTCTGTCTGAGTAAGTTCTTCCTGGCATCAGTCACAGTTCTGTCTAAGTTCTTCCTGGCATCAGTCACAGTTCTGTCTGAGTAAGTTCTTCCTGGCATCAGTTACAGTTCTTTCTGAGTAAGTTCTTCCTGGCATCAGTCACAGTTCTGTCTAAGTTCTTCATGGCATCAGTCACAGTTCTGTCTGAGTAAGTTCTTCCTGGCATCAGTCACAGTTCTGTCTAAGTTCTTCCTGGCATTAGTCACAGTTCTGTCTAAGTAAGTTCTTCCTGGCATCAGTCACAGTTCTGTCTAAGTTCTTCCTGGCATCAGTCACAGTTCTGTCTGAGTAAGTTCTTCCTGGCATCAGTCAAAGTTCTGTCTAAGTTTTTCCTGGCATCAGTCACAGTTCTGTCTGAGTAAGTTCTTCCTGGCATCAGTCACAGTTCTGTCTAAGTTTTTCCTGGCATCAGTCACAGTTCTGTCTAAGTTCTTCCTGGCATCAGTCACAGTTCTGTCTGTCTGAGTTCTTCCTGGCATCAGTCACAGTTCTGTCTGAGTAAGTTCTTCCTGGCATCAGTCACAGTTCTGTCTGTCTAAGTTCTTCCTGGCATCAGTCACAGTTCTGTCTGAGTAAGTTCTTCCTGGCATCAGTCACAGTTCTGTCTGAGTAAGTTCTTTCTGGCATCAGTCACAGTTCTGTCTGAGTAAGTTCTACATTACCTTTGTTTCCCAGTTTAAGGATTTGCTCTTCTTCTTCTTCTTTGTATTTTTAAAAATTTTTATTTTTATTTTTCTTCTTCTTTTTCTTCTTCTTCTTTTTCTTCTTCTTCTTCTTCTTCTTCGTCTTCTTCTTCTTTTTCTTCATCAACTACGTCGATCAACTGATGCTATGCTTCTAGCCCGGTGAGGTTCACGAAGGATAGATTTCGTGTCACGTCTTTGCCGTTCCCACACAGGTCTTCTGAGTATGGTCGCTCCCCTTTGCATTGCATAAATGAGGCAGTCTTGCAGGATATGTTCTGGTATTTGCTTGGGTGCTCCACAATCGCGCTTGGTCGTGACTCGGAGACTCATTTTGTGGAGGTGAGTCTTGAGTCTGCAATTTCCCGTTATACGTTTAAAGATCTTTGTCTGCCCGGCTCATCTCTGCTAAGCTTGTCTATGTTGCGATTTATTGAATTGTATTCTTTGTGCTGGTCGATCCATTCCATTCTTATGGACCATTTAATGAGTGTCTTTGCTTCTTTATAGTTCGGTGGATGGTGAGTCTGTGTGTAGTTTTTAGCTGTGTAGTACTTTTTTTGTGAACGTGGTTTGCCTTTCATCTTTTATCAATAATCTCCTAGCCAGGCTGCATGGTTGCAGTCTTTTTCTAGGACCGGGGCTTGGAGGTGGAACAGGATTAGTTATAGGACATTGGCTCCTGTCAGCTCATCCTTCGCAGCATCTTCGCGTCTCTCTCCCCCTGGGGATTCCATTCATGGCGTGTCTGGCCATGTTTGATGAGGATTTCCTTAATGTGTGTCCTCTCCAGCTAGATATCTCCTGCTCTTACATTAATCTGATGCTCTACTGGTTGTTGTAGGCTCTTTCCAATAGGTTTCCATATCTCACCATATCTTGCCGTTATAATCAGTAGACACATATTTCCGAATGGTTCGCCGGGGTCTTTATGCATGACAACAACAAGAATAGCATCACTGCCCTACATAGAGCATGCCGTAAGAGGCGGCTAACTGTGTGACATGGCATAACACCTGCCATGGTTAAGTGGTTTGTTTAAAGTAGTATTGATGGCGCCTAACAGGATGCGGGTCTGCTTTGCTCTAGTGTTTGAATCTATTAAGATGAACTCTCACATCAGTTAACCAACCTCTGCAGAACCTGTCCCAAGGTAGCGGAGTAATAAGTTGCTCGAGCCTAGCCCGCTAAGCAATAAAACCACCTCCCGGCTTCATCCAGCCCATACCAGAGCTGGGACCTGCACAGGGACATCTGTCACTGTAGAAGTACAGGTCGACTAACAACTAAGAACTAAGAACTAAGAACTAAGAACTAGGAAGTCATTTATTAACGATAGACTAGGTTTCTCTGTATTGTCTTTTCCTTTCTCAATTGTTTCGCTCCTCCTTAGTTCTTAGTCTTCTTTTTCTTCTTCTTCTTCTTCTTCTTCGTTCATTCTCAATGTCTCGCTACCAAACCCTGAAAGGGCTTAAGTAGCAGAATGTAGTCCAGAGAACGGAATGCGTTGTGTCGTAGTTTACAGCTTGACTGCGATATTTGCACCTTTCGGTCCAACACATCCGACTTCAGGAAGCATTTTTTGAGTACTGGGTTAGCATTCCCTCTTCGATCCCTTCTCCTTGGCCAGTCTGCCCTGTTGCAGCCTGTTATCCAGCATCACCACGTGGAGGTGTAGAAGTTTCTTGGTAGCTCTGGTTCGCTTACCCTGACGCTAGCAGTCAGCTATTGGTCGCTGACCACTGCAGCTCATGCGCTGCTCTGCATCTTGATCCCAGTTCTTAGTCTGATCAAACAATGTTAGCCAGGGTCAGGAGTACAATACTCGCCAAGACCCTCACCTAACCCCCTTGTTGGTCGTCCTGGAAACGGGCTATTGTCGAGGACAACAGTCTGGCTAACAAGGTGATAATGTGATCGCCGTAGTACTGAGTGACACGCAGATGAAACCAAGCATTGCACAACCACCTGGAGGACCCTGGTCCACTTCATCAGCACGATCGGGATGTCAGTTAAGCTACTACATTCTGCCACAAGTTCACATGGGTTATCAACCCATTGTGGGCATTAGCAGCCAACCAATGAACCAACTAACCATGTCATATCACACAGTTAGCCTCCTCTTACACAAATATCCCGGTAGACCACTCGGTAAGCTCTACACAGTAGAATAAGTAAATAACAGGAGTGGGGGCAGAATGAGTGGTGCTCCAGCTGAGAAAAAGGAGTGGGCGCTGCAGCTGGGCAGAAGGAATGTAGGCTGCAGCTGGGCAGAAGGAGTGGAGGCTGCAGCTGGGAAGAAGGAGTGGGGGTGCAGCTGGGCAAAAGGAGTGGGGGCTGCAGCTGGGAAGAATGAGTGGAGGCTGCAGCTGGGCATAACAAATGGGGGCTGCAGCTGGGCAGAATGAATGGTGGCTGCAGCTGGCCAGAATGATTGGGCGCTGCAGCTGGGCAGAATGATTGGGCACTGCAGCTGGTAAGAAGGAGTGGGGGTGCAGCTGGGCAGAAGAAGTGGGGGCTGCAGGTGGGAAGAAGGAATGCTGGCTGCAGCTGGGCAGAATGAGTGGGTGCTGCAGGTGGGAAGAAGTAGAGTAACCAACGACTTTCATCCGTACTTTCCCTCTGATCTGGACAGAGTTTGACAATGACAACCCCAGCTCCATCAGTCCAGACGCTTCTCGTGCCAGCATGACTGCGCGGTGGAAACTTTATTTAGGATGAACATTCCAATGGTCCAATGGTCACTTATTGACGTAACTACACGACTGGAATGTTACACAGGTTGTCTATCTGCAGATTCGTCTGGCGGCCGCTGTGGTCGAGAGCTAAGACACTCGCCTCTCAAGGCGTTGAACGAAAAAGTTGGACGATTGGATCTCGCAAGTTTTCAAAGAACCCCTGGTCTCAAGGGATGTGAGACGAGAATGCCTGCACCTTGAGTTACCTCTAGACGACATAACGTATGTCTTGCCACTGGCCCAACGTAGCGCGAGACCAGAGAGTAAGGTTGACGACCAGCGCAGTTACTTCTCACTATAATCCAAATACAGCGAAAGTTACATCATCAACACAAAATCATCTGATGAAGTCGTTGCCAGCGTTTGCGATGTGCAACTTATTAACTAATTAACGAACTAACTAACTAACTAACTAACTAAATAACTAACTAATTACCTAACTATCGAACTTATCAACTAATTAACTAATTAACTAAACAACTAACTAAGTAATTGACTGAATGACTGACTAATTAAGTAAATGTCTAACCTACTAACTTATTAACTAACTGATTGATTTGACATTGTAATCAAACAATTATAATTTTTTTTTATTTAAAAAAAAATTCATTGGGTTTCCAAATGATTTCAGCAACTTGAATATTGATGGACATTATACGTCTTGATAATGATGACAGGTTCTTCGGCGAAGCTGCTGGTCCGAACTTTGTCTCCAGCGGACCCTGACTCGGGCCACGGAGGTCCAGTACGTAATAAGTGCTTCTCTAGAGGCATCTCATGTGTTGCAACGTAAATCAGGGGAGTCTCAGTCCAACGCATTGGAGGTTTCGCTGCAGTCTCTGTGTTCTATCGACCATCGTTTCGTGGCAACATGTGATCTGTCCATTTATGTTTTGCCTTGTAAGCATGGATTACTGCATTCTTCACCAGGGACAATCGTCTTGTGTCAGAATTATGGAGACCTTGCAAGCGTTGGTTCCAGAGAGGGGTTCTGACCAAGAGTCTCTTAATGGATGCCTGGGTCCCTCTCAATTTGTCGTCTAGTGATTTTGTTATTGTCCACGTCTCAGCACCATAGAACATTGCTGGGAGTACAGTGGAATCGCAGAGCAAGGATCGTAGGTCTTGGTAATGACAACCGTACAGGACCGTGTTAAGAGACGAGAGGGTGTATGATGGGGTTTTATATTTTAAAAAAAAAAAAAAAAAAAAAAAACAATCAGGAAAAAAAAGAGATCAAGTATGAAAGAAAATAAATATACTCAATCCCAAAATGGTCCCAGTAAATAATTGTGCATATTTATGCAATTACCTACGGCGGACAACTAGGAACATCAAAAGCGAGGAACAACGGGAGGAACATCACGGAAACACCAGGTTAGGTACAAACAGATACACACACGCATCCAAGCACTGGTTTATGCGTCTTAATATCGCCCCAAATTGACTACGGTCTGGGGTGGAATAGGCGCGCCTCCGCCAGTAGAAACTAGTGAGGCAAACACATAAAATAAAAAAATAAAAAATAAAAAAAAAGAGACGAGAAGGCTGACCAACCCACCCGGCTACGTCTTCTTGTCAGTTTAGGTTCCAGATTATTCTCCATATTGAGAAGACGTCCAAAATAAATGTACTCGTTGATATGGTCTAATCGTACCTCGCCGAGGAAGACTGGATCACAAGTGCCGAAGCGGTTGAGCAACAATTTGGTCTTCGAGACATTTATCTCCAGACCCGCTTTCTTGCACTCTCCATCGAGTAGCTGCATTATTTGGTTGGCTTCTACTGCTGTCTCTGTGATGAACAGTACGTTATCGACAAATCGAAGGTGATTGGGGCGTCTGCCATCAATAAGGATACCGAAGGTGGACCAGTTACATGGGCTAATGGCTGATTCCAAACATGCAGAGAAGAGGTTCGGTGAGATAGGATCGCCCTAGCGGACCCTCTTTTGAATTTTTACCAGAATTGTAAGTTGGAAGGGACGAAATCTGGTGGTGCAGTTGATATAACTGTTGACGAGAACTGTCATGTAACCAGGATCGACATCTTGTTCCAACAGCTCCGCTGGTGCAACCTATCGTGCAATAAATTAACAAACTCAGAGATGTAAATATGGAACTAACCACAAGAAATAACAACTGAACGTTTACATTCAAGAGCATTATAATTTCTTTATTCTTTGTTTTGGGCAGATTGGGCTCGAAAGCCTAGGAAGGCAACTCATCTTTGATTTCAAACTATCTAAAGTCTTGCAGATAAGATACTGGCGTATCTTATCGGGTTTTGTCAGATGTGGCTGGGAAACCTGTTTTTGATAATTCTGAAAGTTGGTCAGCGTCCTCCAGACCTGACAAGCGACAATGTACGAAGGACCACACGCAAGAGGATACAATGCCTTATCCTATAGTGAGGAAAGGAGACCTCAGCTGAATGTTGTGGTAGGGCAGACCGTGCTATTAGCCTTGGTTGGCGGCTGGTCTAGGAGTGAAGCTCCGACACGCGAACAGATAGAGCATTGCTCTGCTGATCCGGCAGCTTCTGCAGCTTGCCTTGTTCCAAATGTATCGGTATCACCTTTTTCTTGGAGTAATCAAGGCAGACTGAGAGAGGTACAATACTGCATGGGCAACACATGGTCTCTATATTTCTACCCGGACTTTCGTGCTAAAAGCACAATTACTATCGTCTGACAATGGAAAGAGCCAATATGACGATTCTTTGTTTCGATCTATCCTATTCGGCATTAGTAGTATATGCAGTGATAATGAAACTAGACTGGTTATTTCTGTAGTCGACGCACAGTGTGCAGGTTAATTTCAATTTAAAAACTACTTGCGCCATCTAGGTTTTCAACACATTCCGTTGTGGTGAAAAAAACTGACACATAAACCATCGACCATCTAATGCTGCGAAAATTATAATCATAGAGCGTAAAACTGACAAATGTAAACATTTAAATGTGTGAATAATATAAATATGATTCAATAAGCTGGATAAAAGTACCAGTTATATGTCTGTGCATAACAAATAGGGGTACAGATGCCTTCATCAGCATCTGGTTGATCCGTGCCAAGACCAGCATTAAGGTTGAATGAGTATGTCTCTCCATTTGACCATTCGGTCTTAAGAATAGCTGTAAATTTGTCTGAGTAAGTGTCTCCATTTATTCCTATCTTCGGTCGAAAAAAGATTAACGTATGGTCGGGCAAAATATACTGATCAGACATGTTAGTCAGGGTCAGGCAAAATATACTGATCAGACATGTTAGTCAGGGTCAGGCAAATTATACTGATCAGACATGTTAGTCAGGGTCAGGCAAATTATACTGAACACGTACCTCACCATAGCTTCCTGATAGCCCTTCCTGGAAACGGGATGTTTTCATGGCAGCCTAGCCAACAAGGTGAGTGATCGAAGTGATCCCTGTAGTAGTGAGCAACTCGCAAATGAAATCAAGCATAGCCAACCGCCTGGATGACACCGGTCTACATTCATAAGCACGCTCGGGATGTGAGGGGAAACTACGACATCCACTTCACTTACTTTTTAAGGCGCACCGAAGAGTAATTCTACTCATTGTGAGTATTCACAACAGCATTAACAACAACAACAACCCAATCCTCTGATCGATCAGTCCTAAGGCTGGTTGTAAGTGTAAGGTTAAAAGGTTGTCTGAGCATGTCTCTCTATTTGACACTATCCTCTGGTTGATCAGTCCTAAGACTGGTTTGTAAGTTTGTCTGAGCGTGTCTCTCTATTTGACACTATCTTCTGGTTGATCAGTCCTAAGACTGGTTGTAAGGTTTTCTGAGCATTTCTCTCTATTTGACACAATCGGCGGTTGATCAGTCCTAAGACTGGTTGTAAGGTTGTTTGAGTATGTCACTCTATTTGACACTATCTTCTGGTTGATCAGTCCTAAGACTGGTTGTAAGGTTGTCTGAGCATGTCTCTCTATTTGACACAATCGGCGGTTGATCAGTCCTAAGACTGGTTATAAGGTTGTCTGAGTATGTCTCTCTATTTGACACTATCTTCTGGTTGATCAGTCCTAAGACTGGTTGTAAGGTTGTCTGAGCATGTCTCTCTATTTGACACAATCGGTGGTTGATCAGTCCTAAGACTGGTTATAAGGTTGTCTGAGTATGTCTCTCTATTTGACACTATCTTCTGGTTGATCAGTCCTAAGACTGGTTGTAAGGTTGTCTGAGCATGTCTCTCTATTTGACACAATCGGCGGTTGATCAGTCCTAAGACTGGTTATAAGGTTGTCTGAGTATGTCTCTCTATTTGACACTATCTTCTGGTTGATCAGTCCTAAGACTGGTTGTAAGGTTGTTTGAGTATGTCACTCTATTTGACACTATCTTCTGGTTGATCAGTCCTAAGACTGGTTGTAAGCTTGTCTGAGTATGTCTCTCTATTTGACACTATCTTCTGGTTGATCAGTCCTAAGACTGGTTGTAAGCTTGTCTGAGTATGTCTCTCTATTTGACACTATCTTCTGGTTGATCAGTCCTAAGACTGGTTGTAAGCTTGTCTGAGTATGTCTCTCTATTTGACACTATCTTCTGGTTGATCAGTCCTAAGACTGGTTGTAGGCTTGTATGTTTCTTCATTATAGCCTACATTCTGTAGCTCTTCTCCTTTTAGCAGATATTTCGTACTTAAATGTATCTTTCATGCCTGAGATGTCAAGGAAAGGTTTGGCCACCCTCTACAGGGTTTCTCTTGGATCTTGCTCTCGAATATCTTCTCTAGAACATTTTATGGTCGCATAACAACTCAATCTTCGTTTTTGATCTTTTTCAATATTTATCATTTTGCGCTTCTCTCCGAGAGGACATTGCCATTGGATCTCTTTTCTGCTTAACTCACGCTTTCCATTCTACGGTAGCACCACATTTGAAAGGCATCCAAGCCCTTTTCATCCTTCGTTGGTAGAGTTCATGTTTCAGCCACATACATTGCAATTGGCCATACATAAGTAAGAAGTATACTTTTCCTAACTTATATAGCGATCTTCTTTAAGGTTAGCAATTTATGTTTTTCTTTTCTTCTTCTTCTTTTGTCGTCTCTCTTTCTAGAGGATTGTAACCCAATTTCGTGGTATGTATTTGTCTTTCGCCTCACTTGTGAGCCGAGTAACATTTTTGCCCATTTTACGGTAGGTGTCTGTTACGCTGTCTATCCACCTTTTCCTCGGTCTACCTCTAGCCATTTTTCCAGATGTTCTCTTGTAAAAGGTTGCATGAACAATATGGTCTGGCTGCATTCTCACAATTTGGCAAAACCAATCCATTCTCTGTTGCTCGATGTAATGTAGGCAGGGAATTGTTCCAACCTTATCCCGAATACTCATATTAGTGATTCTGTCTCTTCTGGTGTTGTTAGTGACTTTTCATATGCAGCGCATTTCGCAGGTGGTTAACTTTTGTTCCTGGGCTTTATTCGATGCCTATGTCTGGCACTAGTAGCACAAGGTTGGGATGGATATACTATTTATCATCTGCCTTATTTGCTTGTCTCTGTCTCTCTGTCGAGTTTAACATCCTCAGCAAAAACAGCTCCCAAATACCTAAATTCTTGAACCTGCTTTTTTAAAAAGGTTTTCTTTAAAGGCCTTTTTTGTCAATTCAATCCGTTTCCTAATTTCTGTCACAATGTGGGCATCTTCTGTAATAGTCTGCCCCTAAATATGTAAACTTCTATTCTTGCTCAATTATTTATCTATTGATGATTATATATGTTTGCTTATGTCGCTTGTTTTTTACTTTTACCATTGTCTCCAATGTGTCTGTGTTCATAATAAATTCACCACCTGTCAGATCAGGTCAGGTCATCCCGTAACCGGTGAGGTCTTTAGGGCACACATGAAGACATCCTCACAACCACACTCCACCCTTCTCTGTCAGCGGCCGCTGCCTGTGCCTCTTCTGGTCGGAGATTGGTCCATTCTTTTATGTTGTCCTCCCATCTCTTTTTGGGACGGCCTCTTCGTCGTCTGCCTTGCACGTTTCCGTAGAGGATCGTATTTGCAAGACCCTTTGATCTCGATATGTGACCTTACCAAGAAAGTTTCCTTCTTGTGACAGTTGCCAAGAGATCTTTAAAAGGCCTTATTGCTGTTGAAATTCTATCTCGTATTTCCTCATTTGTAACTCGATCTTTGTACGTGACGTTTAAAAATCTCCGGAAACACCTGTGCTGTTAATTATTTCAAACAGCTGTGCAACATAATTACTGACCCTCCCACCATGACTTGATCATCTGACCCCCCCACCATGACATGATCATCTGACCCCCCTCCCCCCCCCCCCACCAAGACTTGATCATCAAACAAATGTAATGGCACTAGCTTGTGTACCATTGACTTTGACACCCTACTCCGAACAACTCGTTCTATCATCCTCTCAGAATACGTGTTTAGGAGACTCAATGAAATCAACGAAACCCGTCGTACCCCGTCCAAACAACAATTGGATAGACACCGCAGTGACCACACAACAAAACGAATATCTTGATGAACAGGTGGGTGATGGGAACAACGGGTCACATTGTATTTGGCGAAATGTCACAGTCAAAAAGTAATAATGATACAAATAAACCAGATAGAGACGATCAAAGTCTCTAATTAGAGTTCCGAACAGGACACATCAGAGGCAAGAGCCACTTGAACCACATTAATCCCCAGCACCTGCCCCTGTGCAGACATTGCTCTCATCTTGATGAAACAATTAGACATCTACTCATTGAGTGCAAGGCGCTTGCGTACATGTGGAAAATATTCTTACAAGCACTGCCGACAATCACAATTACGCTGTAGGGAACAGTGAAACAACGGAAGAAGGTCTGTCTCTATATAACAATGTCATTGGGCTGTCAAGAGCAGGACTGCTCAGCGACTATAAGATAACAACAAAACAACAACAACCTGTCTTATTGAAACTGGATCTGTGAGTCATTCTGTGAAATAATGGTCTCTTGATTTCCATTCAGATTCTGGGCTAGCATAATACACTAGCCTTAACAAATCAAAAAAGAACGTAAAAGTACATGGTCATTTGAAATATTGTGCGAAGTAATGTACACAAATTACAATTCGAATAATTGTGCACACGAAATATAGTGCCAGAAGTAGTTCAAAGAATGGGACATTTCAATGCTGCAATATAATAAACATCACACAGATATTAAATAAATTGAAAACATTTGACGCAGGAAATCTACAAAAATGGAATTTTCGAGACATTGACATGTCATGCATGTATTAATAAAAAATGAACATAAGGGTCACATAAATATGATTTGTTTTTTTAAACTAAAGAATCTGATGCTTGGGCAAAAATAAAAGATATCGCTAAAGATAGTGCTCAAATAGATCAGATAAATATGAATGCAAGATGTGAAACCGTCAGTTGTAAGTTTGATGAATGACTGGGCAAATACACATAAAATAAATACAGGAAACGAAAAAAGAGGTGTTTTTTTTTAGGTATCGTTGATGGTAAAGGGCACTGGCCCGTTCCTTGCTCTCGAAACCTTATAGCTTAGCCAGCTAGATTGGTATCAGAGTTACACATAGAGAAGTCAAGACGGCGAATAAAGAACTGGTGACTGCAGCTCAGAAATAAAATATGAGACCTAGTTAGTTAGCTAGTTAGCTAGTTAGTTGTTTTTGCATGTCTGCTGTTGAGCGGAGTGGGGAGCTTGTGTCGTCTGTATTGCGCCAAGTGCGTTGCGTCGATCGCTGTGACCCTGTGCTACTTTACGATAACTCTAATGTCATCTATCCACTAGCTTCGCGGCTGTCCTCTTTCCCTGTAGCCAGATTTACCATTGTTTTAAGCCATCACTTAGGGAAGGGAGGCTAACGTTTTGTCAGGCAAAACATACTGATCAGACATGTTAGTCAAGGTCAGGAAAAAACATACTGATTAGACATGTTAGTCAAGGTCAGGAAAAAACATACTGATCAGACATGTTAGTCAAGGTCAGGAAAAAACATACTGATCAGACATGTTAGTCAAGGTCAGGAAAAAACATACTGATCAGACATGTTAGTCAAGGTCAGGAAAAAACATACTGATCAGACATGTTAGTCAAGGTCAGGAAAAAACATACTGATCAGACATGTTTAGTCAAGGTCAGGAAAAAATATACTGATCAGACATGTTAGTCAGGCTCGGGCAAAATATACTGGCCAAAACCCCCACATCGACTTCCCTGTAAGCCTCCCTGGAAACAGGCGGTCCTTCATGGCAGTCTGACTAACGAGGTGGGCATCGAAGTGATCCCCGCAGTAGTGAGCGACACGCAGATGAAGCCAAGCATAGCACAACCGCCTGGAGTTGCCCTTTCCCCCTTCATCAGCCCGCTCAGGATGTGGAAAAAGCTGCTGCAACCCGCCACTAAACATTCTTTTCAGGGCGCTCAAAAAAGTAAACCTACTCGTTTTGGGCATTTACACCACCACCACCAACAACAACAACAACAACAACAACCCCAAACTATCACTGGATGTTGATGAGTTTGCATTCTCATGAGGTGACCGGACCAGACTATGTATTATCTGGAATTGTGTTCAGCACAAGACGTCGTACTGACCATCTTTCGAATATCTTCCGTTCGCTATCTAAGACAATCCGCAGACAGTTCATCTCATACGATGCAATTCTGCTCTCACAAGTCTTGAACGGGAACCATAGTAGCACACAGTCGGCATAAATATACTGTTGATCAGTGTCTTCTTAAGGTTCTCAATCTCCCGCTACAAAGCCCTGAACGTTCTCAATCTCCCGCTACCAAGCCCTGAACGTTCTCAATCTCCCGCTACCAAGCCCTGAACGTTCTTAATCTCCCACTACCAAGCCCTAAACGTTCTCAATCTCCCATTACCAAGCCGTAAACGTTCTCAATCTCCCGCTACCAAGCCCTGAACGTTCTCAATCTCCCGCTACCAAGCCCTGAACGTTCTCAATCTGACGCTACCAAGCCTTGACCAGGACTTTGCAAATAGGTGGCTGTAATCCGGAGAGCGGAATGTGTTGTGTCGCTAGTTTACAGCCTGACAGCAATATTTGCTCTTTCTGTCCGACACATTTTGTTGCAAAACTAAAACTCGGGTGTCTAGACAGTGGCGACAGCTGATAAGAGAACTAGTTTGCTGATAATCTCTTACAATTCAACTCCAATTACCGTGTTTGCTGTGAGAACCTTTTATCAGTACATTCCACTTAACAGGAACCTGAACAGAATTCCAGTACAACACACTCTAACGTGCAAGCTGTATACACACCTATCCAAAAAAACTGATCACCTTCTGTTTGATTGATCGGTACTCGATGGAGTTAGGAACGTGTTTCTTCCTCCTAGGCCAGATACTGGAAACACTTCGGTATGACTCTAAACAACAGTTAACGAACACGTTCATATATCATTACATGGAATTTGGCTGAAGGGCGAGAGCCCATACGATGCTGGATCAGCAACACCAACAGCAAATCGGTTATTAATGATAACAATAATAACAGGTGTCCATCACAAGCGAACATAGCCACAGTGTCAGAGATTCGTGGTCAGGGAAGAGTTCAATCCGACCACGACAATCTCTACCTCCCGACACACGCAGATAGCGTTAGGTTGTGTTGAATTCTGCCTGTTGGCGCACTAGCAAATTCTGCGTCTAGGCGATTTTTCTTCTTTTTTCGTTCGCTGTAAAATGTTGTCTATATCTGCAATGTTGTCTCTTATATATACTTAACTGTCTTTCGCAGTTAACATATAGGTCCATAAAATTTATCTTCCAGTGTTATTTCTACTGGACAGTGAGATCGTATCTGTAAATTATAGTCGGGGCAGTTCTGCAGTACGTGCTCTGCTGTCTGGGGCGCCTGTCCGCTTGTACAGATGGCCGAGTTGCCAATCTTTAATTGTGTGTGCATGTGGCTGCTTGGCTGCGGAGTCGGTTGTGTCCTGTTCTAAGGCGCAACACAACAGTTTGCTCTTGTCTGTTCATGTTATGTAATCGTCTTGTGTTACTGTTGGTGGCTTTCTGATTGATTTGATCATCTTTATCTTCTGTTGGTACGTAACTGGCACATCTGGTTGCTCGTCTGCAGCACCCTCCTTTGCCAGTCGATCTGCTCTCTCGTTTCCTGGTACTCCACAATGAGAAGGTATCCACTGAATGACAATCTTACGCTTGTTGCTCAGTTTAGGCAGCAGAGCATGTAGACCTGGCAGTTTCTCGGACCTCAGTGCCTGGAGTGCTGATTGTGCATCTATCAGAAATACTACAAGTTGTGGACCGACATTGGTGTTCAACAGTTTCTCAATTGCCACATTGATTGCCTGTATTCCTGCATCATATGTATGACATAATTTTCCAGTTGCTTCTCTGACTATATCCCTAATGTTGTTTGGGTATTCTATGTACGCTCCTGCTCCGCCATTCTATGCTGACCCATCTATGTACACTCCCGCCCCGCCATTCTATGCTGACCCATTTATGTACACTCCCGCCCCGCCATTCTATGCTGACCCATCTATGTACACTCCCGTCCCGTCATTCTGTGCTGACCCATCTATGTACACTCCCGCCCCGCCATTCTGTACTGCATTCTGTACTGACCCATCTGTGTATACTTAAAAATGAGATGATAAGTAAATTAGGACCAAAGGCGAAAGAGTTACTTTTATGGTTTATCAACAGAACATGGGGCAAAGGACAGGTGCCGTCAAGATGATTGTCAGCAGCTATCAAACCCAGACTGGAGAGAGGGAAACAACCAGGAACACCTGAAAGCTATAGACCTGTGTCGCTCAACTCATGTTTAGGTGAAGTGCTTGAAAGAATGGTAAACAGCAGACCATATGGGGGGCTGGAAAGGAAAGACCTCCTTGATAGAGACCAGGTAGAGTTCAGGCGGGGACACCGCACGGATGATCCCCTCTTGAGGTTTCCACAGCATGTGATGGATGTATTCCAAGATGTGAGAAAGCACTAGCAGCGTTTATTGATCTGCGCAGGCATTTGACAGGGTCTGGAGGAAGGGCCTGTTGATGAAAATGGGAATAGAAGAAAAGATGATCAAATGGATACAGGCCTTCCTGACCAACAGAACCATAGATACCAACTTTGCAGGGGCAACATCAAGTAAAAGAACGTTAGAAGAAGGACTGCCACAGGGATCTCCTCTAAGCTGCACCCTTTTCATCATCTATATAAATAACCTCACTAGACATCTAAACATGTCAAAGGCATTGTTTGCTGATGATCTCGCCATTTGGACCACAGAGAAATATCCCATTTAGGCAAAAGTCAAGATCAACAGAGTGCTACTAACAATTCCAGTATACTGCGAACTGTGGAAACTAAATATAAATACACAGAAAAATTATATACACCATCTTCTCCCTCAGTCATAAAGAAGCAAAGAGATCCATTAACATGAACATGAGGATAGTAAAAAAGGATACCCCAGTTTATCTGGGAGTAACACTGGACAGACAGTTGGAATTTGGCAGACACATCTGCAACGTCAGAAGTAAAGCAACCAAGCGTTTGAACTTAATCAAAAGACTTGCTAGTACACATTGGGGAGCTGATAAACAAACTCTTGGGCAACTATACCTTGGTTTTGTTGTACGACCGTTGATGGTCTACAGCCTTCCCATACAGACCACTGTGAGTACAAATAACATCTCACCTATTGACCGGCTGCAAAAACCAACAGTATTCACAACCTTCACCATTTACTGAGAGAGACTGATCCGGGTATGCTAGGAGTGAAGTAGATCCTAAGAAACAAACAAGAAGAGAGCAGAACTTGTATGCAACTTCTGATTTCTCTTTCTTTATTGAGATTTGAAGAAGTGCCTGAACATAGTTAGTGAACTTCCTTCGAACATAACAAGTGGCGTGTTCAATCCTCGTCTTGGATACTTCATTATACTGAGCTGTAAATTGTTACCAGGCTGAGTCAATGCAACTAAAGACGAAGGGAACTTATCACCTGCATCTAAAGATAAATCTGAGACCGCGTAGCATAAAATCCTCTCCCACTTCCTCTCCGACGGCAGGGTCCGCTATGAGATCACCTTCGCACGAATTTTATTAACAAAAATTCGATTAAAAATTATTTGTGTTAACGCATGCGCTTTTCTGTCATTGACTTATAATTCTGATAATACAACCTTTAAGGCAATGAAAACCGTTTCAGCACGAAATGGATCATAGGTTCATTCACACAGTCAGAACTAACGCATCTGAATAAGTCTTGCAGAGCGTAGGAGAATCGCATTCTACATAGAGATTGATATGACTGATGAAAACACTACATTAATCATGGCCTTATGGAAGGTCGGCGAGCCAGGATAGGATATGTTGGCTGATAGCTCCTGTCAAATGCGCCTTGCCTCTCCGACTCGTGATTCCATTACGTGATAGGACTGTGTTTGTGGAAATTCATTTCATCCGACTATAAGGGATTGTTCAGTTTGTTGAGTGTAACAATTTTATTTACTGGATACAGAAATGAAGCTTTTTGTCCATACACTCGTATTATTCCTGCGAAATGGATTATACTTATTCTAAACTCATACAGGCGTGAGTTGTGCTTAAGTTGAAAGAACGCTGGCCATTTTGGAAGTGTGTTAACAAACGTTGTACAGACGTGAATAAATACTAATTTAGGCGGGGCTATGCAGGTTTGTGTTGTGCTATACGGACGTTTATGAAATTTGATGAATATATTTTCTTTATATGAACTTGTCACTGCTGAAGGGCCATCTTGTATGCTGAAATATAGACTTGGGATATGGGGTATATGCTTATGTCGTCATAATTATCTGCCTTGCTGAAATGATGTCTGTGCAAGTGAAAATAACTTTCAAAATGGTGTCTCGTTTTGATGTGTTCCTATTGTGATCTTATTCTCACTGCCTTGTGGGTCATTTGTTTGCGGGGAAAGGTTTCGGGTGTAAATTTTGAGGAACAATCTGCATTCCTAGCTACATCCAGTCCTCTTGAATACGTTTTGTCACGTGATTATAGTCATAGTTAGTTCCTCATTGCACGTGATGATGGCGATATTATCATACAGTTTCGGTCTTGATCATGTGACCTGCGATGCGTTCGGATCATAGTTTGAAGAAACACAGTTGAAATCAACATAGCTCATACAGACAAGCCCTGAATGTCGCCGTGTCGAGAGATGACTAGAATTGATGCAGGACCCAGATATGGAACTTCGGGAGGAACCTGCCCCCGGACATCATCTACCATACACAACATGGAATCGCTGAACAGACTCCGAACTTGGGTATTACAGTACAAGAGGAATATGAAGCGATGGGAATACACAGATGATGACACATGTGACTGTGGCGCAGTACAGGACCCAGACCTCATGATGACCTGCTCAAACCTTTAGGAAATATGCAAAAGGTGTGACATGCTGAAGGCATATGACAAGGCAATCCATGCCGCTGGCTACTGGATTCATACTGAATAACGTGGTGCTTGTACACGAAAGGTAAGTACGTTGGAACCAACTCCGCTAGTCATCATCCTCACTCTCTGTCCCCAGCTACCCCGGATCAACTGAAAGCGACCAGTCGAGACAACTGGAGGTAATTCATGATGCAAGCAAGCTGTTATTACCTCCCTTAAGATCAGAGGTTGATAGAAACTTTGGGGATTCGATCGCTCACCGTTTCTGTTCATCGCAGCGCAAATCATTCCAATTTAAATCTATTGAATAACAAGTTACAGCATAAGACAAACCGAAACAAATTACACTAATGATATCGCCATTTCGGTTGTGATTGGCAATTATTATATGTCTTCAATAAATACATGCCAAGTCATCATATGTTGATCCGTCGATACCTGATAACGTTTTTATGAGTTGAAATGCCTACAGGACATGAAAGCCAGCCTAAATGCTTAATCATTGTCGTCTCTAGCCTCTTACTACATGCTTGACAGGCTACCGTGTTGTTATTTATTGTTCCCCTTTGAGCCCCGGTAATAATCAGGCCAATACGCACTCAATCCATGTCCGTAATTTGGGCCAAACTCCATTTACAACTCGTCGCCACCAAGTTTTTGCCTTCAACTACCCTTTCTGCATCTCTCCAGTTGAGGTCCAGAGACCAAAGTTAATTTCAAATCTCTTTTCCAGGCACTTCTTGGTCTACCTCTTTTCCCTGTGGATTCCATGCCAGGGCATGTTTGATGATGCTTTCTGTAGACCTGTCCTATCCAACCTCATTTCCTACCCTTGACATGTTGCTCCACTGCATGGCAGAATTCCCCTAGAAAAAAACATGTTCGGGGTGGAAGAATAACACCTGGACAGGCATCATATACTGACTGCAAATGTTAGTCAGTGTGAGGTAAAATATACTGACTGGACATGCTTGTCAGGTTGAGGTAAAATATACTGACTGGACATGCTAGTCAGGGTCAGGCAAAATATACTGACTGGACATGCTAGTCAAGGTCAGGCAAAATATACTGACTGGACATGCTAGTCAGGGTCAGGCAAAATATACTGACTGGACATGCTAGTCAGGGTCAGGCAAAATATACTGACTGGACATGCTAGTCAGGGTCAGGCAAAATATACTTATCAGACATGATAGTCAGTGTCAGGCAAAATATACTGACTGGACATGCTAGTCAGTGTCAGGCAAAATATACTGGCCAAGAGCCTCACCTCGGCTTCATGGCAGCACTCCCTGGATACGAGCTGTTTTCATGGCATCCTGGCTGACATTGTGGAGGATCGACGTAACCCCCGTAGTAGTGAGCGACACGCAGATGACGCCAAACATTGCACAACCGCTTGGAGGACCCCAGTCCACCTTCATCAGCACGCTACTCACGAAATGCCCTTTTCAGGGCGCACAAAAGAGTAGACCTACTCATTGTGGCGATTGGAAACAACAATAATAACAACATTAAGGAAGGTCATGGGTGTTACCTGGAGAGACAGAATGCGGAATGACGATATTCGAAGTATAGTCGGCACTACGTCTTATATCGAATACATTTCCAGGCAGAAAATAAGTTGGTTTGGTCATCTCATGAGAATGCACCCTCATCATCTTCCACTGATGGCTTACAATGCTGGTAGATCTGGCTACAGGGCAAGAGGACGGCCGCGAGGTAGGTGGATAGATGACATTCGAGTGACTGTGCCGCGACAACGGTTCACATTGACCGACGCAACGCACTTGTCGCAGGATAGACGACTTAAGCTCCCCACGAAGTTTAAAGGCACAAGTGGAAAGAAAACAAACTTAATAATAACAACCATAATATTTATGTTTTCAGGCGATCTGCATTGTTTCTGGATTTGAGGTGCTAATTCCATACTGTCTTTCACACACAGAGTTGAACGCATGCAGATGTTACTGTAGGTCGTCATGACTCTCGTCAAGTATGCATTGATCATCTGTAAATATTAGTTCATTTAATTGATCATCCCATGTTCTTTCTTCCTTGACATATGCTCATTTTTGTCTTCCAGCGTTATTATGTCCGTAAACGAGGAGTGTTCAAATACAACCGGACCCAATTCCAGCAAGTGAACATACGTACGATACACATGCTGGCGTCACTTCTGGTATACATTATATACCAACCCTCAAGTTTGCAAAATTTCACTATCCTCTGACTCATAGTTTGTTCAGCAGATCGTTGAAAACATGGCGGGGGTGATGTGGAATCCGTCTAGAGTTGATCATCGAGCGGTGATTCGGTTTCTAACAGCTGAAGGATGTCGACCAGTTGACATTCATCGCAGAATGCAGGCAGTGTATGGTGACAAAAGTTTGTCGAAGACAACAGTGAAGAACTGGACAACGAAGTTTAAAGAAAGACGTGATTTAACGCCCCAATATGCGCCTGATCTGGTCTCTGACGTGAAGTAACGCCCCAATTGGCCCCTGACCTGGTCTTGGAAGATCTTTCTGTAACTCACGTCCTTCATTAAATATCGGTGTCCTGTTCTTCACTGTTGTCTTTGACAAACTTTTGTCACCATACACTGCCTGCATTCTGCGACGAATGTCAACTGGTCGACCTTCTTCAGCTGTTAGAAACCGAATCACCGCTCGCTGATCAACTCTGGACGTATTTCGTATCACACCCGTCACGTTTTCAACGGTCTGTTGAGGAAACTTTGAAACGAAAGATAATGACATTTTGCAAACTTGACGGTTGGTATGTGCTGTATACCAGAAGTAACGTCATCATGCGCATCGTACGTCTGTTCACTTGTTGCAGTTTGGTCCTGTTTTATTTGAACACGCAGCGTATATGTTGAAGAGTAGTGGTGGCAACACACAACCTTACCTCATCCCGGTTGTTATCTCCCTTGTTTCTTGCTAAGTCAAGAAATGAAACCAATGGTCTGTCATTGCAGGAGTAGCTCTTCTACCTCGAGATTGTTGGAGAAAACTTTTTTGTATCTATTTTCAATTGAGTGTGCTGACACACAGGGTGTTGTACTGTTTAGAATTTGTGCGATGTGTGGTTGGCCGTCTATTTTACTCTTCATGCATCCAATTATTGTAGAAGGTATCGCATCTAGGAGCCAGGTAACACATGAATGAGTCGGGACCAGGATTGCTTGTTTGGTTTCGGGACCAGGATTGCTTGTTTGGTTTCGGGACCAGTCCTGGATTGCTTGTTTGGTTATTGATCCAATGCCCGGTGGGCTCCTTCCCTTTACGCTCAATGCCATATTTTGATATCTGCAAGTGTTTGTGAGCTGTTGTTTAGTTCCGTACAAAGAATTCCCTTTGTCTGACCACTGAGTAAGATGTTTTTTTCCTAACGCCGCCAAGCTCCGGACATTCAAAAAGATGGCGTTCAATATTTTCGTAAGGATGTGTCCAAAACCGGCACTCTGGAGTATGTTCTTTTTGGATTCTGTTAAAGTGACTTAAGTTGTATGTGTTGAGTGGAGAGTCAGACAATGCTGCTTTAATCTCTCCTTTTCAAGAGGTTGATGTTGTCTTTGGGATGGCCATATGTTTGTAGATTTTTCTTCCAGTATTCCCCATTGTCTATCTATGCAGCCATGATTCTTTGTTAACAGTCATTAGTAGTTGTTTGACATTTGTAGATAGTAGATGAAGTTGAGGCTTACATTATAATGAGTCTGCACAGATTACGATACTTTGGACTGTTGATGGAAAGGCTTAAAATACAGTCCTGAAGTTATACAGAGCAATTTCCAATGCTATTATGTGTGCCTCATAGCTTGAATATATCTCTCCACAGGCATGAGCTCATCAGATGTTCTCTCAGGATACTCTATGTAGACCACCAGCCCCACTTAAATGGCCTTCTTTAATGTAGACCCATCAATTTAGACATGTATCAATTATTGTGCGTTGGCGTGAATCGTTGTCGCTGATCATCTCATTATTGGATCCCCAATTCTTGTTGTATTATCTGTAAGTTTTGTTTCAATGTCTGAAATGTGAAGACATGAATGAAGGGGTACATTTCTTGCTACTCTCTTATATTTCTTGTTTTTTTTTGTCTGAGAGATATGTATTTAGTCTTCCTGACATGATGGAGGACTGACTTTTCATTTATTCTCTCCTTTTCTTGCCGTTTTTCTACAAGATGCCTATTGGAGTTTTCTTTGGTCATTCTTATGCTCATCTCATAAGCTTCCATATCGGTCACATCTCTTCGCCCCTCAAGTTGTTTCCCATTCAAGTGAGTTGCACATCAGCAGTGTTATCCTCATTGATCCAGAAATAAGGCTCGCTGTATTGTCCTGCGCTCTGTCCATGGATTCCACATTAATCCTTAAGCATTTTTTGTGCTGGATTCAATGGATATACTGAGATGATAAATATTGCACTGATAAATACAACACTGATTATGACATGTTAGGCGCCACGGCAACATTTATAGACGTATAGCGAGCGACCTGGCCCGTGGATTTGAGAACGCAGTAGAAAATTCGTAACGTTTTTTGGCGTTGACCAGACGCCGGCTAACAAGTTGCTCTAGTCGATTTTCAACTATCAAGGTACCTCCGAGATTATAGTCCGTCTCTGATATGACTAAGTAGACCGATCTCACTGCCAGTGAGATCAGGGGACGCTTGAAACACGCGACATTGCAACATCCCATTGCTTGGCGCTTTCGTTCGTCTCCTGACATTTATTCTTATGTTGAACAGTTTTCTTATGTTTTGCTATTACTCTTTCTCTTTCGTTGCTCCCCTTTGCGTTATTCTCTACAGTGAGTGTTTCTGCTTGCTTGTTCTCACTTTATAATATTCAGATGCTATTTAAAGGTGCGTTCTTTCCTTTTGCAATATCTCACCTTAGTTTTAATTTGTTTTGATTAATACGTTAGTCACTTTATTGGTTTGTATTTGCCATTATAATTTGCGATCCAACAGGAAATATGAGACAGTACCATGATTGTGCAAGCTATAAATGCATATATCATTATTCGTTTTTCTTTTTCTTCTTCTTCTTCTTCTTTTGCTTCTTCTTTCGGGGGAAGACTAACGTCTGGTCAGGTAAAACATACTGGCCAAAACCCTCACCTCGGCTTCCTAATAGCCTTCCATGGAAACGCTGTTTTCATGGCAGCCTGGCTAACGAAGTGAGAGATCGACGTGATCCCCATAGTAATAAATGGCATGCTGGTGAAGTCAATCACAACGCAACCTACTGGAGAACCCCGGTTCACCTTCATCAGCACGCTCGGGATGTGAGAAAAGCTACTGCAACCCGCCACTTAACGTGCTTTTCGGGGCGTACAAAACAGAAACCTGCTCGTCTTGGGCATTCGGAAACAACTTTTTATTGTTGGGCGTTTATCGTGAAACAACTTTTTATTGTTGGGCGTTTATCGTGAAACAACTTTTTATTGGTGGGCGTTTATCGTGAAACAACTTTTTATTGTTGGGCGTTTATCGTGAAACAACTTTTTATTGTTGGGCGTTTATCGTGAAAAGAACGTTGATGAGCTGCAATATCCGTGCCTTTCAACTTGATAGATCCGAAATCAGTTGACGTTTTTAGAATTCGGGTGTGCCTTGTCACTGCTAGTCTCTTAGCCAGACTGCACGTTTTTTATGCGGAATCTTGCTGGGCCGTGGTTCCATTTCCCTGAAGCAAACATTTATGAGTCGCTTGCTGCTGTCAGTTCATTCCTGTGCTATATCTTCGACCCAAGCATCATTATTTTAATTCAGTAACAGAAAATCCCGCGGACAAAGAAAGAAAGAAAGAAATCCATGAATGAAAAGCCTGCTCATAAATGTCGTTTTGACCTGAAAACTGAGGTTTTTTTTCGACACGTCAAACGACACAACGGACTGGAGAGATAGAGGTTATGGAGGGCATGGTCACTTGGAAGAGAGGCAGGGCAGACTGAGAAGACGATGGAGACAGGACATCACGGAAACGCTCGATTTGACCTTGGAGCAGGTCAGAACACTGGCGAAAGATAGACTTTCCTACAGACAGACTGTCATGATAGCGACGTTCTGCAAAAGACATGCCACATGATAGTGATGAACCTGCCATGCTTGCGAGACGTATGTAAAATTGTTTTTGCCTTCATGTTGAATTATAAATGCCAATTGTATATACATCACCTGGACCACGAACATTAATGAACATTAAGTGTAACTTGGCTCTTTGATAGCACACGACAAGAACTGCGCAAACAGAAACCAGAAGACGATTGTCTATAGCGATGCAGAAACTGAATAGTATTCAAAAAGTGTGGCACAATTGTAATAAAGAATTAAAATTGAAGATGCTTAGAACATGCGTTTTAACGGTTATAGTTTCCGGATGCGAGACATAAACCATTACACAAATAATAAGGTAGAGGATAGAGGTTTTCGAAGAAAAAAAATGCTTCAGAAGAATCTTAAAAATACCTTGAGTAAAGAAAATAACAAATAAAGCCATCCTGCAAGATCTGAGTGTCGAAGAGAACTGGCTTACAAACCAGG
The DNA here is from genome assembly GCA_036924085.1 of Ariolimax columbianus. Lineage (NCBI taxonomy): Eukaryota > Metazoa > Mollusca > Gastropoda > Stylommatophora > Arionidae > Ariolimax > Ariolimax columbianus. The sequence goes on along the minus strand of JAVGWX010000022.1, from coordinate 30,945,904 downwards.
TTTTGTCTCGGAAAAATAGGTTTTTAGGTCACATCAGGCACCATAACGGATTCGAAAAAAACAATCAGGCTAAGCAGATAAAAACTCTAGCTCAAAGATGATTGAAGGAAAGTGCAATTCTAAAGACTGGACTCACGTATACACGGATGAATGTAGAGGGCGCAGGCAGATAAGAATGTAGAGGGCGCAGGCAGTTAAGAATGTAGAGGGCGCAGGCAGTTAAGAATGTAGAGGGCGCAGGCAGTTAAGAAAGTAGAGGGCGCAGGCAGTTAAGAATGTAGAGGGCGCAGGCAGTTAAGGATGTAGAGGGCGCAGGCAGTTAAGAAAGTAGAGGGCGCAGGCAGTTAAGAATGTAGAGGGCGCAGGCAGTTAAGGATTTAGAGGGCGCAGGCAGTTAAGGATGTAGAGGGCGCAGGCAGTTAAGAATGTAGAGGGCGCAGGCAGTTAAGAATGTAGAGGGCGCAGGCAGTTAAGAATGTAGAGGGCGCAGGCAGTTAAGGATGTAGAGGGCGCAGGCAGTTAAGAATGTAGAGGGCGCAGGCAGTTAAGAATGTAGAGGGCGCAGGCAGTTAAGGATGTAGAGGGCGCAGGCAGTTAAGGATGTAGAGGGCGCAGGCAGTTAAGAATGGTTGATGTGACATTTTTGAAACATACAAGAATGGAAAAATAACCCAGGAGCTTTCCCTAATGGGAATATTTCTTCCAGTCTTAGGGCGGAGTCTACAGGCACTACCAGACCAAAGGAATACTCGCCAACTAAGATTACATGTTGTACAGATCACTACTTGAAGCAATATAAAACAGCAGAAGTGAACAAATGGGACAGTAAATCAGATCAGAGTTCAACAAAATCCAAAGAACCTCACAAGTTGCTCTTTAGTGTCTACCCTTCCATTGTGTAATCACAGAAAATGAGAGAGATAATGCCCTGCCTAAAGCAGGTGGCATGATGGAGCAACATATCCATGCAGTGTTTTGCCGACAGGCAAAAACCATAATCCACAATCAGTACAACTCAAAATGGACGAAAGATATGGAGTGAGCAAAATATTTGACCCAATCCATTAGCCCCACAGAAACCAACAAACCCCCATGGTTCGAACGAGAACAGGCCACTGCAGACTATTGGGTCCCCTACATCGGCTCAAGCTATCACAAACAAGTGACAGCCCATGTTGAACCGGAGTCTAGACCCCTGAACACGCCCTACAGAGACCAATACACAGAAACCTTACGATGTCATACATGGCCACAGGGAACCGAGGTGATGCAGATTCTGTTGGATTGCTACCTGGATCTGGAGAGGATTGTGGGTCTACCACCTGGATCTGGAGAGGATTGTGGTTCTGCCACCAGGATCTGGAGAGGACTGTGCACTTCGCCCTAGCGACGGGACTCCAGATCCAACAAGACCAAAAAACATGAACACAGCAGAAGAAGAAGAACAAGCAATTCGGAAGAGCAAATGTGTCATGAATACGATGCAGATGTCAATAGAAAGCAGTACCCGACCCCTCCTCACACCTCCCCCCCCCCCCCCTCAACCGCCTTTAATTGATGACCTGAATACCCTGTTTAAGTAGACGTCCCATAATCTACACCTGTTACACATCTTGACCTCATCGATTCTTCCATCAGTTTCAAGTAGTTTTCCATCTTCCTCTAATAATGGAACGGTCTCTTCAACACCTGGGATACTTTAAACGAGAGTGTATCCATTGCATCCCATATGTTTAGACGAGATATTCAAGTGTTTTAGAGAAATTCTTCTACATCGTGTATCTTACCGGAACCATTGGCAGTGTATTTTGTGAACAGTGCCACTTGTATTGAATGTATTTGTGTCCATCTTTATCTTGTCTGCATTGTTCAAGGCATCAGCTTCTGTATCGGTCTCTGGTTGATATTATGCCCGATTTAAATAGTTGATTGACTTTAGTAAACTTTACGGGATCAAGATGCTGAGCAGCGCAAGAGGTGCAGTGGTCAGCGACCCATAGCTAGCGTCAGGGCCAGCGAACCATAGCTGCAAAGACCCTTCTACGCCTCCACGCGGTGATCCTGGATAACAGGCTGCAGCAGGGCAGACTGGCTAAGAAGAAGGGATCGAAGAGGGAATGCTATCCCGGTACTAAAAAAATGCTTGCTGAAGTCGGAGCTGTTGTACCGAAAGGTGCAAATATCGCAATCAAGCTGTACACTACGACACAACGCATTCCGTTCTCTGGACTTCATTCTGCTACTTACCCTTTCAGGGTTTGGTAGTGGGAGATTGAGAACGAACGAAGAAGAAGAAGAAAAAGAAGAAGAGTAAACTATACAAAGTTATGTTCCTGTACGAGTCTTTTCCTCATCATTATGTGGGGGATGACTTGCTGGAATCTTCTTCTTCTTCTTCTTCTTCTTCCTCTTCTTCTTCATCTTCTTCTTCTTCTTCTCCTTCTTCTTCGTTCATCCTCAGATCAAGGTTCCGGTTTCTCTTGGCTTGGTTTCGTTCGTTCTCAATCTCCTACTACTAGACCCTGAAAGGACTTAAGTAGCAGAATATAGTCCAGAGAACGGAATGCGTTGTGTCGTAGTTTACAGCTTGACTGCAATATTAGCACCTTTCGGTCTAACACATCCGACTTCAGCAAGCATTTTTTTAAGTACCGGGTTAGCATTCCCTCTTCGATCCCTTCTCCTTAGCCAGTCTGCTCTGTTGCAGCCTGTTATCCAGGATCACCACGTGGAGGTGTAGAAGGGTCTTGGCAGCTCTGGTTCGCTGGCCCTGATGCTAGCAGTCAGCTACGGGTCTCTGACCACTGCACCTCATGCGCTGCTCAGTATCTTGATCCACCGGTTTCTCTTACAAAGGACACCATTGTTTGTAAGGCTGTTTCATCTCCACACAACTTTTGTCTCATGTCTGTCTCACGAGGCCAGTATTTTTCTCTTGCCGGAATGATCTATGATGTTTTCCTGGGTCCTTATATATCCTCGTCTCGGCAACTTCAAACGCTGCTGTGCTTAGAAACCGATACCTCTTGCAATCACTACTCTAATAGATACAAAACTTTGATTGATGGAATCTCAGATGCTAGTAGACAACCTACAAATCAAATGCGTACAGGTTTTCCTAACAGTCTATGAGGCTTACTAAAAGTCTAGTGTACAAGGCTCACTAAAAGTCTAGTGTACAATGTTCACTAAAAGTCTGGTGTACAAGGCTCACTAAAAGTCTAGTGTACAATGTTCACTAAAAGTCTGGTGTACAAGGCTCACTAAAAATCAAAGGTGTACAAAGTTTACTAAAAGTCTAGAGCACAAGTTTCACTAAAAGGCTAGTGTACAATGTTTACTAAAAGTGTAATGTGTACAAGGTTCACTAAAATTTTAATGTGTACAAGGTTCACTAGAAAGCCTAATGTGTAGAAGGTTCACAAAAAGTATAGTGTACAATGTTCACTAATAGTCTAGTGTACAATGTTTACTACGAGTTTAGTATAGAAGGTCCATTGAAAGTCTAGTGTGCAATGTCTACTAAATGTCTAATGTGTACAATGTTCACTAAAATTGTAATGTGTACAATGTTCACTTAAAGTCTAGTGTACAATTTTCACTAAATATTAGTGTACCAGGTTCACTAAAAATGTAATGTGTAAGAGGTACACTAAAAGTCTAGTGTACAGTACAGTTACTGTACAAGTTTAATTAAATTCTAGTGTACAAGATTTATTAAAAGTCTAATGTATACAGGGTTTACTAAAAGTCTAGTGTACAAGGTTCACTAAAAGTCTAAAGTGATCAAAGTTTACTAAATGTCGAATGTGAACAAGATCTACTAAAAGTCTGTTATGTACAATGTTTACTAAAAGTCCAGTGTGTCCATTGTTTACTAAAATTATATTGTGTTAAATGCTCACTAAAATTATAATTTACAATGTTTACTAAAAGTCTAGTGTACAATGTTCACTACAATTGTAATGTATACAATGTGTACTTAAAGTCTAGTGTACAAGGTTCACTAAAAGTTTAGTGTACAAGGTCACTAAAAATGTAATGTGTACAAGGTTTATTAAAAGACTAATGTGTACAAGGTTTACTAAAAGACTAATGTATACAGGGTTTACTAAAAGTCTAGTGTACAAGGTTCACTAAGAGTCTAATGTGAAAATGTTTACTAAACGTCGAATGTGTACAAGATCTACTAAACGTCTATTGTGTTCAATGTTTACAAACAGTCTAATGTACAATGTGCACTAAAAATCTAATGTACAATGTTTACTAAAAACATAGTGTGTTCAATGTTTACTAAAAGTCTAGTGTGTTCATTGTTTACTAAATTCAATTATGTTAAATGTTCACTAAAAGTCTAATGTACAATGTTTACTAAAAGTCAAATGCACAATGTTTACTAAAAATATAGTGTGTTTTTCTTCTTCTTCTTCGTTCGTTCTCAATTTATCACTACCAAACCCTGAAGAGTAAGTAGCAGAATGTAGTCCAGAGAACGGAATGGGTTGTGTCGTAGTTTACAGCTTGACTGCGATATTTGCACCTTTCGGTCCAACACATTCGACTTCAGCAAACATTTTTTGAGTACCGGGTTAGCATTCCCTCTTCGATCCCTTCTCCTTAGCCAGTCTCCCCTGCTGCAGCCTGTTATCCAGGATCACCGCGTGGAGGTGTAGACGGGTCTTGGCAGCTATGGTTCGCTGGCCCTGACGCTAGCAGTCAGCTATGGGTCGCTGACCACTGCAGCTCATGCGCTGCTCAGCGTCTTGATCCCAAGTGTGTTCAATGTTTACTAAAAGTTTAATGTACAACTTTTCCTAATAGTTTAGTGTGTACAATGTTTTCTAAAAGTCTAGTGTGTACAATGTTTTCTAAAAGTCTAGTGTATACAATGTTTCCTAAAAGTCTAGTGTGTAAAATGTTTCCAAACGTCTAGTGTGTACAATGTTTCCTAAAAGTCTAGTGTGTACAATGTTTCCTAAAAGTCTAGTGTATACAATGTTTCCTAAAAGTCTAGTGTGTTCAATGTTTACCAAAATGTTAATGTGTAAAAAACTTTCTAGAAGTTTATGTGCAGAGTTTATTAAAACTCTAAAGTACAAGGGACATTAGAAGTTTGTGTGTGAAATTTACTAAAAGTCTAAGAGATTAGATACTTTCTAAAGTTTATGTGCGGAGTTTACTAAAAGTCTGAGTGCGAAGTTTATAAAATATCTCATTGTGAAGTCTATTAACAGTTTTTGCGCTAAGTTTACTAAAAGTCTAAGGTGCAATAACCTACTAAAGGTCGTGTAAGTGTAGAGTTTACTGAATGTCTATGTGCGACGCTTACTGAATGTTTATGTGCAAAGTTTACTAAAAATGTATATCTGCAAAGTTTACTAAAATGTCTATGTGCAAAGTTTACTAACATTTCTATGTGCAAAGTTTACTAAAATGGCTATGTGCAAAGTTTACTAAAATGGCTATGTGCAAAGTTTACTAAAATGGCTATGTGCAAATTTACTAAAATGTATATGTGCAAAGTTTACTCAAATGTCTGTGTGCAAAGTTTACACAAAATGCCTATGTGCAAGGTTTACTAAAATGTCTGTGTGCAAAGTTTACTGAAAGTAGTTACCAAAAGTTTACTAAAAATCTAAGATGCAAAAGACTTACTGAAGGTCTAAATGTGAACTTTACTCAATATTTATGTGCAAAGTTTACTAACAATCTAAGATGCAAAAGACTTACTGAAGATCTAAATGTGAAGTTTACTCAATATTTATGTGCAAAGTTTACTAACAATCTAAGATGCAAGAGACGTACTGAAGGTCTAAATCTGAAGTTTACTGAATATTTATGTGTAAAGTTTACTAAAAATCTAAGATGTAAGAGTACTCCTAAAAATCTATGTAGGAAGTTATTATAAGTCTAAGAATTACGAGTCCTACAAGTTTTAAGGATTAACAGACTTATTAAAAGTTAATGTGCATAGTTTACTAAAACATTAAGCTGTAAGAGACATACTCAAAGTTTATGTGTATAGTTTACTAAAACTCTAAGCTGTAAGAGACATACTCAAAATTGATGCCTATAGTTTACTAAAACTCTAAGCTGTAAAAGATATACTCAACGTTGATGTGTTTAGTTTATTAAAACTCTACGATGTAAGAGACTTACTGAAAGTTAATGTGTATAGTTTACTAAAACTCTAAGCTGTAAGGGACATACTCAAAGTTTATGTGTATAGTTTACTAAAAGTCTAAGCTGTAAGGGTCATACTCAAAGTTGATGTGTATAGTTTATTAAAACTCTTAAGCTATAAGGGACATGCTCAAAGTTGATGTGAATAGTTTACTAAAACTCAACGATGTAAGAGACTTACTTAAAGTTGATGTGCGAAGTGCACTAACACAGCATGAGGCTTATTAAAATGCTATTTTCTACTAAGTTTCCCATAACACTGAACGGCTACGTCCTATGAGGTTTACCCAAAGACCTAGGTGCAACCAGGTTGACTAAAATACTATACTCTGCAAGGTTTACTGGAAGTTAGTTGCACGAGTTTTACTAAAAGTATGTGAGGTACGCGGTTTGCCAAAAGTCAATAGAGCACAAGGTTTGCTACAATTTTTCTATGTACGTGGTTTGTAAATACACGTTTTAGTCTACGATTTACGAGGTTTGCTAATTGTTCAAGGTGTGAAGTTCATTCAAATGTAATGACATACGAGGTTTGCTTGAAGTCTTCAAGTGTATGAGGTTTACTTAAACGCTAAGGTTCGCTTTGGTTTACTAATAAAACGTGCAAGTCTTAGATGTTCCAATGCTTATGAAGGACGAGACTTGCTAATACTCCCGAGGGTGCTGCATTCACTAAATGGTCAATGAGTTCGAGGTTCATTAACAACCTTGCAGTTAATGCGTTTACCAAATATCAGAGTTTGTTGGATGATTTACGAATAAGCAAATATACTCTGGGATGTTTTTATTGAAAGCAAAATGCTTGATAACAGACTGGCTTGGTTTTTGACAAGAAATATAAAAACTAAAGAGTTCAGGACCGTTTAAAAGAGGCTAAAATTAACAATGGGAAACGTTTAGAGAAATCACGTGACCAAGGGAAGGTATATTAATGGAATAATTGTACGCGAAGGTTAACCTAACTCCTTGGTTTTGACAGCGTGGGTCAAAGTACTCCGTGGTAACTGTTGAAATACTATGGGATACCAGAGAAGTACACAACTCTCATATAGAATATGTACGGAGATACAGTTAGTTTTGTGGTACATGAAGGAACACTGACGACTGTTAGCTTCAGGGTGTTAGCTCGTCGCATACCTGTTCTTGTTGGCTAAATATGGAACAATTAAGGCATCAGTCGAGGAGAAAAGAAATAGTATTCAGTTGACATTTTTGTGACATTTAGAGGATTTGGACTAAGCAGATGATCTGGTTCTTTTGTTGTACGACCAGGATCAAAGCCACAAAACGGAGAAACTTGATAAGGTAAAAGAACAATCAGGCAAACTGGGACTGAATATCAACATGAAGAAAACCAAGCTCCTTAAACTCAACACTACTAACAAAGAACCAATCATTCTGGAAGGAAAGCGATAGAAGAAGTGGATACCTTTACCTATATTTGAAGAACAATTGCCACATCAGGAGGTACAGAACCAAATGAAAAACTGGAAGGACATAAAGTGCATTCCTCACACGAAACAATATTTGGAGATTCATGGCAATTAAGATTCCCACTCAAATTAGGTTATTCAACGCCAGTGTCAAGTCTGTGATGTTGTATGGAGCTGAAACAGAGAGAACGGGCAAAACTGAAACAGAGAGAACGGTCAAAACTGAAACAGAGAGAACGGGCAAAACTAAAACAGAGAGAACGGTCAAAACTGAAACAGAGAGAACGGGCAAAACTGAAACAGAGAGAACGGGCAAAACCGAAATACAGAGAACAACCAAGATTGAAATACAGAGAATGACCAAGACATACAACAAAGACTCGAGTCTTTCGTTAACAAATGTCTACGAGGGATAATGGGAATAAAGTGGCAGGACATGGTGAAGAATGAAGACTGGCAGGACATGGTGAAGAATGAAGACCTATGGGAAAGGAGCAAACAACAGCCACTGGAACAACACATTAGGTAAAGACAATGGGGTTGTATAGGACATCAGTTACGGAAGGCACCGTCCAACATTGCCAAACAGGCTTTTACATGAATTCCTCAAAGGAAAAAAGTGTGAGTGACAGAGAGCGAGAGAGGTAGGCCAGGTCATCCCATAACCGGTGAGGTCATTGGGGCACACATAAAGACATCCTCACAACACCACGCCATCCATCTCTGTCAGCGGCCGCTGCCTGTGCCTCTTCTGATCGGAGATTGGTCCATTCTTTTATGTTGTCCTCCCATCTCTTTTTTGGACGGCCTCTTCGTCGTCTGCCTTGCACCTTTCCGTGGAGGATTGTATTTGCAAGACCATTTGATCTCGATATGTGACCGTACCAAGCCAGTTTCCTTCTTTTGACAGTTGTCAAGAGATCTTCAAAAGGCCCTATTGCTGTTGTAATTATATCTCGTATTTCAGTTAGACCAAAAATAGATTTTGAAAATAATTTGAGATGGAACAAGTATTCAATTATTACACATGGAGAGAGAGAGAGAGAGAGAGAGAGATGGAGAGAGAGAGATGGAGAGAGAGAGAGAGATGGAGAGAGAGAGATGGAGAGAGAGAGAGATGGAGAGAGAGAGAGATGAAGAGAGAGAGAGAGATGGAGAGAGAGAGAGTGTGAGAGAGAGAGAGAGAGAGTGAGAGAGAGAGAGAGAGAGCAGCCTTGGAATGCATTGCCGGGGGAGGTAGTGGAGGCAGGGACAGTTAATGCATTTAAGAATAAATTGGATGCCCATAGCTTTTAGAGCAAGGTGATGTAAATGAAACTGGTTGTATACAGACTCTGCAGGGTCTTCTAAACCAGTATAAAGACGTTAAGTTAAGTTAAGTTAGGTTAAGTTAAGTTAAGTTTGGTTAAATTAAGTTAAGTTAAGTTAAGTTAGGTTAAGTTAAGAGCAGCCTAGGACCGTGTACGCGGACGAGATGTGGTCAATGACCTATTCACCTTTGGAAGCTACACGCTTTGATTCAGTCAAGGTACAACGGCTAGGTTCTTCTAACGTGTCGAGGAAACGGGTAGTTTGCCAACCCCATGAGGACACGTGAAGGACTACTTAAAGTCAAGCGGTTAGGTTTACTATTTGCTAAAGTTTAATTGTCCGAATCGTTATGTCAGTGGCTAAATAACCTATTTTAATATAATGTACGTTGATAATTTTCTGCCCGATTCGGCTACAAACCGTCGCCAGAAATATTACATCCTTTCTTGTGTCAAATTTGCGTTGGTAATGTAAGCTGCGATCAGTATGTTTTGTCTGACCCTTAGTAACATTATGCGGTCAGTATGTTTTGTCTGACAATGACCAACATTGTGCGATCAGTATTTTTATTTGCCTGACCCTGATTAACATTGTGCTATCAGTATGTTTTACCTCACCCTGACTAACATTGTGCTATCAGTATGTTTTGCCAGACCCTGACTAACATTGTGCGATCAGTATGTTTTGCCTGACCCTGACTAACATTGTGCAATCAGTATGTTTTGCCAGACCCTGACTAACATTGTGCGATCAGTATGTTTTGCCAGACCCTGATTAACATTGTGCGATCATTATGTTTTGCTGACCCTGACTAACATTGTGCTATCAGTATGTTTTGCTGACCCTGACTAACATTGTGCTATCAATATGTTTTACCTGATCCTGACTAACATTGTGCTATCAATATGTTTTACCTGACCCTGAATAACATTGTGCTATCAGTATGTTTTGCTTGACCCTGACTACCATTGTGCTATCAGTATGTTTTTTCTGACCCTGACTAACATTGTGCTATCAGTATGTTTTGCTGACCTTGACTAACATTGTGCTATCAGTATGTTTTGCCAGACCCTGACTACCATTGTGCTATCAGTATGTTTTTTCTGACCCTGACTAACATTGTGCTATCAGTATGTTTTGCTGACCTTGACTAACATTGTGCTATCAGTATGTTTTGCCTGACCCTGACTAACATTGTGCTATCAGTGTGTTTTGCCTTACCCTGACTAACATTGTGCTATTATTATGTTTTGCTGACCCTGACTAACATTATGCTATCAGTATGTTTTGCCTGACCCTGACTAACATTGTGCTATCAGTATGTTTTGCTGACCCTGACTAACATTATGCTATCATTATGTTTTGCTGACCCTGACTAACATTGTGCTATCAGTATGTTTTGCCTGACCCTGACTAACATTGTGCTATCAGTATGTTTTGCCTGACCCTGACTAACATTGTGCGATCAGTATATTTCGCCTGACCAGACGTTAGTGTCTTCTTCCAGATGCTTGCTCTCAAGTTGGGTGTGTCCTATGTCTGTAGAGCTCTCTAAGGGTTAACTGATTGATGACAATATGTGTCATATGTCCGGAAAGCTCGTATTTCCCACAGTAAAATGCTTCAGACTATATACACTACTAATCTGATCGAACGTTTCAAATTAGTAATTGGCTAGAGAATGCAAATACTTTGGTCACATCAAGAGACACAACGGTCTTGTGGTCACATCAAGAGACACAACGGTCTTGTTGTCACATCAAGAGACACAACGGTCTTGTGGTCACATCAAGAGACACAACGGTCCTGTGGTCACATCAAGAGACACAACGGTCTTGTGGTCACATCAAGAGACGCAACGGTCTTGTGGTCACATCAAGAGACACAACGGTCTTGTGGTCACATCAAGAGACACAACGGTCTTGTGGTCACATCAAGAGACACAACGGTCTTGTGGTCACATCAAGAGACACAACGGTCTTGTAAGAACAGTGATGGACGGTATGGTGCCAGGCAAAAGAGGAAGGGGTAGACCAAGAAGACGATGGCACCAGAATATCCAGGAATGCCTGAGTATGACTGTTGCGGAGGCTGGAGTCCTGGCACGGGAACGCGTTTCTTTCAGACAGACTGTGATGGGAGCTTGGTTCTATAAAAGACATGCTACATGATGATGATGAATGTAAGCTAGTGTTGCTGTAGGATTTCTGTCATATTAATTTTTCGTCTTCTTATGCTGCGTCGGTTTTGTTTTTTTATCACGTTAAATCTTCAGTCAGGATGAAGTCAACAGTCATTTCCAGTATCAATCTATCAATATATTTCTCGGTCTTATTTGTTTCATTTAACATAACCAACATTTGATATAGTCGAGCAGCGGGTTCGATTAACAGGCGATAATCGATCGAGCTTAGCTTCAGTTTTACCTGGTATACGTCTTGATGGAAGAGCTTCAAATGAGCTGGTTTTTATCACCATATCGACACGACTAGAGGCTGTGTGGCCTAAGGGTGAGACGTTTTATCGACACAACTAAATATTCAGGTCAACAACACAAAACTGAAACACGTAAGATAACTCAAATACTTTGGTAGCGTGCTTACACAAGATGGAAGGATGGACAGAGAAGTAGGATCAAAAATACAGAAAGCATATACGGTTTCCTATCAACTCTAACTGTCACTAAGACACAAAGATATTAGAATGAAGACAGAGAGACGACTGATGAATAGTATTTTCCTACCAACTCTATGCTACCATTGTCAGACATGCACTCCTACCAGAGCACACGAAGAATAAATTATGGTATGAAATGAGGTGTTTGAGACACGAAATCGGTGTCACAAGGATAGACAGAGAACGAGGCGAAATAATGAGACATACGATGGGTACAACACCTTGCGTGGAATACAAGAAAACGCAGAGACCACAACGGGTTGGACAGCTCACGAAGATGCAATCAAAGTTACCAGATGTATAGATCTACAATGCCAGACTGCAAGGTTGCAGAGCAAGAGGGGAATCAAGAAAAAGGTGGATAGACGGCGTACGTGAGACACATAATAAACATGGAATGACAACATCGGCGACAAATTTGGCACGAAAGAAAACGAAATCCTCCCACGACGTCTACCGACACAAGATTTTGGAAGAAGATGATGATGGTCTCGAAGATAATCTATACGACTAGGATAATCCAGCTGTAAATTGTTACTTGATTTACATTTAAGAAATGCAAGACAGCGAGAAACTGAACTGGCCACCCTACGTTAGAAAAGAAGTCTGCAGTCTAGTGCCCAGACGGGCCCAATACGTCATCACTGATGAAGGCCTTTTGGGTTTCGTTTCCGTTATCGTCTTAACGCGGTATCAGACCGTCCCTTTGTATGCATGTTTGCGTTTTACTTCAGTTTTTAGTACCGCCGCAGCCTCGCCTTATTTTAAATCACTAATACCCATGTCAACATTGGACTCGACACACAGTTATTGATGGTGATATTGTCTGAACTATATCTCTGATACTGAAATCTGGAATGCATTTATCCTGGTGACATCACTATATTTATGTTTGCCTTTCAATTCAACCAACGTGATCTTCCTAAATATGAACCATGTGTGATACTGGTTGAATAGAATTAGTAAACAGGATAAATCATACATTGTAAGAAAAGGGAGGTAATTGAGATCTCTAATGGGCAGAAACAAGTGAGTTACAACATAAGAGTGAATGGGAAGATATTATAATCACATACAGTTCGATATCTAGGGACTCCCACACCACCTCTACATCGCAGAGATCCGAAGCAGAATGTGATTGGCAATGCCAGCGTTTAAAAAAATGAAAAATGATATATTATGTAACAAGTGACTACCTCTTGAAGCGAGAAAAGAACCTACTTCAATGTCATGTAACTCCGATATTGTCTAATGGTTGCGATAAGTAAACGTGCAATAGGTGAATTAGAAGATGCAGAAATGAGGTTTCCTATTCGTACGTTGAGAATTCAATGGACATACCCCAAAAAATATAATCACAGTAGAAATTAACGCACGATGGACATTTGTCAACGGTATTAGAAAGAAACCATGCCGTAGACGGATGTGTTGGACAGAAAGGTGCAAATATTGCAGTCAAACTGTAAACTAGCGACACAACGCAAATCTGGTCTCCGGACTACATCCTGCTACTTGCAAAACCCTGTTCAGGGCTTGGTAGCGGGAGATTGAGAATGAACGCAGAAGAAGAAAAAGGTAGAAGAAGACGAAGAAGAAGAAGAAGAAGAAGAAGAAGATGTAGAAGAAGAAGAAGAAGAAGAAGAAGAAGATGAAGAAGAAGAAGAAGAAGAAGAAGAAGAAGAAGAAGAAGAAGAAGAAGAAGAAGAAGAAGAAGAAGAAGAAGAAGAAGAAAGCAACAGTCAGTATTTTTTCGGATATATCATGCAAAGTGAATGTATGGACAACGTTATTACAGCGTGCAAAATTATGGATAGGAGAGACAGAGGAAGACAGAGACATGAAGTATGGGCGATATGAATACGTCACATAGGAGAGCTTCGTGAGAACTGATTTCTGACAACAGATACAGAGAGATGTTGAGGTCCATGGTTGCCTACGCCAGGCACAATGGCACACGATGATGATGACGAGGATAATACAAATGATAAATGAATCGTCTGGCTGCACTTGGAGCATAGGATCGCTGGGTAAACACTTTACTAATTACCAGTTGTGAATTAATTTCATCAAGCAAAGCAATGCTTGGAGCAGAATTAATAGAGCCACTGTAAACTGTCAATCATGTCTTAAAAAGCAACTAAGAAATGTTGTGGATGAGGTAGCAGCTTCTTTACATAACAAGTAAATATAGATTTTGACGTTTTTCGTTACATCTATTATAGACACGTTAAAACACACGTTTTTTGTTTTGTTTTTTTGTGACAAGAAGAACGTAATTTCTTTAAATGAACATGTCGCCTACCAGAGGCGTGTCAGCCCTCTAGCTTATGGGGAAGTTGGTTAAAATAGGAGAAATAGAAGTACACGCAAACGGACAGCGCTCATGTCAATTTACATTAAAGCTTGTAAAAAGATTTCTGCTGAAACCGCCTCTGGAAGTTCTTAGATACAGGCTGCCTGTATGTGGGACAGTTGTAAAAGTAGCCCTACGCTTCGAATGGAACGAAAAGAGGAAAGGATCAATGAATTTTTTGGGTAAACGTGTACACGGAAGGTAATTAATAGCGATAGTTGAAAATCGCTATCAACTTCAAAATATTTCAACTGTTTTTGCTGTTGTTAATAATCATCAGTTAAGTTATTTTGGTTATATAACAAGACATACCTCCTTGAAATACCTACCTGAAAGGTAGGGGGGAAGGCGGTCGTTCAAGAGGCAGACAACGTTTTGAATGGATGGATAACATCAGGAGAAGCACTAGAAAAAAGTCTCTCAGAGACAAGAGAAAGAGTCTACTGGAGGACCATTGCAGCCGACTTTCTATGCGGAGATGGTACTTGAACTAAACTGATTAATCAACAACTCTTTCACTCTATCCCTTCGACCCAATGACATGTAATAGTATCTTCGTGTGTTTTTGTTATTGTTTATATAGAAATTGTGTCATTTATCTTGGCTGCGGAGTAGGAAACATTTTGCTAACAGCTTGAGCGTACATCACTGCTCATAGGTCTGAATCAACGGGTTCGTATGGATGTGTCCACACCTGACAATATGGAGTGTGTTGTAGTTGGATTCCGTTCAGATGGTTGTTAAGTGGCGAATATTGTGTTCTTAGCGGAACTGATGCTATAATCCCTGCCGGTGAGTTGAGTTTTGCTCAACTGTTTTTCTTGATGTTTTTGATGCTGAATGTTCAGGAAAAGCGTCTTTACTATGTTGTTCGCCCTGAAATGGGCATTATTTTGAGAGTTGCAGTAGCTTTCCTTTAATCGCCAGCGTGCTGATGAAGGTGGAATGGGGTCCTCCAGGATGTTGTGCAACGCTTAGAGATATCTGCATGCCGCTCACTAATACGGAGATTATGTCAATCCCAAACTTCGTCAGCCAGACTACTACGAAACAATCTGTTTTCAGACAGGACTGCGTGGAAGTGAGGTGGGGATTTTGTCTAGTATGTATCACCAGACCTTGACTAACATTGTGCGATCACTATGTCTCACCAGACCTTGACTAACATTGTGCGATCACTATGTCTCACCAGACCTTGACTAACATTGTGCGATCACTATGTCTCACCAGACCTTGACTAACATTGTGCGATCACTATGTCTCACCAGACCTTGACTAACATTGTGCGATCACTATGTCTCACCAGACCTTGACTAAAATTGTGCGATCACTATGTCTCACCAGACCTTGACTAACATTGTGCGATCACTATGTCTCACCAGACCTTGACTAACATTGTGCGATCACTATGTTTCACCAGACCCTGACTAACATTGTGCTATCAGTATGTTTTGCCTGGCCCTGACTAACATTGTGCGATCAGTATATTTCGCCAGACCCTGACTAACATTGTGCAATCAGTATATTTCGCCAGACCCTGACTAACATTGTGCGATCAGTATATTTCGCCAGACCCTGACTAACATTGTGCAATCAGTATATTTCGCCTGACCAGAAGTTAGTCTCCTCTTCCAGATGCTTGCTCTCAAGTTGGGTGTGTCGTATGTCTGTAGAGCTCTCTAAGGGTTAACTGATTGGTGACAACATGTGTCATATGTCCGGAAAGCTCGTATTTCCCACACTAAAATGCTTCAGACTATATACACTACTAATCTGATCGAACGTTTCAAATTAGTATTAGCTTGCACACTTAGTACTGTCGATAGATCTAATGAGTTATAAACTTTGTTGATCTCTTCACGTGCTGTCGGATATCCAATTATCTCCCCTTCGCTGATTTGTCTTCATTAATCTACATAGGCATATGTTGTTTTTTTGTTGAAGGTAAAGTAAACAAACATTGCCAGCACACGACGTGGCGACAGCAGTGACGACGGGGCCGTCATACCTCAGCCTTTAAAATCTATCGACTACTCTTGCAATAAAAATAAAGTCGTACGACAGTTATTGTTTGATGTTTTTAATTGTAAATCAGGTATCAGTTTACAGTATGATATAATGAATACTGTCAATACGAAACAACGAACCTGTCCCTTGGCCTAATGAGATAAACACTCTAACGGTTTTACCACTCAAACGTCCTATTTATAAGCACCACTGTTCACTAGTCTGAATCATTTAATCCCAAATGTCACCTTTCCTCAGTTACATTTACACGATGAAGATACTAGTTCTGTGCACTACTTTCAATAGAGGCCTTTATAACATGTAAATCAGTGGTCGTATTATATGCTCCCAAGTAAACGGGTCTCTGCAATCACACACACAAAGAGCATTCAACACCAGCTGTACATAATTTGGTTTCCTTATCAAACTATTCAGAGACCAAAGATGAGACAGTGAAAGACCTCACAGCAGCTAGTGACTCCCAGCTGGCTGTCTCCATCAGTCGGCGACCAGAGCTGACCAGTTTCCTATCCTACCTCCAAGTGGTCTTGGAAATAGACAATAACCATGCACTCTCGCTAACAGATTCGGGATCGAAGATGAAAGGCAAAATCGGTCAGAAAAATGATGTGCTGAAATCGGATGTGCCGGGCCGAAAGGTACGGATATCGCAGTTGTTCTGTAAATTACGACAGAACGTCATTTCAGGGCAAACGCCGAGGAAGAAGGAAAAGACGAAGAAGTAGATGAAACTATTAATGAACATTCAAAGCTCAATTACTGTATGTATACCTATTTTTGTCAGTGTTAAGATTCCCTCCTCCATTTCAATGGCTCCCAGATCGTTCACTCACATCGTGAAAGTTCGATATCTGTTCACAACATTTGAAACCCTTGGAAAATCGACATCAACTGACTATACCAAGTGTGAAAATCTCTTACGCTGTCCGCAAAAGGGGCGGGATTAAATTGTGATAGCGAGTACTTCATTAGATATTACACAGCCAAGTACCCGCCCACAAGGCGGTGCTTGTGTCAGGTCAAATCGAGCGTAACATTCGTCAGCGTTTTGCTGACATATTTGCTGGCGTGATTCTGAGGTAGGAGAAAGGCTCCATTGTGACCAGAACTTACATTATTCTGAATGTCACAGAGTTAGACAGACTAGCATGAACAGTTGTGACTAGTAGACAGATTTTCAGTGTTTAATAGGAGTTGAAGTATTACCAGAAAGGCGCCGAAGGTATCAAGTTAGATTGACGTGTAGTTGCCTGGTAAATCACAACGAATTGAATCAGAGGAGGCGGGATTTGTTGGCTAGCACTGACTGTTGTCAATGCGAAGACTAGTAAAGCCAGCGGTGATTCGTTGGTCCGCTTCTCGATTCGGCTGGCGCCAGGTTTTATTGAAGAAATGGGACAGGAATGAATGAGCAAATGTCAAAGTTGGTTACCACCCTCCCCAATCCTTGGTAATTTTTTTCCCTTCTGTTATTTCCGGATTTCTTCTAGAATCATCTACCCATTCACAGTCATTCGCCATAGCCCTAGACACATTTCTGCAGCTCTCAGATCTAACATCGCTCTCGCAATAGATGTTTGTATACTTAAACGTGGACTCGTTGTGATCTACTAGTCAATCTAGAGCGTGGGCTGAGCCATAACTTCGACCGTATCTCACTGACACACATGTGATCTAAAGCCAATACTGGACAATCAGTGGATTTGTTAAGTCTGAATCGAGACGTCATCTGTGATCGGTGATTCATTTTCCTGTTAAGAGAGGATTCTATCCGACTTTAATCTTTCATATTAATAGGTTTGTAAATCTGTTTTAATTATCTGAGATCGTTGCTTCAATATCAATATTACTGGTTTATTGGTTTTTTTTTCAAGTTTTAACTACAGGTCTTTGATAATGCTACATGCATTTGCTGTTTCAATTGTGTTATTTTAGTGTTAAATATTATGTGTGGTTGTGAGTGAGTACATTCCACTAACATTATTCTGGCTTAAACCACTATACGCATGTTTTATATAAAGAAAGTAAAGGTGGTCTCATCGCAGACGATGATGTGGGATGATGTGTTGCATCTTTCATTGTAATTGCACACCTTTACAAGGTAGAGTGGCCAGTCATATTCCTCGCTGCCTTTGTCCTTCTGTCAGGTACCCATTTACAGCTTGGTAGACTGGGGATGTCAGTAGCGTGTCTTTACCACGAAAAGCGTGTTCCCTGCCACTGCGATTATCAGTCATATATATATATATGCATGTATATATAATCTATTAAGTGCTATGTTTATGACAAAACCTAAACATTTCCTGATTCTTGCCACTTCGCCGTGTTCGTATGCCAACGCTTTCTAAGCGTGAAGCACCCACATGGATTTGGAGACCTCTAGTAATAAAGTTCAGGATATTATTTACATTGCTTCGACATTTCTTATTGATCATTTATACATTTCCAATCTACAAGTTGGTCTACTAACTACTCTTTAAATTATTATCGAAATGACATAATCAATGAACGTTTACCACGTGACATAATCATTATAGTTACGATTGGAAGATTGAGAGACCCCTGTTACTCTCCACAGGTCTGTTCCTATTTTGGTACCGTTCATTGGAGATACAACAATGAGGTTTCAACCGACATTGCTTCAATTTCTAGTATTTTTTCGCCGTCTGCTTACCTTTCTTCCCGCTTTAAATTCATCGTCTGCCTGGTTGCAATGCTAGTTTATTACTGATAGTGTTGTTGCTGTCCAACAGCCAGTTGTTGCTGTCCAACAGCCAGTTGTTGCTGTCCAACAGCCAGTTGTTGCTGTCCAACAGCCAGTTGTTGCTGTTCAACAGCCAATTGTTGCTATCCAACAGCCAGTTGTTGCTGTCCAACAGCCAGTTGCCGTTGTCTCTAGTCCCCAGCTAATTTTCCGGTCTTCTACATCCTATATGCTTGTTAGTTAGTCTGGAAAGACAGTTACTTATCAATAATTAAAGCCACTGCGAAATATTAAGTATTACCTCGAGTGCAAAATATATTTACTATTCCAATCAGAGTAAAATGTATTTGCTGTTACATCCTGTGTACAGTGAATTAACTGTTTACAACCAGTGTAAAATGTGTACGCTGTTACAGCTAGTGTAAAACGTGTAAGCTGTTACAGCCAGTGTAAAATGTGTAAGCTGTTACAGGCAGTGTAAAATGTGTAAGCTGTTACAGTCAGTGTAAAATGGGTAAGCTGTTGCAGCCAGTGTGAAATGTATTAACTGTTGCTAGCCAGTGTAAAATCTATTAACTGTTTACATCCAGGGCAAAATGTATTAACTGTTTACAGCCAGTGTAAAATGTATTAACTGTTGCAGCCAGTGTAAAATGTATTAACTGTTGCAGCCAGTGTAAAATGCATAAATTATTACAGGTAGTGTTACAATTTATTAAATGCTACATTCACTGTAAAATTATTAACTATTACAGGTAGTGTAATATTATTAACGATTACAGACAGTGTAAAATGTAAACAATGGACTACTGCAGCCAGTGTAAAATGTGTGAGCTATTATAGTTTGTAAGAAAAGTATGAATTGTTATAAGCAGTACAAAATGTATGATTTTTATAAACATTGTAAAGAATTTATTAAAGATATTGTAACATGTTTGAACTATTCTAAACAGCCTAACAAATATGAACTGTTATAGACAGTGTACAAATTAGTGAAATATTAAAAAAACAGTGTAAAATCGATGAACTACGATAGTGACAGTGTAAAATCTAAGAACTACTATAGACAGTGTAAAATCAATGAACTATTATAGAGAGTGTGAAATCTATGAACTATTATAGACAGTGTAAAATCTATGAACTATTATAAACAGTGTAAAATATATGAACTATTATAGACAGTGTAACATTTATGAACTATTATACACAGTGTAAAATCTATGAACTTCTACAGACAGGGTAAAATCTAAGAACTACTATAGACAATGTAAAATATATGAACTTATATAGACAGTGTAATATTCATGAATTACTATAGACAGTGTAATATCCGTGAATTACTATAGACAGTGTAATATCCGTGAATTACTATAGACAGTGTAATATCCGTGAATTACTATAGACAGTGTAATATCCGTGAATTACTATAGACAGTGTAATATCCGTGAATTACTATAGACAGTGTAATATCCGTGAATTACTATAGACAGTGTAATATCCGTGAATTACTATAGACAGTGTTAAATTAATGTAGACTGCCGAACAAATGATCAATTATAGGCAAGACAGGGTATATGCAGTAACATTGTGATCAGTGTCAAATTTATGATTTGTTATGGACAATGTTAGACATGTAGAATGATAAGAATTAGCATCATATCTTGGAGTGTCAACTCTTTGAAGTGTTAATATAGACATTGTTAAATCTATAAAGTGTTAATATAGACATTGTTAAATCTATAAAGTGTTAATATAGACATTGTTAAATCTATAAAGTGTTAATATAGACATTGTTAAATCTATAAAGTGTTAATATAGACATTGTTAAATCTATAAAGTGTTAATATAGACATTGTTAAATCTATAAAGTGTTAATATAGACAGTGCCTAATTTATGATGGCTTATATAGATAGTGTGAAATCTATGAAGTCTTTATTTAGACAGTGCCAAATCTATGAGGCGTTAGTACAGATATGTCCAAATCTATGAAGTGTTAATATAGACAGTGTCAAATCTATGAAGTATTAATATAGACATTGCCACATTTTTTTTTAGTTATTGACAGTGCCAAATTTATGAACTATTATTGACAGTGATAAATGTATGAACTATTTTAGACTAACAAATATTATATATACAACTATTACAGACATTATAATATGTATTAATTGTTACAGTCTGTCTAATGTTTGGAATTGTTTTAGTCAGCGTAACAGACAATGTATTATGTTTTACATATTACATAGACATTAACGTTTATAATGTATCATGTACAATGTATGAAGCATTATCTGTTAAAGACCGAGTAATTTTATTGCCTGTTATAGACATTCTAAAATCTATGAACTATTGTAGACATAGCACATCCTTTTGACTGTAGTATACATTCTAAAATATATGAACTATTGTCGGCATAATACATCTAATTGAGCTATTGTAGATATTGTACATTTTATTGGCTGTTGCATACATTCTAAAATCTATGAACTATTGTATACATATTCATTCTTATTGTCCGGTATAGGCTTTCTAACATAAATGAACTATTTTAGATTTAGTACATCTTATTGGCTGTTACAGACATTCTAAAATCAATCAATTTTACAGACATTCTAAAATCAATGAACTTCTAAAGACATAATACATCTAATTGACTGTTATAGACATTCTAAAATATATGAGCTGTTGTAGAGTATAACTCAGCATATGTAAAAGACAGTGAGCTATCAATAGTGCGCTTAAAAGTATCAATTACAAATACTGAAATGAATAAATTAATAAATACGCATACATAAAAAGCACTAACACTAATTAAAAATACAGTATAGTGTAAACGCTGCTACTTCTGAGACATTCAAACGCTCAAACACTTAAATGCAGACAAAACTACATTCATATCTGCCCTCTAGCGTACGAAAAAGAAGAAGAAGATACCTGCCCTCTGATGTTTATAGCATGCATCGACCCTGCCGAATGGACAACAACGAAATGTAAAATGAAATGCTGCTTAAAAGTAGTTATTGATGCTAGATGATAGTGAATGAAAAACAAAAGAATGCGACAGAAAGTGAAACAATTTGCACGCTTTGCATATAAAAAAGAGATAGAGAAAATACAATAGATTGAACGTGAAAGAAGAATGCCTACACATAACAGGAGTTTTGAACGACAGACAAATATGCATCAGAGCAAGATAGCGCCAAAAAAAAGAAAAGAAAAGGAGTGATAAAGGGTGTTGAAAGAAACACTACAGAGGCATGGATTGAAAAAAAATATAATAAAGATAGTTCCATAGAATACACTGGGATATTAAGAGCTGGAGTCCTTTTTTCGTGGTTTTGTTAGGTTTTGTGCCTTTCCTTTTGGCAAAAGCCCTCCCTTTCCAACTTCAGACATACAGTTCTTTAGTCTTTATCAGGACGTGTTGGCCATTTCATGTGAGCGTTAGTGTATCTGTATATAATGTATTTATGTAATGCGCTCTTACCGCCGTGTCCTTTCGTCGATAGAGACCATGTTATACTGGGACTTAGCTTTCTGTTAGATGTATGGGGCTTTATTGCTGACTTTTCTCCCCTAATTGTAAGTTATAAGCAAATTTTACAGCTAGATTAACTGGAACATATCGATAACGAGAATCGAACCGTTGACATTTGCTGTGACAAGCAGCCGATCTTCCACCGCTCGAATTGTAAATACGTACAGTCAATATGATGTCGCAGAAAAGATAATTGCATCTCCCTACGCCGCTTATCAAATATAAATGGACGGATGAGATGATCGTGTTGTCGTTTATAATAATTAATTGGGGGTTGATGAACGACGAACTGGCAGAGTATCAGGGTGTCAAACTTCTGACCACTAAGAAACGCGTTTAAAACCGAGGTACGGCTAAGGTGCTATTTTATCGAAGATAAAATAAACGTAACATGTGCAGTCCGTTGCGACCACATATATGTGCGACCTTTATTCATCACCTATATAAACCCTCGCGGTACACCCAAGACAATTGTAATAAAGTAAGTATTTGTTCATATAACGTTTTAATAACGCTTGTCTCGAACGCTACACTCTCGACCAAGACGATCGCGTCTACGCAACCGTGAACGGGAACCAGACTTACGGTTTGCAAGATAGCGATAAGTGAACTGATCACAACTGCTCACTATTGAATGATGAGATCTGGCAACAGGACGTCTGAAACACGTCATTCTGGTTGTCAGTAAGAGTTACGTAACTTACTAGACCGTTTTTATGATAAAGTTAACACATTTTTGTGTAATATTTTACACTTTCAGATGGTTATTACATTTTACGTTGTATTTTATTATTTTTAAGGAGTAGGTAAAGAGAAGTTTAGTTTACTAGTCATCTGATCAAAATGGAAAAATAATCGTGTTCTTCTTTTTCTTCTTCTTCTTCTTCTTCCTATTTTAACAACGTCTTTATGCTGGTCTAGAAGACTCTGCATTCTGTATACAACTTGTTTCTTTTACATTCACAAGATCTTCTTCTTCTTCGTTCATCCTCAGATCAAGGTTCCTGTTTCTCTTACAAAGGACACCGTTGTTTGTAAGGCTGTTTCATCTCCATACAGCTTCTGTCTCATATCTCTCTCACGAGGCCAGTATTGTTCTCTCTTTTCATGCGTGAGCGTGCAGCTTTGTAGGATGTGTTCCACTGTCATGGTATTCTCCCCACATGGGCACCTGTCATCTGTCCCAATCCTCATTTTGTTGTAAAGATGACCCTTGTGTCTGTTATACCGAGTTCTCAGTCTGACTTGCTCTTCTCTAGTTGTTATAGTAGATGTCTTTTTTTCGGAACTCGGGGTGTTGATCATCCAATTTTACTCTGAAGTTGGCTTTAATTATGGCCTTGGCTTCATTATATGTGATACTCCATTCTGTTTGTTGGGATGCTCTTCCTCTCTTTGCTAGTTCGTCTGCAGCTTCAATTCACTTGAACTAATAATACCTAGGCGCATCGAAT
This sequence comes from Ariolimax columbianus, assembly GCA_036924085.1. Lineage (NCBI taxonomy): Eukaryota > Metazoa > Mollusca > Gastropoda > Stylommatophora > Arionidae > Ariolimax > Ariolimax columbianus. Next base: position 30,922,223 of record JAVGWX010000022.1, on the reverse strand, counting down.
TTATTCCTGAATATATTAATTTGCCCAGCCTCCACAATCTCACGTGGCAATGCATTGCAAGCATTCACCACTCACTCACTAAATACAGATATTCTGGTATCTAATCTGGACATTCCTTTAATTAATTTGTAGCTGTTCCCTCTTATTCGTGTAGGTGGTTGTATTTTGAGAAACCTATTATAGTCTAATTTGTCTTTTCCTTTGGTTATCTGATAAACCTGAATTAGGTCACCTCGAATTCTTCTCTTTTCTAGACACTAAAAGCAGATTTTTCTGAGTCTCTCCTCATAACTGTAATTTTGGAATACTACTGTGAGTTTTGTCGCTTTTCTTCTTTATCTTCTTCTTCTTCTTCCCCTTCTTTTTCATCATCATCTTCTTCTTCTTTTCCATCATCATCTTTTTCTTCTTCTTCTACCTTCTCTGTATGCCCTGAACTGGACACTGTAACGCAGTTTACAGCGAGGCTGCGATATATGCATGTTTTGGCTCGATATATTCGATTTCAGCTGACTATTTTTCAGGCATTAGATTTGCCTTCCCACTGCGATTCCTTGTTTTAGCCATGCAGCACTAGCGCAGCTTATTGTCAGAGTCACCGCTGGCACCGCTTGGAAACAGATTGGACTCTTCATCAGCCAGATTGGACTCTTGGTCAGTCAGATTGGACTCTTGGTCAGTGAGATTGGACTCTTGGTCAGTCAGATTGGACTCTTGGTTAGTCAGATTGGACTCTTCATCAGCCAGATTGGACTCTTGGTCAGCCAGATTAGACACTTGGTCAGCCAGATTAGACACTTGGTCAGCCAGATTAGACACTTGGTCAGCCAGATTAGACACTTGGTCAGCCAGATTAGACACTTGGTCAGCCAGATTAGACACTTGGTCAGCCAGATTAGACTCTTGGTCAGCCAGATTAGACACTTGGTCAGCCAGATTAGACACTTGGTCAGCCAGATTAGACTCTTGGTCAGCCAGATTAGACACTTGGTCAGCCAGATTAGACACTTGGTCAGCCAGATTAGTCACTTGGTCAGCCAGATTAGACACTTGGTCAGCCAGCGGTTGTTCGCTGACACTAACAAAGCAACTAGCTACGAGTCACTGGCTACTGTCAGCTAACTCAATGAGCTACAGCTGTGGACCTGTACGTGATTCAAAACTGCATGAAGCAAACTGTTTGATTTTTCTGTCATGGATAAAATGAAAATCTTATACACTGAACGGTGACAGCCGAGGTAAGCAAACTTTATTCCTCAACCACATTTGTTTGTTAAATGTCCGTCTCCAATATGACCCGTTTAATGAAAACGAACTCCCAAGTGATAGGGGCATTGTTGTCGTTAAAAATAATTTTAAATTTGTGAATAATTACTAGCTTTTAAGTATGTAAATTTCCTCCATAAACATATGTTCAGTGAACCAATATAGAGAGAGAATTGTCAGATGTAGTTATTGTTGTTGGGGGCAAACCGTTAGTGATTTTATTGTACGTGACGAGGTTTCGAGGCTTTCTTTCAAGTTTCGTTATTCGTTATGTTGCCTGTGCAGTTTTCACAAGTTCGAAATTCAACTGCGCAAGGAGAATTATTATGCCAGAGTCTGGTTAGTTTTGTGGTAGAGTACTCGTTTGTCACATGCGATGGTAGGAGGTTCAGCTCCCACAACCATCACGCTTCAGTCGACCCAACTGGTAATGGGTACCTGCCTTTTAGCTAGGGAAGGGAACTGGCTGCCCGCTCCTCACATGAGCTATAGTTTAGTTTATTGAAGTCTCTAACACTTCACTCCTAACCAGCCGTTAAGTCTGCTGAAGGACTTCCCTTACCGTTACCTTAAGGGGGAATTGAGACGCTAGTCAGGTCAGACACAACGTACTGATCAGATATGTTAGTCAGGTCAGACACAACGTACTGATCAGATATGTTAGTCAGGGTCAGACACAACGTACTGATCAGAGACGCTAGTCAGGTCAGACACAACGTACTGATCAGAGACGCTAGTCAGGTCAGACACAACGTACTGATCAGAGACGCTAGTCAGGTCAGACACAACGTACTGATCAGATATGTTAGTCAGGGTCAGACACAACGTACTGATCAGAGACGCTAGTCAGGTCAGACACAACGTACTGATCAGAGACGCTAGTCAGGTCAGACACAACGTACTGATCAGATATGCTAGTCAGGTCAGACACAACGTACTGATCAGAGACGCTACTCAGGTCAGACACAACGTACTGATCAGAGACGCTAGTCAGGTCAGACACAACGTACTGATCAGAGACGCTAGTCAGGTCAGACACAACGTACTGATCAGATATGTTAGTCAGGGTCAGACACAACGTACTGATCAGAGACGCTAGTCAGGTCAGACACAACGTACTGATCAGAGACGCTAGTCAGGTCAGACACAACGTACTGATCAGATATGTTAGTCAGGGTCAGACACAACGTACTGATCAGAGTCGCTAGTCAGGTCAGACACAACGTACTGATCAGATATGTTAGTCAGGGTCAGACACAACGTACTGATCAGAGACGCTAGTCAGGTCAGACACAACGTACTGATCAGAGACGCTAGTCAGGTCAGACACAACGTACTGATCAGAGACGCTAGTCAGGTCAGACACAACGTACTGATCAGAGACGCTAGTCAGGTCAGACACAACGTACTGATCAGAGACGCTAGTCAGGTCAGACACAACGTACTGATCAGAGACGCTAGTCAGGTCAGACACAACGTACTGATCAGAGACGCTAGTCAGGTCAGACACAACGTACTGATCAGAGACGCTAGTCAGGTCAGACACAACGTACTGATCAGAGACGCTAGTCAGGTCAGACACAACGTACTGATCAGAGACGCTAGTCAGGTCAGACACAACGTACTGATCAGAGACGCTAGTCAGGTCAGACACAACGTACTGATCAGAGACGCTAGTCAGGTCAGACACAACGTACTGATCAGAGACGCTAGTCAGGTCAGACACAACGTACTGATCAGAGACGCTAGTCAGGTCAGACACAACGTACTGATCAGAGACGCTAGTCAGGTCAGACACAACGTACTGATCAGAGACGCTAGTCAGGTCAGACACAACGTACTGATCAGAGACGCTAGTCAGGTCAGACACAACGTACTGATCAGAGACGCTAGTCAGGTCAGACACAACGTACTGATCAGAGACGCTAGTCAGGTCAGACACAACGTACTGATCAGAGACGCTAGTCAGGTCAGACACAACGTACTGATCAGAGACGCTAGTCAGGTCAGACACAACGTACTGATCAGAGACGCTAGTCAGGTCAGACACAACGTACTGATCAGAGACGCTAGTCAGGTCAGACACAACGTACTGATCAGAGACGCTAGTCAGGTCAGACACAACGTACTGATCAGAGACGCTAGTCAGGTCAGACACAACGTACTGATCAGAGACGCTAGTCAGGTCAGACACAACGTACTGATCAGAGACGCTAGTCAGGTCAGACACAACGTACTGATCAGAGACGCTAGTCAGGTCAGACACAACGTACTGATCAGAGACGCTAGTCAGGTCAGACACAACGTACTGGCAAAGACTCTCATTTCGACTTCTCCCTATTTCTCCATGGAAACGGGCTGTTTTCATGGCAACCTGGCGACGTGATCTCGGTAGTAGTGAGCGACACACAGATGAAGACAAGCATGGCGCAACCGCCTGAGTGACCTTGGTGTACCTTCATCAGCACGCTCGGGATGTGAGGAAAGCTACAACAAATCGACACATCGTCCTTTTCGGGTCACACAAAAGAGTACATCTACTCATTGTTGGCATTCAGTAGCAGCAACCAGGACGTCGCGTCAGGACCAGACACAATATTCTGACTAAGACCACCATATCTCTTTCATTTAACGTTCCCTGGAAACAGGTTGCTTTCAAAGCAGTCTGACTGACGAGATGTGGATCGATTTCATCCCCGTAGTAGTGATCAACACGCAGATGAAGCAAAGAATAGCATAGCCACCACTTTTATCAACACTCTCGGAATGTGAGGAAAGCTACAACAATCCACCAGTTAACGTCATTTTCAGGGATCCAGAAAGCGTTAACATACTCCTTGGTTGAATTAAATAACAAATGTTACCTTTTACATACGAAACAACACTAATAAAGAAATGAGGGAAATAGCAAAGCTACAACTCATGACTGTACGAAGAGATTAAAGAGTACTACAACTGACAGAATCATTAGAACGCCTCCCAAATCATCCGATGAAGGTTATGGCCGACACAGATTACAGATAATTTCTTTTCATACCAAAACACCAAACTAGAAATGCCGCCCCCTCTATGCTAGACCTCACCGAAATAAAGGAAGATAATCTGTAATGACAAGCAACATATTTCTACCGTGGCAAAGAAAACAATTCCCATAGCTGGTAGACAATATACCAGAATTGATGAAAAAAGCTTAAAAACAGAAGCATAGACAAAATATATAACCTGGAATATATTCAAAAGGCATACCCAGCCACAGAATGGACCCGCGTAAACACATGTTGATGAGCATCGAGATATATGAAACATCGAGAGGAGGAGACTTGTAAGCAAAATTCGATATTGGACAGAAAATCCCTGTGGCCACTGGAGAATTCTCAAACATTTTAAATTGCTGATGTTGAGGCTCCAAGAAGAGCTGCAAAAACAATCGCAAAAACAAGGACCTTCCTGAGACAGTTTTCCTAACATATTTCCGTTTAATCTTCTTGGACGTTCGTTATTAATTCCCGCTACCAAGCCATGAAAATGGCTTTGTAAGAAGCAGGGTGTTGTCCAGGGAATGGGATGCGTTGTGTCGTAGTTTACAGCCTGACTGTTATATTTGCACCTTTCGGGCCAGCACCTCCGACGTAAGCTGGTATTTTTGAGTAGCGGGTTAGCCTTCCCTCTTCGGTCCCTTGTCCTTTGCCCTGTTGCAGCCTGTTGTCCAGGATCGCGACGGGGAGATGGAGAAGGGTTTTGGCAGCTTTTTGCCGCTGACCCTGGCGCTAGCAGTCAGCGTTTGGTCCCTGACCGCTGCGGCTCATGTACTGCCAAATCAGGACACTGACGAGGCAGTAAGCAAAACCCAAACTACCTATGAAGAAAGAAAAACAGTGCTGCAAATTAGCCAGGTCACAACTTAACATAACTTAACTTAACTTAACTTAATGTCGTTATACTGGCTTAGAAGACTCTACAAAGTCTGTAAACAACCAATTTCGTTTACATTTCATAGCTCTGGGTACGGCGGGGGCTAGTGGTTAAGTGACACGGCTCATAAACGGAAGGTGCTGGGTTCGATCATCATTACAGTACCGATCGTTACCCCGGAGAAGCAAACCCTTAGAAAATGCAGGAGGAAGCAGACCCTTTCATATAATGCGTGCTGAAGTCGGATGCACTGAGCCGATATGCGCAAAATAAAAACCGCAGTGTAACGCACACCGCCTTGGGGATTAGAGAAATAAAGCGAACGAAAAATAAAAAATAAAAATATCCTTGATCTGAAAGCTATGCGCATCCAATCTATTCTTACATGATTGTATCTGCCCCCACTACTATTATGAAGGAAATAGATGATGATATTTGAAAGCTAGCAGTGAAGAAGAAGAAGACATTAAATAACAGGTTAAGTAACCTTTCATGGTTGGGTAGACAGTATCGTGTGGTGACTGTGGTTAGTTCAGTGTAATCGCGTTTATGAGGGAAATATCTGAGATTATTTGAAAGTGGGTGACGAAACGGGTCAGGTTAACTGGGTACACAATAGCGTTTGGTGGTTACGGCTATTTCAGCGTAATCACGAGCTGTAATCACCTGAACCTCCAATATAAAGCACACACTAACACAGGCAAACTTTAACAGACTACCCACTTCATCTTTGCCCCATCCTAACGCCTTCAATCGTCTTCCTGTCTGCATGTATTTATTGTTTCGGCTACTGTTCCCCATGTAAACGACTCCCTCACGACCCGTGCTTGCCCTCTTGCCCAAGGCTTACACGTGCCGCCTTTCCACAGATTCAGGTAAACACGGAACTATATGGGACATGTCTGTTTGGGAAGCCCAGTTATTTTAATTCGGTAGTTAGCGTTTGAGGAACCAGGTTCCGACATCCTTCGCGTATGGTTTTCGTACAGATTCCATGTGTATCTTCTCAGTAATTGTTGGACCAATGGTTCATTTGGTATATACCATTAGTTATTGTTCGTTTCATGTTTTGCATATTTCTCTGTGGCACTACACCGACTTTAGGAAGGTTTGAAATTAGTACAATATTTGTTTGCATCGACCTCGGATTATATTTCAAATTGACAAGTGTTGAATGAACCCGATTGCGAGACACTTTGTGTGTCTTGTTAGTATAGCGTCGTATCTTATCTCGCACTCGCGGCGAGGCGTTTCCGTTATCTGGAGGTCTAGTGTTCTAATTTCTAGTTGCCCGTTACTGCACTGACTTTTTTGTTGTTCGATATGTATGTTACTCGAGTGTAATTAATTGGCTTGTGATGGTTGTCCTGAACAAACATTTTTTTGCTTACAACTCGCTGCCTTGACGTGTCCATGAGTTCCCTATCGATCAGGAAATTCGTCAGTATCTTCATACGTCACTTAACGTAAGCTTTTTATACTGGTTTAGAAGACTCTGCAGAGTTAATTTTACAATCACTTGATCTAAAAATACCTATGCATATCCAATATGTTATTGAGTGTATTAATTGACCCTGCCTCCCCCATTTTCTGTGGCAATGCATTCCAAGCATTCACCACTCTCGGACTAAAACAATATTTGATGGTTTTTAATTTGGACCTTTCTTTAATTAATATGTGGCTTGTGTATCTTGTTCATGCATGTGTTTGTATTTTGATGATCGTTCTGTGCTACCCTCATTCTATTTCTACTGTCATCTACGTCCCCCATAACTGCATGCCATTGGAGTATGTTGCTGTTCATTCAAAGCACATACCCGTTCTATGTCCATAGCTTTTACCTTATGATGGCAGAAACATATTGCTGGTTGGTGTCTTCTCTTATTAGCTTGTTGGTCTTGAATGTTTCCCTACTAGTGTTGGAATTTTTTTACTTATTTTCTAAAGCATTCATTTAATTTTCTAGTGTCTTTATCGCTTTCATAAATATTCACATATGCTACGTTGGAGTTAAGCACTCTTTATTTTCAAAAGCATTCACTTTATTTTCTAGTGTCTTTATCGCTTTCATAAATAATCACATATGCTACGTTCGAGTTAAGCACTTTTTATTTTCAAAAGCATTCATTTTATTTTCTAGTGTCTTTATCGCTTTCATAAATAATCACATTTGCTACGTTGGAGTTAAGCACTCTTTATTTTCTAGTGTCTTTATCGCTTTTATATACAAGCACAGATACTACGTTGGAATTAAACACTCTGCACTGCGAGTGGTTACTCATTGATTTTGATTTCCAAATGTTTGTTAGTTGGTTAAAAGCACGCGATGGCAAAGCAATTCGAGTGTAAATGTCTATTGTTGTTATCTCCATCCTGTGTCATTTTGTTTCCCCAAATATGTTCATCTTTGGCCCTTCTGTAAATAGTTCTCTTCTCAGTTTTATATCAGCAGTTTTGTACAATTTATGACTTTTGCCTTTAAGACATTTACTTCCTATCTAATTAACTAATATGGTTAAACAGAAATAAATGCCGCTTGTCTCTTATATCGCCATTAAGTGTGTAAGCTAAGTTTTCGATATAAACATTAATTTAAAAATATGTCTAAACCTTACCGTGGTTTTGAACACAAACCGCCTCGATCAAGAAGCATAAATCTAAACCGCTCGACCACCTTCCACTCTTCGGTTTTATGTTTGTCGAGAAATATACATAGCGGCCACTACGGTCCTGGATAAGGTGTTAGAGACTTGCCGGTACAAATTATAAACTTTTTGGCGAAGGGTAGTGGCTTTTTACTTTCTCCACTGTTTGGTTTGTTTAATCTTGTCAGGTAGCAATTTACATCTAAGTTGTTGTTTGTCGAACGTTTCCGAAGAGGATCCCATTGTCATCTGTCGATCCTGGAGTGAGCTTCGTTGGTGGCTATTCAAACCAATTCGAGCCCAAAAGCGTCTGTCGCGCGGAGGGCAGAGAAAAATTGACTAATCGTCAGACGCAGGCAACTGGTCTCTTGTCTGCTCATTTCCGTGCATATTTCTTGATTCTTGTCTGCTCCATATGTGTCGTGCCAGAAGAGGTTTTACTAAGCCAGGCAGACGATCAGCAGCAATGTTCTCCCACTTCTCAAGGTCAATGACGCAGTTCTTCAGAGAGACTTTCAGATTGTCTTTGTAACGTTTTATTGGGCCACCGCGAGCTCGCTTGCCTGACTAAAACTCACCATCGAATATTTTCTCTGACATGCGGACAACATGGCCAGTCCATCTTGGCTGCGGACAACATGGCCAGTCCATCTTAGCTGCGGACAACATGGCCAGTCCATCTTAGCTGCGGACAACATGGCCAGTCCATCTTAGCTGCGGACAACATGGCCAGTCCATCTTAGCTGCGGACAACATGGCCAGTCCATCTTAGCTGCGGACAACATGGCCAGTCCATCTTAGCTGCGGACAACATGGCCAGTCCATCTTAGCTGCGGACAACATGGCCAGTCCATCTTAGCTGCGGACAACATGGCCAGTCCATCTGAGCTGCGGACAACATGGCCAGTCCACCTTAGCTGCGGACAACATGGCCAGTCCATCTTGGCTGCGGACAACATGACCAGTCCATCTTGGCTGTGATTTACCCAGAGTTGTGTGGATGCTTGCCATGCCATGCCAGCCCACGAAATAACTTTTATTTCTTATTCTTCTTGTTCTTCTCCTCCTCCTTTTTTCTTATTCTTCTTGTTGTTCTCCTCCTCCTCCTTCTTCTTTTTCTTCTTCTTCCTCTTTGTCTTCTACTTCTAAATTTGTCGATCTCCTGTTACCTAACCCTGAAAAGGGTTTTGCTAGTAGCAGGATGTTTTCCTGAGAACGGAATGCGCTGTATCGCAGTTTACAGCTTGACTGCAATATTTGCATCTTTCGGTCAGACACATCCGAATTTAGCAGATATTTCTGAGCACTAGATTAATCTTTTCTCTTGGATCCCGTTTCTTTTGCCAGTCTGCTCTGTTACAACCTGTTGGTCAAGATCACTACGTAGAGGCGTAGAAGGATCTTGGTCGCTCTGGTTCGCTGGTCCCAAAACTCATATGTTCATTGTCCACATTCGTCCTGAAAAGGATGCGGCATCGTAGTTTACAGCAAAGCTGCGATATCTCTGCATTTCGGCACGTCACATCCGATTTCAGCATCGCATTTTGGAACCGTATTATCATTTGCTCTTCGATCCTTATTCTTTTGATCAGAACACACAGGTGCAGCCAATTTCTAGGGTCGCCACTTGCAGATGGAATACGGTCTTGTCACCTATGATTCACTGACCCAGATGCGAGCAGCCTACAGGTTGCCTTCGCTCAAACAGAGTTGAATCCTCGTTCCAATAAAGTTGATTTGAAAATATCGTTTTTCAGTTGTCGTTAAATTGCCAACCAGCTGTGTAGGTGTTTAAATTATGGTGGCAGTTTGAAAATCACGGAAGCGGATCTTTGATTTCTCTGTCAAACTGCCATTATATACGAACAGTATATTTTACCATAAATTATACTATAACGTGACAAGGAAGCTAAATCGATAGTAGAAACTGTCGTCTGAGATATTTTTTTTTTCGTTCGCATTATTTCTCTAATCTCCAAGGCGGTGTGCGTTGCACTGTGGTTTTTATTTTGCGCCTATAAGCCCAGTGCGTCCGACTTCAGCATGCATTTTATGTAAGGTTCTGCTTTCTACTTCATTTTCTAAGGGTTTGCTTCCCCGGGGAAATGACCGGTGCTGTGATGGGGAACGAACCCAGCACCTTTAAGTTGTGAGCAGTGTCACGTCACCACCAGCCCAGGCCTTCCCCAGCGTCGTCTGAGATGAAACGTTAGACCACTTCAATGTACTAGGCCACAGCTAATTTATGTTCTGAGGGTGACCTGTTCCCTTCCTCGTTGCCTTTCTTTTTCTAACACTATCGTTGGGTCAACTAGAAAGTGCTGTTACCGGGAGTTGAACCCCGTATCTTTGCAGTGGCAAGTTAACGCCTTACTAATACACTAATTACACGCTCTGAGAATAATATGGCAACTGTAATCTTTGTATGCCATTAACGACGAGTGAGGAGCGCCTGGCTGAAATTGTTTCGAGGCCTGCCTGCCGACAAGGAGGGCAGCGGTTCGAATCCCCGGTAAAGCACATATTGTATTTCTGTTGAGGTTGAAATAAACAAACATATCCAGCACACGACGTAGCGACAGCAGTGGCGAAACGACCTGTAGTCCTCAGCCTTCAAAATCCCTCGACTACCCCAGCAATGGGGAAAATGTAATTTTTTTTCCTTCAAAAACGAATTGAGAAGGTTGTACATGACGCTAGCAATGTTGTCATGACAAAGGCATTGCTATGAGATCCCGTCAGCAAATGCTCTGAAACAAGCCCCCCTCCCCCCACACACACACACTCAACGGGATTAGTGGTTAAAGATGAGCTAGAGACAGCTGATTTTCGTTGAGTGATTCATTCGCATACATTATGTTAGATGGTCAGAGGTAATCGTAAATACACATCAGAGGGGGGGGGGGGGGGGCGCACGGAAACAGCCAATACAGCAGGACATTGAGGAGGGAAAGTGGAGGTGGATAGGACAGACTCTCAGAAAGAACTTAAGCAGCATAACGGGCCATGTGTTGGATTGGAACCCCCAGGGAAAATGATAGCGTGGGACGGCCAAGGAACACCTGGTGGGGAAAGATAGAAGCGGAAGTCAGTTCAATCGGGTTCCGTTGGCGGAACTCAAGAAGACGGTACTTAATAGAAACAGATGGAGAGCATCTGTTGCAGGCTCTATGTTCCAATTGGGACCAGATATATGGTTATTGAGCCTGCAGCTTCTGAGCTCCTGCCGTTTAGCCCAATGCCCTATACTGGTATGTACATATGTTTATGAGTTGTTGTTTAGTTCCGTATATACTTCCATTTGTCTCGCCTCGGCAGAAGAATCTATTCCTAACACCGTCAAGTGCGGGAAACTCAAAAAGATGGCGCTCAACAGTTTCGTAACGATGTATGCACAGCCGGCACTCTGGAGTCTGTTGTAGTTGGATTCTGTTCAAGTGACTGTTAAGTTGTATGTGCTGAGTGTGAAGCCGGAAGATGGCGCTTTGATCTCTGCTTTCCCGGAGGTTGAAATTGTTTTGGGGATTAGGGATGACTATCTTTTTGTAGATTTCTCTAAAAGTCTTCTTCATTGCGCATTTATTCAGCCAAGCCTCTTTGTTCGCAGTCTTCGGTAGTTGTTTGACTGCCTGTAGGGTTGTTGGTGTGTATTATTGTTCTTGACTTGATCTCTTCATAGTCAATTTGTCTTCCTTGTCGTTGTCAGCTCCATTTGAGTGACCAGCAATCCATTACATAAGGTTTATGAATTCAAGGGATGTAATAAGCTGTTTGGTATCTAGAAAAATTAGGTCAAGTTGTGGCTTACAAAGACCAGCGTCTCCAGCAGTATGTTGGGCCCGACCCTTGCACAACGTCCTGGTCAGTATGTTGTTCCTGACCGGACTAGCGTCTCAGTTCCCCATATATAAATATACGATTTTGATAAAGTTAGAAAGAAAGAAAAATTATATATATACAAAAAAATAAAATATGCAATGAATTTACATTCGCTTGACAAACATGAAATCGTAACTTATTTTGTGTTTAAACTATATCTGTACACTCTTGTCATCAGGAAATACAAATTTCAACTCTTTTTTAAATTTTAATTTAAGATTTCAGTCGAATTGGTTTTGTCTTTGTTGATATTAAAATATAACTTAATTTTAATTTAAAAGAAACTTTTGCATTTAAAAAAAAATTGAACATGAACATTTGATGAGAAATTAGTTATAACATTTTAATCTGTCTGAGGTTCCAAAAAACGAAATTTTCGATCCCTCACCTCGTTAGTCAGGCTGTCATGAAAACAGCCGGTTTCCATGGAGGGATACTAGGAAGTCTAGGTGAGGGTCTTGGCCAGTATGTTTTGCCTGACCCTGACTAACATGCCTGATCAGTATATTTTGTCTGACTAGACGTTAGTCTTCCTTCCATAAGACTTAGTTTATGAAAACAAAACAGGCGGCCTAAGTTTATGAAAGAAATGTTTAGATTGGCTTAGTCGATGTGAACAGAACATTAATCTGTGTTAATTATTTTAAAAAATGCTATATATTTTTTCTTTTTAGTATGACAAAAAATAACAAACACCTTTACATCGCCTTAGATTAAAACATAAAAACAAGTCAATATTTAACAAAGAGACCGTTTCGGTACAAGTTTTAATTTATACAAAAACATATTTACTGGGGGATTTTTTGCGAAAACAGACGAAATCAATTTGATGGATTATCAGGTCACGTTAGTAGGTGCTATATTAAAAATTTGAGCTTTCTAGATCAGTATTTCTGAACCTTTGTACGCCTGTTTACCAGTCAAAATATGACATATTTTTCGCTGACCAATGAAGTTAACAACATTTTTCACGGGCCAGTGAAGTTAAAAACTTTTTCATGGGCCAGTGAAGTTTAAAACATTTTTCACGAGCCAGTGAAGTTAAAAACATTTTTAATGGGCCAGTGAAGTTAACAATAATTTAGTTCAGAGAGAAATTAAAAAACAAAACATTATTAAACATAACTTGTCTTCCAAAATACCACAACTCAGTATTAGCAGATAAACATCTCTGAAACTTGTCAATCAATTTCCGATTGATCTAATTTACGTTTAGCCATATTTGTGGGAGCATAGCTATCTATCTACACACACATGAAATAACACACACACAAATTTCTCACATGATTTGCTTAACACGCTCATTTTTCCGATAAGTACGGATACTTGTGGTTCACCTCATTTGAGTTAACAAAATTTGCCCATCAGAGCTAAGACCACCGTAAGGCGAGCCCTACAATTAAATAGTTAAGCCGCAATCACTTTTTGGCGGGCCGGTAGGACATTTCTGCGGACCGGTACCGGCGGTTTGTAAACACTAACCTAGGTTATAAGAAAGTTGGTTAAAATAGGAGAAATACAAGTCCCCGGAAACGGACAGCTGCCGTTTCAGTTATATAAATACTTGTAACGACATGGACATGCTCAAGTTTACGGAAAACGAACATTCAATTGCCTAGTTTTAAAGTAAACACGTTATAGTCTATCGACAACGCCATTAGGACCAGCTATTAAACTAAAACTTTATTTCGAAGTTAAAACAAAACAACTAACTCTCTGTCTCTCTCTAAATTAAAAACAAAAGCATAAACTCTGTATATATTTAAAACTCGAAGGTTATCTTTTGTCTGTTTTAAACAAATACTGCAGAAGTTAAACGCTAATACAATACTCTATGTCTATATTTTAAACAAAACTGCAGAAGTTGAAAGCTAATACAATACTCTATGTCTATATTTTAAACAAAACTGCAGAAGTTGAAAGCTAATACAATACTCTATGTCTATATTTTAAACAAAACTGCAGAAGTTGAAAGCTAATACAATACTCTATGTCTATATTTTAAACAAAACTGCAGAAGTTGAAAGCTAATACAATACTCTATGTCTATATTTTAAACAAATACTACAGAAGTTGAAAGCTAATACAATACTCTATGTCTATATTTTAAACAAATACTACAGAAGTTGAAAGCTAATACAATACTCTATGTCTATATTTTAAACAAATACTACAGAAGTTGAAAGCTAATACAATACTCTATGTCTATATTTTAAACAAATACTACAGAAGTTGAAAGCTAATACAATACTCTATGTCTATATTTTAAACAAAACTGCAGAAGTTGAAAGCTAATACAATACTCTATGTCTATATTTTAAACAAAACTGCAGAAGTTGAAAGCTAATACAATACTCTATATCTATATTTTAAACAAAACTGCAGAAGTTGAAAGCTAATGCATTACTCTTTGCCTATGTTTTAAACAAATACTACATAAGTTGAAAGCAACAATATTACTCTCTATGTTTTCAACAAATACTACACAAGTTAAAAGCATCAATATTACTCTCTGTCTATGTTTTAAACAAATACTGCAGAAGTTGAAAGCAACCATATTAATCTCTATTTATGTTTTAAACAAATACTACAGAAGTTGAAAGCAACAATATTTCTCTCTATGTTTTAAACAAATACTACACAAGTTAAAAGCAACAATATTATTCTCTGTCTATGTTTAAAACAAATGCTACAAAAGTTAAAAGCTAATAAATTACTCTCTATTGATATTTAAAACACAATTTTTTTTAGCTTCATACAATTAAAACCAAACATTAGACTTTACTTTACTTTCTATTTAGAACATTTTATATCACCTAAGTTTTTCATAAAAATGTTAGACAATCTCATTTAAAAAATAAACTTAATAGTATTACTTTAAAAACAAAATATTGAACTCTACCTAAGCTTTAAACAAGTCGTTAGACACATTCTAAGTTTGAAACAAGCTGTCAGCCACTTTCTAAGTTTAATACAGGCTGTCAGACACTTCCTAAGTTTGAAACAAGCTGTCAGACACTTCCTGAGTTTAATACAGGCCGTCAGACACTTCCTAAGTTTAATAGAAGCTGTTAGACACTTCCTAAGTTTAATATAGGCTGTCAGACACTTCCTAGGTTTGAAACAAGCTGTCAGACACTTCCTAAGTTTGAAACAAGCTGTCAGACACTTCCTAAGTTTGAAACAAGCTGTCAGACACTTCCTAAGTTTGAAACAAGCTGTCAGACACTTCCTAAGTTTGAAACAAGCTGTCAGACACTTCCTAAGTTTGAAACAAGCTGTCAGACACTTCCAAGGTTTGAAACACGCAGTCAGACACTTTCTAAGTTTGAAACAAGATGTCAGACACATCCTAGGTTTAAAAAAAACTGCGAGACACTTCCTAAGTTTAATACAGGCTGTAAGACACTTTCCAAGTTTGAAACAAGCTGTCAGACACTTCTTAAGTTTGAAACAAGCTGTCAGACACTTCCTAAGTTTGAAACAAGCTGTCAGACACTTCCTAAGTTTGAAACAAGCTGTCAGACACTTCCTAAGTTTAATACAGGCTGTAAGACACTTTCCAAGTTTGAAACAAGCTGTCAGACACTTCTTAAGTTTGAAATAACCTGTCAGACACTTCCTAAGTTTGAACCACGAACCACTAGACCATCCCCAAATTTGAAACAACATAATTGGACTTCTTATGCTGAAGACAACAATATTAGATTCATGCTAAGTAGAAAACACAAACTTAGAATACCTGCGCTCAAAACAAAATATTACACTTCATCTTAGTTTAAAACAAAACATTTTATTATACCTTAAGGTTTAACATTAATCACTTAGCTACCTATAATTGAAACATTAAACTAAGTTTAATAACACAAATTTAGACAGACATTATTTTAGACCCTTAAATACATTTGAAACAGTAAACTAAGTTTAATAACACAAATTTAGACAGACACCCTTTTAGATCCTTAACTACATTTGAAACATTAGAATAAGTTTAACAACAAAACTTTAGACATACACTCTTGTAGACTCATATCTACATTTGAAACTTTACATTACACTCTAGCTTACTAAAAACAAAAACATTAATTGTTGTTGTTATTGGTGTTGTTGTTGTTGTTGTTATTGGTGTTGTTGTTGTTGTTTCGAATGTCCACAATGAGTAGGTTCACTCTTTTTTGTGCCCTGAAAAGAAGGTTTAGTGGAGAGTTGCAGTAACTGTCCTCCCATTCCTAGCGTGCTGATGAAGGTTACCTGCGGTCCTCCAGGCGGATGTGCTATGCTTGGATTGATCAGCGTGACACTCACTACTACGGGGATCACGTCAATCCACATCTCGTCAGCCAGACTGCCTTGAAACAGCCCGTTTCCAGGGAACGCTACATGGAAGAGAGATAGTGGTCTTGGTCAGTATATTGTGCTTGACCCTGTCGCGACGTCCTAGACCGTATGTTCTGCCTGACATCACTGGCCTCTCAGTTCTCCACAAAAACACTAGACTCTGTTTACGTTTATTTTAAAACTGATCATTGGACTCTTATCTGAATTTGAAACATTACATTACACTCTAGCTAACTCAACAACAAAAACACTAGATTCTTTGTAAGTTTAAAGTAATTTATGTTTGGGTTTTTTTTTGCGTTCACTTTATTTCTCCATCCACAAGGCGGTGTGCGTTGCACTACGGTTTTTATTTTGCGCCTGTCGGACCAGTGCATCCGACTTCGGCATACTTTTTATGTAAGGGTCTGCTTCCTCCTGCATTTTTTAAGGGTTTGCTTCCCCGGGGTAACGGCCTGTGATCTGATTGGGGAACAACCCCAGCACCTTCGGTTATGAGCCGTGTCAGTTAACCTCTAGCCTACGCTGTCGCGTTTCAAGTAATCATTTCACTCTTACCTAAATTTGAAACATTATATTACGCTCTAGCTTACTAAAAAAAAAAAACCCACTATAATTTATCTAAATTGAAATGTAATCATGTGACGTTTACTTAAATTTAAAACATTCCAATACACATAATACTTGAAAACAAAAACACTAGACTCTAATTAACTTTGAGAATAACCATTAGACATCACCTAAATTTAAAACTGAACATTATGCTCCAAACATAAAACAAAGCTTCATATTGTACGTAACTTTGAAACATAACATACTACTCGTGCATTTAAAAGAAAGCTTTAAACTCTACCTACGTTTAAAACTAGTCAATAGACTCTACCTTGGTTGGAAACAACCACTTTAAACTCTGTCCACGTGTTAGACAAAATTATTACTCTCTGTCTAAAATAACGCAGAAAAGAAAATTATATATTTTTAATGAAATGAAAAAGAATAGTGAACGTCTTCTCTGCTTGTGGCGTACTAACTTCACTGTGTCCTTATGTTTCTTCGTTCGTCTTCAGAGTTCGAATTTAGTGACCCTACCAAAGGCAGAAGTCAGCTCGAGGTTCTGCACACTTCCGTTCATTGTTATTTTTTTATTTAGGGACATTGTTTTCTGCTATGTGCAACTTAGAGAGCAATATTAGGAAGATAGGAACAGAAAGAGACCTAGGGGTTATAATAGAGCATGCAGGTAAGGTGAGTGAGCAAGTTCAGGTAGCAGTGAAAAATGCAAATACAATGTTAGGTATAATAAAAAGAAGTATTAAACATAGGAGCAAGGCAGTGATAGACAAACTGTATAATGCATTTGTTAGACCTAGATGTGAGTACTGTGTACATGAGTGGAGTCCTTATCAGAGAGGGGATATACACATGCTGGAAATAATACACAAAAGAGCGACAAAGCTGATAGTGGGATTCCAGAATTACAGTTATGAGGAAAGACTCAGAAAAACCAGCCTACTGTGTCTAGAAAAGATAAGAATTCGAGGTGACTTAATACAGGTTTATAAGATGATCAGAGGAATGGATAAATTATACTATAACAATGTTTTTTTTTTAAATACAGCCAACCACAAGAACAAGAGGGCATAGCTACAAATTAACTAAATAGAGGTCCAGATTAGATATTAGGAAATATTATTTTAATCAGAGAGTGATGAATGCTTGGAATGCATTGCCAGGGTAGGTAGTGGAGACAGGGACAGTTAATGCATTTAAGAATAAATTGGATGCGCATAGCTGTTAGAGCAAGGTAATGTAAATGAAACTGGTTGTATACAGAATCTGCAGAGTCTTCTAAACCAGTAAAAATACGTTAAGTTAAGTTAAGAGTGTGTTTCATTTGTTGCAGACTTGGCTGTATGAAAGAGTCACGTTTGGTCATTCGGTATAGTTTCCTTAATATACACAACTCAACGGCGTAGACTTTTTTGACTGGATTCTGTGTTTCATTGTTTGTGTGTTAGTCCTTGTGTATGTGTGTCGTTGTTGTGTTAATTTTACCTCCATGAATGCATGTTAATTTACCTCCATGACTGCATGTTAATTTTACATCATGAATGCATGTTAATTTTACATCCATGAATGCATGTTAATGTGACCTCGGTGAATACATGTTAATTTGACCTCGGGGAATGCATGATAATTTGATCTCGGTGAATACATGTTAATTTGACCTCGGGAATGCATTATAATTTGACCAAGGTGAATACATGTTAATTTGACCTCGGGGAATACATGTTAATTTGGCCTCAATGAATGCATGAGACCACTGGTCTCAAAGGAGGTGGGAGCCAGAGTGTATGCATCCTGAAATACCTCCAGTCATCTTGACTTATGTCTTGCCACTGGTCAAGGTAGCCTGGGACCTGAGCTTAAGGTTGATGACCAGAGAAACTTCTTCCTCACTATAATCCTAATACAGCGGAAGTTACGTCATCTAGACTAAACCGCCTGATGATGTCACCATCATCGCAACTAGCTATCCACTTATGCCGTGGGGCGGCGTTGGGAGCCGTAGTTTTCTGTCCAAATCCAGACGCGCGATAACATTCTCTATCCATCTGTCCCCACCAAGCGCCCCCCCCCCTCCCCCTATCCCCGTCTGATCACAAACATGATAAAGATTAAATAAAACGCTATACTGCATATGTCTTACCGGATCCGTAAGGGGAGTATATAACAGTGAGAATGTAACCTGACCGGCAATTAAGAAGAGCTTCAAATGAGCTGACTAACTCAAACTCAAGAAACTATGTAAGAAAAACAAGATAAGGATTAAATCCACATCTAGAGCTCAGGACAGAAGAAAGTGATGAAGTAAGACAAAGACAAGATGTCGATAAATTCAGGTTTGTTTATTGAGGTTTGATGTATTCAAAGAGCATACGGCAGTTCTTTAAACACGCTAGTCATCGCAAAAACAAAACAAAAAATATATATATTTTCGAAATGTAGTGCTAAAATATGATGCTGAAAATTACGTGAACAAAGAAAAAGAAGATAACTTATGTTACAGCTGTATACCAAATAAAATTAGCTGATAATAACATCGCAAGGGAGCAGATAAGTTACGTAGGTCAAATAAAAATGTATCAAAATTGTTCGGCAGTTCATGAGCTGTAGTGGTCAGCGATACGTAGCTGACTGCTAGCGTCAGAACCAGAGACCCAAAACTGCCAAGACCCGTGTCCACTTCCACGCGGTGATCCTGGATAACAAGCTGCAACAGGGCAGACTGGCTAATTAGAAGGGATGGAAGAGGGAAGGCTAACTTGGTACCAAACAATGTCATTCTGAAGTATGATGTGTCGGACCAAAAGGTAGAAATATCGCAGTCAAGCTGTAATCTACGACACTCCGAATTCCGTTTTCCGGACTACATCCTGCTACTTGGAAAGCCTTTTTCAGGACTTAGTAGCGTGAGATTGAGAATGATCGACGAAGAAGAAGAAGAAGAAGAAGAATATGAAAAGACACACTCGTCTGGAGGAACTGAATCAGGGCAAATTGAAGAGAATGACCAAGAAGGAAATGATACCAAGACATTATCAGCGGCTTAAAGATGTCACTACATTACGCTGGTATACTTTTACGAAATCTCCATGTGTTGAATTCTGCATTAATGGAGACTTACATGCCATGCAATTATCACGCAATCTCATTGTTTTATATTTTCAGATAACCGAAGAATTCCTTCAAGTTTTCACAATTCAACTTCAATTCGATTGTGTACACATTTTGAAGTTCTTGGAAATCTGTGGACATTTCATTGAAGTTCTTGTAAATTCTTTGATACTTCAACGTCTCAATGACCCGTGCTTGTATATGATATTTACATAATTGAACTTCAGAAAGGCGTTACTTTACTTCCAAAGATTTATCGTGGTTTCTTTGCTAATGTGAACTCGTCGGATGCTAGATGCTGTTTTAATCATTTTGTGTAGATACATTTAGTAAATGAATTGATCGGGTACCTATTTTATGACTCATTACTAAATCAATATTTGATAACGTAAATTGTATGGAACACTAAACACAAAAATACGAGAGAAAAAAACACTATAAAATTTATATCACACGAAGGAAACGCAAATCAGCAACAGAATAGATAGATTGTTTGAGAAATGTGAGTCGTTTGGAATATCATTTATTCATCAGAGCGATTTCTTCAGATTTGGTTGCTTACTTCTCGCCCAACGTTTATTTTTGATCACAATTGCTCAAGCAACAACAGCGCAAACATTATTAACTTTCATCCTGGAAACAATTTGAATCTTGGGAAGAAATGTGATTGATTTTGGAATAATTGTTGTTCAATCTATAAATATATTCGGTCAACGTCATTTCCATATTTAGTTTAAGAGAACTTGGTTACGTAACTAGCACTGAACCCAGTTGCGACCACATGCGCAGTACACTACCTGCTAATTTCACCTTATTGAGCGAAAAAGCTCTGACTTTTTTCAAATACACAAGGCATCCATTGTGACGCCTTAATAAGCTCCACCACGTATTTCAGCAACGGAAACCAGAATATCGGCATGGCCATGGCCGCAGAACAGCACCATTCGCCAGTCTGGCTAGGGCACGCTGCGGACCATACCAGAATGGGCAGCGGGTTTGAACCGACTGCCTCTGGGATGCTGCCATCCGAGGATATCAGTGACATGTTCTTTTCTCACACGCTGGACTCCAACCCAGGCCACATGGGGTCAGCCTACTACCCGTCTGCGGCAAGGTCTATGCACAGCTACAGACCATCTCACGGTAAATATCATAATTGGTACCACTTCATCAGTCATTGACATCATCATTTCAGTCATTCTCATCATTAAAGTCATTTTCATAATTTGAGTCATTGTCATAATTTCAGTCATTGTCACCATTTCTGTCTCTGTTGTCACCATTTTAGTCATTGTCATCACAATTTCAGTCATTTTCATCATTTCAGTCATCATCCTCATTTCAGTCATTCTCATCATTTCAGTCATTCTCATCATTTCAGTCATTCTCATCATTTCAGTCATTCTCATCATTTCAGTCATTCTCATCATTTCAGTCATTCTCATCATTTCAGTGATTCTCATCATTTCAGTCATTGATATCATTTCAGTCATCGTCATCCTCATTTCAGTTATTGTCATGAATATTAAATTTGGACACCTTTTTCTTCTTCCTGAATTTCTTCTGTCACCCCTATGGTAACAGAAGGTCACCCCAACATCTAACACACTAACAGGTAGCCTGTATCCCAACACTGACAGCGGTATTCCCATTAGTAATAGTTAAGCAAAGTGAGGCTGCTAATCTGTAGTGACTTATATGACATACCTGGAAGGCTACAGGGACCCTATTCTTTCTAACTTAGATACCACTAAAGTTGTTGTTGTCTGTACCACTAGTTCTTGTCATTTCGTAATGGTGGGTGACAGTGGCTCTTCTGACATCTCGAGGCGTGCTTGTGAAAGTGGACATAGGTCTTCCTGGCTGTAGTACATCGCATGCTCTTCGGTGAGCTCGAGGGATTACAGGCAGCATGAAACGAGTAAACTAATTGTGGGCGTTGGACACCACCACCACCACCACCACCAACATCATCACCACCACCACCCTCACCAACATCAACACCATCACCACCACCTCCACCAACATCATCAAAACCACCACCACCACCCCAACCACCACCACCACCAGCAACAATAACTCCCATTTCTGTGTCCTTATATATGGATATGTGCATATATGTCAGTTTATATGTTTATATGATATATTTATAATATGTGTGTGTATGTTTTTTGTGTTTGTATATGCGTTTGTGTGTGTGTGTATGTGTGTGTACACACACGTATTTGTGAATAGGTTGTCTGAGCCCAGTTCCTTTTTTTATTTTATGATGTAGGGATTTGTTCGTTTTGTTATGTTCTGTACCTCTGACGAAGACCTTTATGATCGTAACGTGGGCTTTGTTTTGTTTCATGTGACTGACCCATGCCTATTTGAACATGTTTTTTTTTAAAGATTTTCAACTTTAAATACCGTGGCAACTATTATTTTCACGTAAGACTAGAATCCACTTATTTGTATCGCCACCTACTTGGCCAGGGCGGCGCGGTAGCGCAGTGGCTATCCAGTCAGACGATCATGGTTCAATCCGCCAGTTGGTGCAGGCGTTTTTTTTCTGATCACATTCCGGATTCAGCCACAGAAATTGGGTACCAGGAAAATCTAGAAAGTAATGGTGGCCGGTGTGATGACCACATCATCCACTAAGTGCCAGCGTGATGCTGACCACATCATCCACTAAGTGCCGGCGTGATGCTGACCACATCATCCACTAAGTGTCGGCGTGATGCTGACCACATCATCCACTAAGTGCCGGCGAGATGCTGACCACATCCTCAACTAAGTGCCGGCGTGATGCTGACCACATCATCTACTAAGTGCCGACGTGATGCTGATCACATCATCCATTAAGTACCGGTGTGACCACATCATCCATTAAGTAACGACGTGACCACATTATCCATTAAGTACCGATGTGACCACATCATCCATTAAGTAACGACGTGATCACATCATCCATTAAGTACCGATGTGACCACATCATCCATTAAGTACCGTTGTGACCACATCATCCATTAAGTCCCGGCGTGACCACATCATCCATTAAGTGCCAGCGTGATGCTGACCACATCATCCACTAAGTGCCGGCGTGATGCTGACCACATCATCCACTAAGTGCCGGCGTGATGCTGACCACATCATCCACTAAGTGTCGGCGTGATGCTGACCACATCATCCACTAAGTGCCGGCGAGATGCTGACCACATCCTCAACTAAGTGCCGGCGTGATGCTGACCACATCATCTACTAAGTGCCGACGTGATGCTGATCACATCATCCATTAAGTACCGGTGTGACCACATCATCCATTAAGTAACGACGTGACCACATTATCCATTAAGTACCGATGTGACCACATCATCCATTAAGTAACGACGTGATCACATCATCCATTAAGTACCGATGTGACCACATCATCCATTAAGTACCGATGTGACCACATCATCCATTAAGTCCCGGCGTGACCACATTCCATTAATTGGCGGCGTGACCACATCAACCATTAAGTGCCGGCGTGACCACATCATCCATTAAGTCCCGGCGTGACCACATTCCATTAATTGGCGGCGTGACCACATCAACCATTAAGTACTGGCGTGACCACATCATCTATTAAGTGCCGGCGTGACCACATCATCTATTAAGTACCGGCGTGACCACATCATCCATTAAGTACCGGCGTGACCACATCATTCATTAAGTACCGGGGTGACCACATCATACATTAAGTACCGGCGGGACAACATCATCATTAAGTACCGGCGTGACCACATTATCCATTAAGTACCGGCGTGACCACATCATCCATTAAGTACCGGCGTGACCACATCACCGGCGTGACCACATCATCCATTAAGTACCGTTGGTGACCACATCATTCATTAAGTACCGGCGTGACCACATCATCCATTAAGTACCGTTGGTGACCACATCATCCATTAAGTACCGGTGTGACCACATCATCCATTAAGTACCGGCGTGACCACATCATTCATTAAGTACCGGTGTGACCACATCATCCATTAAGTACCGGCGTGACCACATCATTCATTAAGTACCGGCGTGACCACATCATCCATTAAGTACCGGCGTGACCACATCATTCATTAAGTACCGGTGTGACCACATCATCCATTAAGTACCGGCGTGACCACATCATTCATTAAGTACCGGCGTGACCACATCATCCATTAAGTACCGGCGTGACCACATCATTCATTAAGTACCGGCGTGACCACATCATTCATTAAGTACCGGCGTGACCACATCATCCATTAAGTACCGGCGTGACCACATCATTCATTAAGTACCGGCGTGACCACATCATTCATTAAGTACCGGCGTGACCACATCATCCATTAAGTACCGGCGTGACCACATCATTCATTAAGTACCGGCGTGACCACATCATTCATTAAGTACCGGCGTGACCACATCATCCATTAAGTACCGGCGTGACCACATCATCCATTTAGTACCGTTGGTGACCACATCATTCATTAAGTACCGGCGTGACCATATCATTCATTAAGTACCGGCGTGACCACATCATCCATTTAGTACCGTTGGTGACCACATCATTCATTAAGTACCGTTGGTAACCAATCAATATGTGCCTGACACCATATTTCCGTTGAGCCGCATGGCGTGACTGGATCTTCTCTTTACTTCTTGGCCAGGCTGTTGTAGCACATCATGCTTCGAGGTGTATGTGGGTGTGTGTGTGTGTGGGTGTGGGAGACTATGTGGGTGTGTGTGTGGGTGTGGGAGTGTATGTGGGTGTGTGTGTGTGTGGGAGTGTGTGTGGGTGTGTTTGTGGGTGTGAATATGTTTGTGTGTGTGTATGTGGGTGTATGTATATGGGCGTGTGTGGGTGTGTGTATGTGGGTGTGTGTATGTGGGTGTGTGTATGTATGTAGGTTTGTGTATGTGGGTGTGTGTGGGAGTGTGTGCGGATGTGTGTGTGGGTGTGTGTATGTTGGTGTGTGTATGTGGGCGTATGTATATGAATGTGTGTGGGTGTGTGTATGTGGGTGTGTGGGTGGGTGTGTGTATGTGGGTGTGTATGTGGGTGTGTATGTGGGTGTGTGTTTGTAGGTGTGTGTATGTGGGTGTGTGTATGTAGGTGTATGTATGTGGGTGTGTGTATATTAGTGTGTATGTAGGTGTGTGTATGTGGGTGTGTGTGTGGGTGTGCGGGTGTGTGTATGTTGGTGTGTGTATGTGGGCTTTTCTATATGAATGTGTGTGGGTGTGTGTATGTGGGTGTTTATGTGGGTGTGTGCGGGTGTGTGTATGTAGGTGTGTGTGGGTGTGTGTATGTTGGTGTATGTATGTGGGTGTGTGTATGGTGTGTGTATGTAGGTGTGAGTATGTAGGTGTGTGTTTGGGTGTGTGCGGGTGTGTGTGGGTGTGTATGTGGGTATGTGGGTGTATGTGGGTGTGTGTATATGGGTGTATGTATGTGGGTGTGTGTATGTGGGTGTCTGTGGGTGTGTGTATATGGGTGTGTGTGTATGTGAGAGTGTATGTGGGTGTATGTATGTGGTTATGTGTGCAGGTGTGTGCATATTAGTATGTATGTAGGTGTGTGTATGTGGGTGTGTGTGTGAGTGTGTGTGGGTGTTTATGTGGGTGTGTGTGGGTGTGTGTGTTTGTGGGTGTGTGTATGTATTATGTGGGTGTGTGTATGTGGGTGTATGTGTGTATGTGGGAGTGTGTGTGGGTGTATGTATGTGGGTGGGTGTGTGTATGTGGGTGTGTGTGTGGGTGTGTGTCTGTGGGTTTTTGTGGGTGTGTATATGTGGGTGTGTGTGGGTGTGTATGTAGGTGTGTGTATGTGGGTGTGTGTATGTGGGTGTGTGTGGGTGTGTATGTGGGTGTGTGTATGTGGGTGTGTATGTGGGTGTGTGTATGTTGGTGTGTATGTGGGTGTGTGTGTGTATGTAGTTGTGTGTATATGGGTGTGTGTATGTGGGTGTATTTTGGTATGTGTTTATGTGGGTTTATGTGGGTGTGTGTGTGTTTTTTTTTAAAGGGATAGGGGGAGGTATCTGTCTTTGTACCTGACCCTGACGTAAAGGACTTGTACAGCCTCTTCTATACAGCTTGTTGACACACTATTTTAAAGAACTCCTACACGAACCTAACACGCGCCCTGAAGGTGAGGCCCTTCCATTGCACTTTAGTTGGGTTGACCTCTGGTATTACAATAACCATCTTTTATTTAATAATGGTAAATAAATAGATAAATAATTTTATAAATAAAAAATCAGGAATCTATTACAATTTTAAAAAATATGTTTATGCACGACCCCGCGGCAGCCCGACCCATACGATGGCGAGATGGTCTTCTGAGAAACCTAGGTCCGAAATGGTACGACTCTGCGATAGATCGGACTGCATACAGGACATTGCTGGCTACCTCGCTTACGCCACGCCCGCCGGGGTGAAAAAAGATGATATTGTATTGTATAATAAACATTTTTTTAAAAATATCCTACGGCTGTTTCCCCATTTCTGTGCTAGTGGAGAGGTTTTTAGACTGAGGACTACATGCCGCGCTATTACAATAACTAGCATAAGTACATACAGACGCACATATGCATTAAAGCACTGGTTAATACGTCCTGATATCGCCTAAACGACTGCGGTCCGAGGTGTAAAGTGTCGTGCCAGCGCCTGTAGAATGCAGAAAGACAAACCTTTTATTTCGTAGTTTTTAGTCGACCTGTACTTCTACAGTGGCAGATGCCCATGTGCAGGTCACAGCTCTGGTATGAGCTGGATGTAGCCGGGGGGAGGATTTCCTGCTTAGTGGGCTAGGCTCGAGCAGCTCATTACTCCGCTACTTTGGGACAAGTGCCGCGTGGGCGGTTAACCGATGTGCGAGTCCATCTTATATGACTCAAACACTGGAGCAAAGTAGACATGCAGCCTGTTAGGCGCCAACTATGCTGCTTTTAACAAACCACCTAACCGGTGTTATGTCCCCCACTTAATCTCCTCTCACGAACAGGAAGTGCTATTATTTTCCTTGTCATACACAAAGACCCCGGTGGACCATCTTTTATTTAATAATAAGAAATAAATAATTTTAAAATAAAAAATCGATATTGGATTACAATTATTCAAAATATGATTATACACAACCCATCGGCAGCCCGATCCATACGAAGGCGAGAAGGTCTTCTGAGACGCCTAGGTCCGAAATGGTACGACACGGCGAAAGATCGGACTGCCTACAGGACATTGCTGGCCACCTCGCTTACGCCACGCCCGCCGGGGTGAAATCGACGATATTGTATTGTATATTAAAAAGAAATATACAAAATATCCTACGGAATGCTTGGAATGCTTTGCCACAGGAAGTTGTGGAGGCAGAGACATTTAAGAATAGATTAAACGCACATAGCTTTTAAAGCAAAGAAATGTAAATGAAACTGTTAGTCTACAGACTCTGCATAGTCTCATAAAGCAGTATAAAAACGTTAAGTTAAGTTAAATGCAGCTCCATGGATTCGAACCGCAGCAGGAACAAATTGAAGATAGGGTGTACCGACGAATGCCCGTGCGGTACTGGTAAAATGACCACTGAACATCTGCTGCAGAACTGCCCGACATACGAGGATCAGAGAGAGCAGATGTGGCCATTACCAGTGGAACTGCAAGACAAGCTCTATGGCAGTGGCGATAGCCTCAGGATGACCGCCGCTTTTTTCGAAAAAATAATGGTTACTGTCTGACTGTGTACGCAGAAGAAGAAGAAGAAGAAGAAGAAGAACCGCAGCAGGCATCGAAACCTTTCGACCACGCGCTCCTCAGCCTTTTCCAACCCTTTTACTTAAAAAAAGAGAAAGAAGTAAAGGAAGCTTGTACCCAATCTCTCCACGTGAATTCAACTTGCAGAGAATACAACGCTTTTTCGTAAACACGACAAACTCTAGCGTTAGTTGCATGTAAAGGTGGAAAGACATAGAAAATGAAAACGCAGAAAGCTATATATTAGAATTATATGAGCCGTCAAAGATGTTGGATTCAAACGCGCTGTCACAGAAGTACTCGAGGAAAGTGCCTCCTGGGATGAAAATTAGGGTAAAAAACGTGGATTAGATATTCCTGACATAGTAAAGCTCTGGCGACTGAAGGCGCGCGTCGTTCGGCGCCAAGATCTTCTAGCCAATCATTTTCGTCTGAGGCAGTAGTCTTGGTGGATTTGGCGTGAGTAAACAGATCAGCTGACGCTCGCGGTTCATGGGAATATAGGCGGGTTATAGATATCCGAGGTTGGGGGAGGGGGGGGGGGGTGCGGCAGAGTGCTGGTGGGGGGGTGTTTGGGGGAGGGTGATGGTGGAAGGGGGGTGGGGGTGGATTAGAGAGGAAGAGCGTACAGGAAGAGTGGAAGTGAAGGATGGATGGTTGGAGGTTTGTGAGGATTAGAGAAGTGGTTGGTTTAGGAAGGGGTGGAGGTGATGGAGGCAGGGGTGGATTAGAGAAGTGGTTGGTTTAGGAAGGGGTACAGGTGATGGAGGCAGGGGTGGATTAGAGAGGAGGTTGGTTTAGGAAGGGGTGGAGGTAATGGAGGCAGGGGTGGATTAGAGAGGAGGTTGGTTTAGGAAGGGGTGGAGGTGATGGAGGCAGGAGTGGATTAGAGAGGAGGTTGGTTTAGGAAGGGGTGGAGGTGATGGAGGCAGGGGTGGATTAGAGAGGAGGTTGGTTTAGGAAGGGGTGGAGGTGATGGAGGCAGGGGTGGATTAGAGAGGAATTTGGTTTAGGAAGGGGTGGAGGTGATGGAGGCAGGGGTGGATTAGAGAGGAGGTTGGTTTAGGAAGGGGTGGAGGTGATGGAGTCAGGGGTGGATTAGAGAGGAGGTTGGTTTAGAAAGGGGTGGAGGTGATGGAGGCAGGGGTGGATTAGAGAGGAGGTTGGTTTAGGAAGGGGTGGAGGTGATGGAGGCAGGGGTGGATTAGAGAGGAGGTTGGTTTAGGAAGGGGTGGAGGTGATGGAAGCAGGGGTGGATTAGAGAGGAGGTTGGTTTATGAAGGGGTGGAGGTGATGGAGGCAGGGGTGGATTAGAGAGGAATTTGGTTTAGGAAGGGGTGGAGGTGATGGAGGCAGGTGTGGATTAGAGAGGAGGTTGGTTTAGGAAGGGGTGGAGGTGATGGAGTCAGGGGTGGATTAGAGAGGAGGTTGGTTTAGGAAGGGGTGGAGGTGATGGAGGCAGGAGTGGATTAGAGAGAAGGTTGGTTTAGAAAGGGGTGGAGGTGATGGAGGCAGGGGTGGATTAGAGAGGAGGTTGGTTTAGGAAGGGGTGGAGGTGATGGAGGCAGGGGTGGATTAGAGAGGAGGTTGGTTTAGGAAGGGGTGGAGGTAATGGAGGCAGGGGTGGATTAGAGAGGAGGTTGGTTTAGGAAGGGGTGGAGGTGATGGAGGCAGGGGTGGATTAGAGAGGAGGTTGGTTTAGGAAGGGGTGGAGGTGATGGAGGCAGGGGTGGATTAGAGAGGAGGTTGGTTTAGGAAGGGGTGGAGGTGATGGAGGCAGGGGTGGATTAGAGAGGAGGTTGGTTTAGGAAGGGGTGGAGGTGATGGAGGCAGGGGTGGATTAGAGAGGAGGTTGGTTTAGGAAGGGGTGGAGGTGATGGAGGCAGGAGTGGATTAGAGAGGAAGTTGGTTTAGGAAGGGGTGGAGGTGATGGAGGCAGGGGTGGATTAGAGAGGAGGTTGGTTTAGGAAGGGGTGGAGTTGATGGAGGCAGGGGTGGATTAGAGAGGAGGTTGGTTTAGGAAGGGGTGGAGGTGATGGAGGCAGGGGTGGATTAGAGAGGAGGTTGGTTTAGGAAGGGGCGGAGGTGATGGAGGCAGGGGTGGATTAGAGAGGAGGTTGGTTTAGGAAGGGGTGGAGGTGATGGAGGCAGGGGTGGATTAGAGAGGAGGTTGGTTTAGGAAGGGGTGGAGGTGATGGAGGCCGGGGTGGATTAGAGAGGAGGAGTGAAAATTTAAGTGGAGGTGTGTGGTTATACTAGTGGATGGTTCAGGAACGGGTGATAGAGTGGAAGTGGTAAGGGATGATGGAGGCAGTCGTTTATAATAGAAGAGGGTGGCTAAGGAAGAGGTGGGAGAATGGTGGTAGTGTGGAGTGGTGGAGGCAGTCGTTGGTAAGAGAGGAGGGTGGCTAAGGAAGAGGTGAGAGAGTGAGTGGTGAGAGGTTGGAATAGGCAGGAGTGGATTGGAGAAGAGTATAAGGATTAGGGAATGGATGAGAAACGTGTATATTAAAGAGGGAAATAATAATGAATGAGTGGAGGAATCCAGTTTAAGAATGATAAGGAAGCCAGGAGTGGAGCAGAGAGGTGCACGTTACAAGTGGGAGGCGGAAAGTGGATGCACTGAGGAGGCGGAGGATATGGATTAGGCAGAGGTGCCGTAGCAGTTACTGTTTTCGAGGATTAAGTGTTAGAGTTTTTATTGTACGAGGCGACACACTTATTTATGAGGGAGGGGTGGTAGCCACTTTCCTGTCGGTAAGGTTGGTACCAATTTACAGGTTGGTTGACTGGAGTGTGCCGGTATCGAGAGTTGAACCTCGCACCCTTTCTGTGAAAGGTTCGGAATTTACTGCGACGCTAAAACAGATGATCTGTGGGATTAGAGTGGATGGTGGATGTGGGGATTGAGGAATTGAGGATGGTGAGCAGTGTATGAGCTGCAGTGGTCAACGACAATAGCTGACTGCTAGAGTCTGAGCCAGCGATCCAGACGTGACTGCTAGAGTCAGGGCCAGCTATCCAGAGCTGACTGCTAGAGTCAGGGCCAGCGATCCAGAGCTGACTGCTAGAGTCTGGGCCAGCGATCCCGAGCTGACTGCTAGAGTCTGGGCCAGCGATCCAGAGCTGATTGCTAGAGTCTAGGCCAGCGATCCAGAGCTGCCAAGATCTTTCTTCACCTCCACGTAGTGATCCTGGATAACACGCTGCAACAGAGCAAACTGGCTAAGGAGGTGGGATCGAAGAGGGAAGGCTAACCTGGTACCGAAAAATGCCTATTGAAGTCGGGTGTGACGGACCGAAAGGTGCAAATATCGCAAGTCAAGCTGTAAACTACGACACAACGTGTGCAGTTCTCTTCTCTGGGACGTTGGTTCTGATGCTAGCAGTTAGCTTTAGGGAAGCTGGAGTTACGGAGTTCGTGCTTTGTGCGATGCTCTCGACAGATGGCGAGCCGCTGCTGAAATTTTTTTTGTTTTTTGTTTTTTTTTGTTTTGTTAAAGGGTATCTATACTTCGTCTGATCTGAAACTTCGTCTGATCCGAAACTTCGTCTGATCAGAAACTTCGTCTGATCCGAAACTTCGTCCCATCCGAAACTTCGTCTGATCCGAATTATCATCTTGTCCGAATTATTATCTTCTAGAGCTTACCAATTGTCTCCTCATTTGCAGCATAATTCAACTACTATTTTAACGCCCATATAGGAAGATTGGGCACAGTCAGGTTCCCTGCTGTTGCTGTTATTGTTTCTGTAGCAATTGGTTTTACATAATGATGTTGCTAGCTCAGTTATCGATCTGTCTACACGTACAGTGTTGATAATCCCTCCTCATTCCGGGTAAGGATACATCGAAAAAAACGTGGCGAGGTCCAAATCATCATTATCGGAGTTTTCTCCATTCCCTGGGCTCCGCTAGAATATTTTAAATGCCTGGGGAATACAAAGTGCTTGACATGGCAGACACCGTGAAATGTGCACTCTAGTTTATATTGTAACTCTGATATAGGAAACAAAAACTTGGATGTACCGAGATTTGAACTCACGTCATTAAATCAAGAAAGCGGTGCACTAGCCCCTAAGATTTCCACATTTGTTGATGTTATGTGGTTTACGGTAGAAGGCAACCAACCCCATGCCCAACCCCCGGACAGTCTGGAGGGTTTACAGTGTTGATAACGCGAATCTTCTTTTTGTTCTTCTTCTGCGCCATTTGACCCGACACATCGGATTTCTGCAAGGTCGTGTTGGGAGAGGATTTGTCATTCTTCCCTAAACGTTTAGTTAGTTTGCATGGTTGCAGTCTGTTTCCAGGACTGCCCTTGGGTGCAGAATATGGTCAGTTATATGATTTGCTAATCCTAACGCTACCACCTGCTACCACCTGCTACCACCTGCTACCACCTGCTACCACCTGCTATCACCTGCTATGAATCGCTGGCTGATGTCGGCTCATTCACTTCTCATTCTAAAGGCCCATAGAGAGGATCCAAACCCCTACCTCTGCCATGAGAAGCAGCTATTATACCACTCTACTACCCGGCTGCTCCTATATATTACACATGAAGAAAATAGTGGACAGCACGTTGCTCGAAGTTACTCGTACTGCACCAGTCACTCTTGACGGTGGTTCTTTTATGATAGATTACAATCGGGGCTTCTAATATTCTGAGAAGTACGTGCATCTTCCTAGCTGTAGTGCAAAGTGAGATGTCTTAATATTATCAGCACTATAACAATAACAGTGTGGTCCGACACCTCGTTGACTCACGAATAGCTGTTTTCTTTTAATATCTTTATTGCACATTTCATATATCGCCATTCGACGATTGTCCTTGATGAATGGTGCGGTTATCTATGCAGACAAGGCAAAACATAGATGGGTAGGTGACATGGCGCCACGAAACGGGGGTCGATGGAGCACGGCGACAGTAATCTGGTACCCCCGAGTCATGAATAGCCCACGGAGCAGACCCCCACCGTGTTTATTAGACTCCTTTGTTGTACACAGTAACATCCGGGACGCCTCTGGTGGAATGCTTACCACCCACTGGACTTCCGTGGCCCAAGGCATCGTCCCTAGGAAACGACGATGGGAGCCACAGGCCCTCAAGATCAAGATCAAGATATTTTGACAAAAAATGCTTGTCGTCAAACGTGGGAAGCAATGCAGTGAAATAAAATGTTAAATATAAATTACTTGTTAAAGTGAAATGTATGATGGCTGATATGTATGTTAACATAATTATAATGCAAGTATGCGTCGCTTAACTTAAGGTCTTTATACTGGTTTAGAAGACTCTATAGTATGTATTCAATCAATTTCTTTGCACAAAACGATGTTCAGTTTTGATTTGGTGGTGGTTTTAATTTCTGTTACTGCAATACATTTGTCAATGCAATGGAAGCTCCTCTCGTCTTATGTATAGAAGGCGAGAGGAGCTTCCATTGCATAGAGGAATATATGGACGTCAACAGAAATTAAAACCACCACCAAAATACAAATCTTCAACTCCAACGTAGAATCAGTTCTGTTATATGGCCCTAAAACATGGAGGGCAACATAGTTACTTATGAAAAAGGTGCAGACTTTCGTCAATGGTTGCCTGCGCAAAATACAAGGGTGGAGATGGTACGGCAAGATCACGAACGGAGAACTAATGAGAGAAACGGGACAAATACCAGTGGAGCATGAGATACAAGGAGGCGATGGATAGGCCACACATTACGGAAAACAGTAGAAAACATTACCAGACAAGCTATGTTCTGTAATCCCAAGTGCAAGTGAAGTAGAGGAAGGTCAAGACACTCATGGAAGAGGGAACTAGAAGAAAATCTAAAGGCAGCAAACAGGACGTGGAAATAATTGACTCAGATGGCTCTTGATAGGAAGACTTGGCGAGTATTTGTTAAGGACATATGCTCCGCGAGGAGCTGACAGGTTTTGATTGAATGAATGAATTTTTAACATGCTTGACACTGCACACAGGAGTCCGATCTCACTACACAGAGATAGGGCAATTTAAACCAGAATATCGACATGAAAAAATCCAGGTCACACCCTTGATTCGAACCCGCGACCTCCGGCACACGAGCCGGACACCACTGAGTCCCCCACCCGAGCCGAACACCTTACCTGGAGACCACTGAGTCCCCCACCCGAGCCGAACACCTTACCAGGAGACCACTGAGTCCCCCACCCGAGCCGAACACCTTACCAGGAGACCACTGAGTCCCCCACCCGAGCCGAACACCTTACCTGGAGACCACTGAATCTCTCACCCGAGCCGAACACCTTACCTGGAGACCACTGAATCTCTCACCCGAGCCGAACACCTTACCTGGAGACCACTGAATCTCTCACCCGAGCCGAACACCTTACCAGGAGACCACTGAGTCCCCCACCCGAGCCGGACACCTTACCTGGAGACCACTGAGTCGCCCACCTGAGCAATGACATGACACCTTATCTGGAGACCACAAAGTCTCCCACCTGAGCAATGACACCTTATCTGGAGACCACAAAATCTCCCACCTGAGCAATGACACCTTATCTGGAGACCACAAAGTCTCCCACCTGAGCAATGACACCTTATCTAGAGACCACCAAGTCTCCCACCTGAGCAATGACACCTTATCTAGAGACCACCAAGTCTCCCACCTGAGCAATGACACCTTATCTAGAGACCACCGAGTCTCCCACCTGAGCAATGACACCTTATCTAGAGACCACCAAGTCTCCCACCTGAGCAATGACACCTTATCTAGAGACCACCGAGTCTCCCACCTGAGCAATGACACCTTATCTGGAGACCACCAAGTCTCCCACCTGAGCAATGACACCTTATCTGGAGACCACCAAGTCTCCCACCTGAGCAATGACACCTTATCTGGAGACCACCAAGTCTCCCATCTGAGCAATGACACCTTATCTAGAGACCACAAAGTCTCCCACCTGAGCAATGACACCTTACCTGGAGACCGCTGAGTCTTCTAGCAGGCCTAATATATTTTGTGAAACCGGATGTAGTACGAACGCCATAGTATATATTTAGCACAGAAATCTGAAAAATGAACTCCTTGACCCACTCAGAAATAAGTGTTACTTCTAAGCTCTGAAAAAAGACGTTAAGTGGCGTGTTGCAGTAGCTTTCCTCACATTCCAAGCATGCTGATGAAGGTGGACCATGGTCCTCCATGCGGTTGTGCTATGCTTGGCGTCATATGCGTTGCACTCACTACTACGGGGATCACATCGATCAACATCTCGTCAGTCAGGCTGTATTGAAAATAGCTGTTTCCAGAGAACGCTACATGGAAGAGAAATTGTGGTCCTGGTCAGTGTATTGTGCCTGGCCCTGACGCCACGTCCTGGTCAGTGTGTTGTGTCTGGCCCTGACGCCACGTCCTGTCAGTGTGTTGTGCCTGGTCCTGACGCCACGTCCTGTCAGTTTGTTGTGCCTGGCCCTGACGCCACGTCTGGTCAGTGTGTTGTGCCTGGCCCTGACGCCACGTCCTGTCAGTGTATTTTGCCTGGCCCTGACGTCACGTCTGGTCAGTGTGTTGTGCCTGGCCCTGACGCCACGTCCTGTCAGTGTATTGTGCCTGGCCCTGACGCCACGTCCTGTCAGTGAATTGAGCCTGGCCCTGACACCACGTCTGGTCAGTGTATTGTGCCTGACGCCACGCCACGTCCTGGTCTGTGTACTGTGCCTGGGAATGACGCCCCGTCTTGGTCAGTATGTTGTCCTTGCTAGACTAGCGTATCTTGGTAGGAAGTATATGAAAGTAAAGATCCCATCACGCCATGCGGCGTATATGAGATATAGTGTTAGCCCCATAATATTTGTGACCCACGGCACATGATGTTGTCAGCATCCCTCCTGCCGCCTTTACTTCCCAGATATTCTTTTTCCGGGACCCATTTTCTGTGACTGGGTCGACAACAGGAGCCGGTTTGCGATCGGAAAACAATCCTATGGGATCGAACCCTAATCGTTTGACAGGGAAGACAATACACTAACCCCTGCACTACCGAGCAGGATATGTATATTTATTAGCTCAGAGATGGTTGGAATTAATACACTTTTAAATTTAAGTATGGTTGTTGTTGTTATTGTTGTTGTTGTAGACCCACAATAAGCAGGATTACTCTTTTGTGCGAAATAAAAAGGACGCTACGTGGCGGGTTGTCGTAGCTTACCTCACATCCCGAGCTCACTACTACGGGGATCACGTCGATCCCTCACCTTGTTAGCCAGGTTGCCATGAAAACATTTCGTTTTCAGGAAGCGCTTCTGGAAGCCAACGTGAGGTTCTTGTCCAATATTTTTTGCCTGACCCTAACATGTCGAATTATTATATTTTGCCTGACCAGATGTTAGACTTCCTTCACTTAAATATAGTAACAGTTCAAGAACATCGACAGTAATATAGTACCACAGAGGATGGAAGCGACCACGGGGACGACCAATGGTCTGACGTACAGTTCTTCAACAAATACAGGCGCATTCATCCTTACCTGGGCCACACATTCGGTGTTGGATGGTTTGAGATGCTATGTACTTGTGAATGACTAGTCCAAATATGTTTACGTTATGTCAGACAAAGTATAACGCAACCAACCCCATGCTCAGCCATCGAATTAAACGACATGTCCGGCAGGTTTACAGAGTTGAAAACGATAATTTTCTTGTGTTGTTGATGTTGTTGTTGTTGTTGTTGTTGTTGTTGTTCTTCTTCTTCTTCTTCTTCTTCTTCTTGTTCTTCTTGTTCTTCTTCTTCTTCTTCTTCTTTTCTTCTTCTTCTTCTTCTTCTTCTTCTTCTTCTTCTCCTTGGGCATTCTTTTTTAAAAGGACGTGTGTGCTGTTATGTCATAGTTTACAACTTCACAACGATATCTACGCCATTCTGCTGGACACATCCAACTCCAGCACCGCATTTTTTGTACCGGGTCTGAAATTCCTTATTCGATCTTACTCTTAGCGAGGCTGCAAAATTGCAGTCTGCTTCCAGGGCTGCCACTTGAGGGCGGAATAGGGTCTCACTCAATTATGGTTCGCTGACCCTGACGCAAGCAAAGTGGTACCATAGAGATAAGAAGCAACCATCAATGCGCTGGTCTGAATCCCCTGCATACCTCAACTACATTCACAATACCACAGATGGGCGACTTAGTATTTTCTGGTTCACCATGGTCTATGGCAAAAGCTGTTGGTAGATAGTTAGAATCTGAAATGTTGGAGCCGGCGGTGTTTATGGTTCCAAAAATTTAGAGGACGCGTGGTATCGAATTACTTAGTATTATGGTTCACCATGGTCTATGACAAAAGCTGTTGGTAGATAGTTAGGACCTGAAATGTTGGAGCCGGCGGTGTTTATGGTTCCAAAAATATAGAGGACGCGTGGTATCGAATTACTTAGTATTTTATGCAAGATACATAAGATACAGATGTTGGGGAAGGCATGTATTGTTTTTGATACATCCTGTTAGGTCATTAACATTCCGTTCACTTATTGAGATTTTTAAACTCTATTATAACCTGCGTGGCCTAGGTGTGAAACTCGCTCGGTTTTCACAATCCCAACGTTCCGGGTTCGATTCCCACTTGTGTCCAGTTTGGCAGACACTGGATTTTTTTCTCGGGCGAATGCTCCTCCCCGTACGGAAAGTAATGGCAACCTACCGAACTGCACACTTGCCAAGAAACTTATAACAGCCAAATAGGTGGCGGTTGTAAGAAGCTACGTTCTGTAAAAGGACATGCGACTTACTACATTATAACCTTATTGGACTAACGGACCTATTTGTGTTCGGAAGTAGTACGAATGGACGTTATACGAGGAATACATGTATATACGTGTAATTGTAAAACGAAATGCCAGGAGAGCTCGGTGAACCGGTTAAGAACCGACGTCTTTTCATTTATTGCAGACCTATAATGGCTAAATGCTTTTTCAGCAAAATGCTAAACGTGTAGATACTGATAGTTTCTGTAGCTCGCTGGTTGTACATACACACAAGTACTCACCGTGTTCTCAAGTAACGCTCTTTACTTGACCAGAGCTGGATTTCAATACTTTACCATCTGCGCATCATCGGTTCGTCGGTTGCCATGAATTCACCAAATACACCATCCTGGATCAGCTTTAAAACGCCATATCTATCCATTGCCAATATCGACACTGCGGGTGACTCTGCTACCCAGAATGTTAGCTCATTCATTCTCGCAAACCCCACCATGAACACAACAATAGACCAACACAAGCTCTGGAATGTTCGAGGTGTTCATATCCACTATCCATTATCAGTCGTTTTGTAAAGTAAGATACTCATTTAAGCTGTTCCTGATTGTTACCTTGCGGACGTGAGACGTGTCTTGGTCAATATATCTCACCTGCCCTTGTTTTCTCCCTCTGGAAGAAGACGTCAAAGGTCAAGAAAACCTCAAATTGAACAGCGACGCAATACGCCCACACAAACGCAGGTGTCAAACACGCGCTGTTATGACGCGTAGGTCTACCCTGAGACAACTGAGAACCCAACGGTTTACAAACAGATCAGTGAGAGCCTGAAGCAAGACTTCGGTGTACATCATCTGGATGGAACTACAGTTATCTTCTCTTACCAGTTATTGCCTCTGGCACCGATTCAGACTAAACTTTGCTTTTTTTTCATTTCATTCATTCATCTCGCGAGTATCGCTCCTTGTAAATTAAATATAACGCTTTACCTATATAGCGAGTGTCTGAGTAACGTAGGGGTAGAGCTTTCGCTATACACGGCAGAGGTACAGGGTTGAAATTATGCTACTAGCACGTGCTGGTCGACCCAGCAGTAAATGGGTATGCGACTTACGGCTAGGAAGTATAATGTGTCCAATCCACCTCAAAAACAAAGAGTATCCGCGTACACTGAAGTCTCTAGCGCTTCATCCCCGACAGCATTGTCCACTATAGGAATACCTTCACCTTTATTCACCGGTTCATTCTATATTAAGGCCTCATCTGAGTATTTGCAGTGTTGGATGTTGCGGGTTATAGTACCTTTCATCACATCTCGAGAGTGCTGATGAAGTTGGATCGCGGTCCTACACGCGGTTGTGTTATGCTAGGCTTCATCTGCTTCGGGGATCACATCGATCAACATCTCGTCAGCCAGGCTGACTTGAAAACAACCTGTTTCCAGGGAACGCTACATGAGAGAGATTGTGGTCTTGGTCAGTGCATTGTGCCTAACTCTGACGCAACGCCCTGGTCAATATGCTATGCCTGACTGAACTAGCGTCTCAGTTGCCAGTACAAAAGAGTATACTTACTCATTGTGAGTATTCAACAACAATCTGAGACAAACTGCATTAACAGATGACAAAGTTCACAATGGGTCAGCATGAGACTGGGTCAGCATGAGACTGGGTCAGCATCAGATTGGGTCAGTTTGAGATTGGGTCAGCATCAGACTGGGTCAGCATCAGACTGTGTCGGCATCAGACTAGATCAGCATCAGACAGTCATCTGTCATACGATATGTTCCACTGCTTGGGTCATCGAGGGATTTTTAGGCTGAGGACTTCGGCCGCTTCGCCACTGCTTATCACCAGGTCGTGTGCTGGATATGTTTTTTCATTACCGACATAAAAACAACAAATGCCATACTGGGGATTTGAGCCCCTGCCCTGCTTCTCGACAGGCATCCATCGAAACCATTCGGCCACGCGCTCAACAACAATTAATAAACGTTATAAATGGCATTTCATGGTTTGGGGTACATAGTGCATTCTTGTCTTCATCGCTTGGCTACCACCTTGTACACTGAGAAGATGAAAGGTAATGAATAAATCGCAGGGAGCAAAGCTGAGCGGTTCGGAGCAATCAGCTCCCAAGCGACGACATCATTAAAGAAACTATTAAGAGATACTTCCATAGAGTATTTGTATTGTTTCTTTGGTTTCACTGGCAAACATTTGCTTCTCCTGAGCTCACTAATCAACAGCTGATAAAGCAAAGACTGTTTCGGGTATGCGAACAAGATGCCCAGTCCGTTAGATCTGATAACAAAGGTAATACTGGAAGACCAAGCTGTGCTTTGACTGACTCCCAGAAGTAGAACCATCTGCAGTGGTGGCACTACTTCCTAAAACGCGAAAGAGAACCAAGAAAAGGAAAAGTAATATTAATCAACAATATAAAATGTATTGCGTGTGTGAGAACGCTTAAACTTGAATCCGCTTAGCCAAATGCGCGTAAGATGTGGCTGTCTATAACGTTGAAAGAGCTCAACAAACATAAAACACTTAAAATTGCACACTTTTGGTGGGGCCTGTCGGCGGTAGGAACGAAATAGATGTACAACACAGAAACAATATTACGATTCGGTCCAAGTGGAGACATTATTGTCCGAATTCTGAGAAAGCCGGTTTTATGCGGTAAATAGCAGGACACCGTCTTCTAGATTTGAGTATTTCTACATCATCACGAAAATACTTAATGTAGAAAGTGCATCTGAAGAGGTTTGTAGCTCTATAGAGCAGCCAGGACGTTGTACTGCCAGTGAACCCGAGATGTAAGGGAATGAATGAGCCGACAACAGCTAGCGTCATAGCTGACGGCTTGAATCAAGGTCAGCAAACCAGAGGTTACCAATATCTCATTCCATCTTTAATCGGTTGCCATGGAAACAGGACGTGCTAGTGAATACTGACTTAGAGAATCGAGATAGCAGACCCGGTACTCAAAGAGGCCAGCTGAATCCGGTTGTATCAAGCCGATAATGATGATGATATAATTCATTCAGCTGTGGAATGGTAACTTTTGATAGCCCGATGTCTTCCTGGCAGAAACACATATCTTCCTCAGTGATTGTGGTGATGTGTAGAGTGTGTAGTGTATGACAGAGTGCAGTGGCAGCAACCGGTGTCTCTGGTCGGTTAGCCCCTGTACATAGGGGAAGTAATAATGTCCTACTCTTCGTGATAGAATCTCTAATTTGGTTTGTGAGATTGCTCTTTTCTATTCAGATGTTCGTTGACGGAGCATGGCCTGTTTTCAGCTTGAAGATCAAACTGGTCAAAGTTTCTTTGCTGCGTCTTGGGAATCTGCCTTTACTTGCTGTCTGAAACATGTTCGGTATGTCTAGGATGTAGCCCGCTGATTTAGTTGTTCCTGTCTATAGCTGTTTCTCGGGATCTGCCTGCAGGTCTGCAGAGTTTAGTTTAGCCGAAGAATCAACGGCATTGCACACGGCTTAACCCATTAGTGCCGAGTTCTTCTCCATATATTTCTTGGAGAATCTCAGTTTAACCCATTAGTGCCCAGTTCTTCTCCATATATTTCTTGGAGAATCTCAGTTTAACCCATTAGTGCCCAGTTCTTCTCCATATATTTCTTGGAGAATCTCAGCACAACGCCTGAGCTCCGTAGTACCGGTGAGGAACCCGTAATAGATTGGCCATATTTTTAACATAATTTTGAATTGTGCTGGGCAGTGGTCATTAAGCCTACTCTTTTCGATTTCCAACTGCCGATGAATTTTTAACGTGCACCACACTGCGCACGGGCGTCCGATCTCTACTACCCAGATATCACGGAAAATACAAGAAGTCTACGTGAAATATTCCTGTTCTCTACCGTTATTCGAACCTTCAGAACTCGAGGCGATGTCTTACCTCGAGCCTACACAGTTCTCGTCTGTAGTGTGATACTAATGAGTGGCTCTGATAATGTTGTCCCGTTTCTGGACAGTTCATCAGCCTACGCATTTCTTGGAACTCCAACATGGTCAGGTATCCACTGGAGCACCGCTTCCGCTCATAAAAGATTGACAGTTGTTCAATTCATTTGTGGATGTTAACATGGGGGGTAGTTTTAAATCCTGGAAATATAGTCTTTTCTTCCATTATACATTTTAATGAACGTCCGAATAACAGAGCCGTAATATCACGTGTCTTTCTCAGATAAGGGGACCAGGTTGAATCCTCGGCTTCTACACATTCCAGTATGTCACTATGATATATGGACCGTCTATAGTCGTCATGTTAGCATATGGGCCCTTAACACAGTGTGTTAGAGCGATCGGACATGATCAGTGCACACACCAAGTAAGAAAGTCTAGAAACCGATACTTCTACTTTCCGTGTCCAAACACTATGTCACACGGCATCCGTCCAGTATTCAGCAACTTGAACTGCCTTTTCGTTCGCCTCCATCATGTCGTTCATGTCACAGGTTTCGGAGAGGTTGTGGCAGGACATCAGATGTTTTTAGTCCTGAACTGCGCCGCATTCACATGTGTCGACATCTAAGTATCGCCATTTCTTCAAGTTCACTCTGCATCTTGATACACCAGTTCGAAGTCTGTTCATTGCCTTTCATACAGCATAGGGCAGGTGGTGTCCACGCGCAGCCTCTTCCTTGAGATCTATCCATGGATCCTGCATTGTTTCGCGCCACCTCTCGATGCGTCGAACTTCCGGGCTTGTCTGATGGTCTCTGTCAATTTTAAGAAACTGTGTCTTGATTTAAGTCGACTATATATACATATATATATATGTCGAATCCATGGAAAAAAATAATGGTCAACAACTCTTAAAAGAAGTGCAGCTATTCTGGAAAGGTAGATAATCACTTCTTTCTTTCAAAACACGGGACAATTTTCGTGCGACTGAAATTGCTTTATATTATGTTGTAAATGTTTTAATAAATACATTTTATGTTGTAAATTTTCAATAATCTCAATTTATGTTGTAAATATTTCAACAATCTCAAAGTTATATTGTAATTATTTCAATCACTCCCCCTTCCCGACCCTCATTAATAGTTACAGATTTAAGGCCCCTCTCCATTAAAAAAAAGTAGTGAGTCCACCACTGGCTGTCAGGGTCCAGTTACTTTATCTTTTAAGCCAATAATCTGCTTTTTCTAATGATGTGGACATTAATTTATTTAACCTTTCATATATCTCTCCAATCTTTGAAATAATTTCAAAATTTTTTAATCGTGGCCAAAATGGTAGAAAATATTTGTAATTCGTTTTGGTAATATCGCGGGAATAATGGTTGCGTATTTATTCAGATGTTTCATAAATAATTCGCTCGCTAATTAAGACATGTTCTAAGGATGTGATCTCACGTTCTAAATTTGATTGGATATCGCTCCCAGACATCGATTTGAAAATCAACGGGAAAGTTTTCATTAATAAATCTTCATATA
The DNA here is from genome assembly GCA_036924085.1 of Ariolimax columbianus. Classification (NCBI taxonomy): domain Eukaryota; kingdom Metazoa; phylum Mollusca; class Gastropoda; order Stylommatophora; family Arionidae; genus Ariolimax; species Ariolimax columbianus. The sequence continues at coordinate 30,879,537 of JAVGWX010000022.1, read as the reverse complement.
TTAATTTAGCTATTTGAAAATATGTCAATAATGTGTATACTGATGTAGATCTCTCGTTTATGGCAAATGGCTGCAGAGCCTTTCTTTCATTCGGCTGGTACTTATTCTCATTCCCAAACTTTATCAAGTAATTTGTATAATATCACTGTTGAGGTGTTGATGTCTGCTTTGATTGCGTCTGCTGAGATTAAAGTTGATTGCCTGCCATGATATTCCTAGTTTGCCTTGTGTAATCAGGGCCAGACAATAGCGCCTGGTCTTTTGTAGCGGAGACAGGTTTTTTTTCAAATTCTTGAAATACCAAGATGCAGACATTGATTCCGTCGCTTAGAGAATGGGCAAACACGATCCTCCCACAAACTTTCACGTACATTGCCGTAATTCTACCGCCAGATAATTTTCCAACGCGCACAGTTTGAGCGGAAGCATGCTGGAGATAATGCGAGATTTGGCGAGAAATTGTGTTCTTTAGTTTATCAGTAAGCGCGGCATATAAACAGGTTTGGTGCTTGTCTCGCATCAGCATTCCCGACTCTGTTATTAGTTAACTAATGGCGTGTCCGGTCTACAGTGGACAAAGGTGTACGTTAAAATATTCACCAAAACAAATGGGGTTGGGGGGGGGGGGGCGGGGTCGCTGTGGTCGTGAGGTAAGACACTCGCCTCTCGAAGCGATGAACGGAAACTACATGGGATCGTAGCCAGTAGGTGTGGCCTAGTGGTTAAGTGACACGGCTCACAATCCGATGGAGCTTTGTTCGATCCCCATCACAGCACCTGTGAAAACCCTTAGAAAATGCAGGAGGAAGCAGACCCACACATAAAAAGCATGCTGAAGTCGGATGCACTGGGCCGCCAGGCGCTAAATAAAAACAACAGTGCAACGCACACCGTCTTGGGGATTAGAGAAATAATGCGAACGAAATAAAAATAAAAATGACATATGGTCTGAATGGAGGTGGGACCAGCATCCTAAGTTACCTCCAGTCGTCTCGACTTATGTCTTACCACTGGTCCAGTGTAGCTCGGCACCAGCGGTGAGGTTGATGACCAGCGCAGCCTCTTCCTCACTTTAATCCAACTACAGCGCAAAGTTACATCATCAATACACAACCGTCTGATGACGTCGCCTCAAAGAATATCAGGATAGAACTGGTTTGGCTTGGCTTCGCTTTGTTCATTCTCAATCTCCCGCTACCAAACCCTGAAACGGCTTAAGTAGCAGACTGTTGCCCAGATAACGGAATGCGTTATGTCGTTGACTGCGATATTTGCACCTTTCAGTCCAACACATCCGACTTCAGATAGCATTTTTTGAGTACCTGGTTAGCATTCCCTCTTCGATCCCTTCTCATTAGCCAGTCTGCCCTGCTGCAGCCTGTTATCCAGGATCACCACGTGGAGGTGTAGAAGGGTCTTGGCAGCTCTGGTTCGCTGACCCTGGCCCTGATTCGCTGCTCAGCATCTTGATCCCAGATAGAACTGAGAACAAGAATAATCGCCATTCATGTGTGGCCAATGACACTGTACGGGGCTGAAACATGGACATAGCTGAAACATAGCAAAGAAGGGTGAAAAACGCTTGGAAGCGTTTGAAATGTGGCGCTACTGTGGAATAGATAGGAGTGGGTTAGACAGAAAGAAGATCCAAGGTCAAGGAACTCAGTGACGTAGGCCCTTTTTTTTAATACATATGGTATTTGTTTCTGAATGTAAATTGCAATCTTCCTATTATATCCAGTCATGGTTTTGTTTGTTGTAGCTTTATTCTAAAGAGTAACTTTACTCTTTTGTGAATCCTGCAAAAAGCGTTAGGTGGCGAGTTGTAGTAGCTTTTCTCACATCCCGAGTGTGATGATGAAGGTGGATCGCGGCCCTTCATGTGCTTGTGCTATGCGTGGCTTCATCTGTGTGGCGCTCACTACTATGCGGATCACGTCGATCCACATCTAATCAGATAGACTGCCTTGAAAACAGCCTGTTTCCAGTAAACGTTACATGGAAGAAAAATTGTGGTCCTGGTCAGTATGTTGTGTCTGACCCTGACACGACGTCCTGGTCAGTATGTTGTGTCTGACCCTGACACGACGTCCTGGTCAGTATGTTGTGTCTGACCATGACACGACGTCCTGGTCAGTATGTTGTGTCTGACCCTGTCACGACGTCCTGGTCAGTATATTGCGTCTGACCCTGACACGACGTCCTGGTCAGTATGTTGTGTCTGACCCTGTCACGACGTCCTGGTCAGTATGTTGTGAATGACCACGACGCAACGTCCTGGTCAATATATTATACCTAACCCTGGCGCGATGTCCTGGTCAGTATGTTATGCCTGACCGGCCTAGCGTCTCAGTACCCCCGTCAAGGCACCGTATATAAACACACTTTGGCTTTCTGTAAACCAACCATGTGCTTTGTATTGTATCTCCAACGTTAATGGCGAATAATCAAATCGGATTCTGATATCCACACGGGGAATACCCATATATTGTACAATACTAACATAGAGAATAACAGGTTTCCCCTGGGATAATAAACAGATGAGGAATAGGAGTTTCCCGCAGTTTCGTTATAGAACATATCAAATATATTAATTAAATTTATTCATAGCAAGTAATGTCAAGGCCAGGAGGGTTATTAATAGACACACACTTGGGCGGAACGATCTTTCGTGAGTGGATCAATGACGTGACCAGTTAAATGGAAAGCGGAAGTAGGCAATAGGAAATGGACACAATTTTCGTATCTCCTCCACAAGTGAGCACGTCTTCACGTCCGACAACTACTGCGCTACAAATACACGGGTCCATTTCCGTTATATCGAGTAGAGTCTCCCCACCACGCTTGAACTACTTCGCTTGTTGTAACTGACACGCCGTGTCCTCTGAATATTGGTCCAATATTCTTAAGTCCTTTTTCTGGTATTCCGATTCGCATGGCACGTACACAGTTCCTTTGAAGTGTTCACGCATGGACTTTTGTGGCTTGCCTCATGCCATTCTTCTCCGTCCTCTTCTTCTTCTTCTTCTTCTTCTTCTTCTACTTCTTCTTCATCTTCTTCTTCGTCTTCTTCTCTTTCTTATTGTTCTTCCTGTTGTTCTTGTTCTTGGTGTTGTTGATGTTCTTCTTCTTTTTCTTCTTCTTCTTTTCTTCTTCTTCTTCTTCTTTTTCTTCTTCTTCTTCGTCGTCCTGTTCTTCTTCTTCTCCTTCTTCCTCTTTCTCTTCTTCTTCTTGTTCATCATCTTCTTTTACGTTTTCTTCTTTTTGTTCATCATCTTCTTCTTCTTCTTCTTCGTCCTGTTCTTCTTCTTCTCCTTCTTACTCTTCTTCTTCTTCATCTTTGTCTTCTTTTTCTGTTTAGTATCCTCTTCATCATATTCCTCTTCTTCATGTTCCTTTTTCTCACCAGACGGAGTATAGAACCATCCCAACTGTTCCTTTAATAATCTTTCTCCTAAGTACCTTGTGACCGTTCTCGGTGGAGGTTTCTATAGCAATATAAAGAAGAATTCTTAGTCCTAGTCAGATGCCCCTCAGCAGGTCCCAGCTCTGGTGTGAACTGGATGTAGCCAGGAGGAGGATGTCCTTTTTAGTGGACTTGGTTCGAGCATCTTACTACTTCACTGCAGAGGGTGGTTAACGGATACGCAAGTCCATCTTAATAGATTGAAACACTAGATAAAAGTAGACCCGCTGCCTGTAAGGCGAAATTTATGCTAGCCCTAAGACATCACATAATCATGGTCGGTGTTAGGCCAAGTCACAAAGACAGTTCTGACGACATTTTCTCTGTGGGACTTTTATGCTATTCTTGTTCTTGTCATGTACAATTTGCCTATTCTACTATTTTCCGTTGTATTGCATTTATTTCTCTTCTGTCGTTCCCATGTTCTTGAAATATCAACGAATCAATCAATAAATCGATCAAAGCCCGTCGCTCATCTCGGTACATAGACAATTGATAACTCGCCGGCTTGCATGTTCACAGGCTATCCTTTTTCCCCCTGTTCAGGCCCATTTTTTAAAATAATTGTATCTCACATTCTCTTCTCCGTGTATTTTTTGTCCTACCTCACTTCCGCTTCCTTTGAGAATTCCACGAAAGAGTCTGTCTAGCTATGTTGGGCGATGTTTTCCGTAGCGTATGCTAAACCCAGCTACATGTTCTTCACTTAAGTTGTTGTTGCATCTGATGTTGCTAGCTCTTTTCCTCACCATCCTCTTCCACTGCCCATTAGTAGTCCTCTGAAGGACTGAAGTCTGTGTTGTGTAGCTTTGGTCGTTGTTTACTGTAGCAACACAGAATTGACAATGACATTGAAAATTAAAACTTTATAACAAATTAAAATATACATTTTTGGTAAATTAAAACTTTAACACACATGAAAATATACATATTTGCTAAATTAAAACTTTATAACAAATTAAAATATACATTTTTGCTAAATTAAAACTTTATAACAAATTAAAATATACATTTTTGGTAAATTAAAACTTTAACACACATGACAATATACATATTTGCTAAATTAAAACTTTATAACAAATGAAAATATACATTTCTGCTAAATTAAAACTTTATAACAAATTAAAATATACAATTTTGGTAAATTAAAACTTTAAAACACATGAAAATATACATATTTGCTAAATTAAAACTTTATAACAAATTAAAATATACATTTTTGGTAAATTAAAACTTTAAAACACATGAAAATATACATATTTGCTAAATTAAAACTTTATAACAAATGAAAATATACATTTTTGCTAAATTAAAACTTTATAACAAATGAAAATATACATTTTTGTTAACTATTTCAACCATACAAATATAAATTGATGTGTGAACTGTGATATTTATTTCCTCAGTGTCGTCCGGACCTCAGATGTACCGTCCTCACTTTCACAGTCCCCTACACCACTGGATCCCCGAGCCAGCAAAGTCAATGGTTCCACAAGCTCACTCAGGATGGATGGGGTCTACATTTGGATCCAGCAAGTCTCTAACTCATTCGGGTCCACATACGTCACTTCCCGTTCACCCTGCCACGTCATCAGCCATCGTGACGGCATCGTCATTCTCTTTCCCGCCAACTCCCCCAAAAGACGTTACACCGGAAACAAATAATACCAATAACAACAATATTAGCAACATTGGTGCAACCAGCAACCGTAATTCATCAAGTAATAACTTAAGCAACACACCCAGCATAATACCTGGTCTGTCAGGCGCTGGAGACAGCTACAGCCTCTCAGAGTACAAACCTTCTAACCCCTCCCTCAAGATGGAGTCATCAGCTTCTACAGATGGAATTTCACCCTTTTTTGGACTTCATGGACACAACCCTGCATCCGTTCACCCAGTGCCCACCTACCCAGCATATATGGCTTCTGACCACTACAGCAGTGGGGCCCTCGGGTACCATTCATCAGGTGCCATAAAGTCTTCATCGTCATCGTCCTCTTCATTATCTAATAGAGCAAGAGCGAAGACTCGATCCAGCACTGGTAAGTTTTCTTTGTTATACGCCTTGTTCGGTATCTTGTTATTTCCACCATTGCTTCTTTAAAACATATGTACCGCTTTCACTCCACATTGTCAAGTCTACCCAGCTGCAAATGGGTAACTTGGGGGATTGAGTAGTCTCAAGGTAAGACGTCGACCTTGGGTGCTGTAGGTAGCGGGTTCAAATCATGGTGGAGATATTGATTTTTATTTTCACGTGAACTTTCTATTATTTTCCCGAGGTCTGGGTAGTAGAGATCGGACGCCCGTGTTCAGTATTGTGCAAGTTGGCAGTTGGAAATCCATAAGAGTAGGCTTAACGGCCGCTGCGCAGGTAAAATACCCAAAAAAATGATGTTAAAAATCTACACAATCTATTACGAGATCATCGCTAGTGTTTTTCCGTTTAAAAAAAAATATTTTCATTTTATTTAGCGTTCGTCTTATTTTTCTATTCCCCAAAGCGGTTTGCGTTGCACTGCGGTTTTTATTTTGCGCCTAAAGGCCCAGTTCATCCAACTTCGGTATACATTTTATGTAAGGGTCTGCTTCCTCCTGCATTTTCTAAGGTTTTGCTTCCTTGGGGTAACGGCCGGTGCTGTGAGTGACGGGGATCGAACCCAGCTCCATCGGGATGTGAGTTGTGTCACTTAACCACTAGCCCACGTCATCCCCATCAGTGTTAGTGAGTTCCTGCATTGTGCTGCATTTTGCGTCGTCATATTTTGCTATACCTTATAGTCATAGCTTGACAAAAGCGCTCGTCTGTGACAAGTTAAAATGTTTTGCTTGGCAAGTAAGAAATAAATCCGCTTTTATTTGTTATACGTTTTTCATCGTTACTACATAACGACTCTCACCCGATTATTAATGATATTACGGTTCGAATAGATTGTCCATTCGATTATTATGGTGAATCTAAATGGACCTCCACTGTCATAATTTCAACTTACCAAAGCCATCGATAAATGGTATTTCAGTGCTAAAACTACTAAGAATGTCCAAGGACACACATGCCATGTCTCAGACAGCAGTCTATTTTTCTTCAGGAAAAACAAGCTAATACTGTGAAAGTAATACAATATATTTTGATTTGGTACGCATTGTTACTTAACAATAAAACTTAATTAGAGCCTAGATTTAAGATAAATTACATGACTATTGTCCGATCATGCCTACTGGTGACATTTTTGACTGACTGGTGAGGAACCATGAATATTTTCGAGGCCTGCTTATTGTTGTTGCTGTTTCCGAATGCCCACATTGAGTAGGATACTCTTTTTGTGCGTCAAGAAAAGGACGTTAAGTGGCAGGTTGCAGTTGCTTTGCTCACATCCCGAGCATGGTGTTGAAGTGGACCGAGGTCCACTAGGCGGTTGTGCAATGTTTGGCTTCATGTACGTGTTTCTCAATACTACGGGGATCACGTCAAACCTCACCTTGTTAGCCAGACTGTTGTCCTCGACAACAGCCCGTTTTCAGGACGACCATATAGAGGAGGTCAGCAGGTGAGGGTCTTGGTCAGTGTATTTCACCTGGCCCTGGCTAACATTCTCTGATCAGTGTGTATTGCCTGACCAGACGTTAGCCTCATCGTCCCGTCAGGTGAGGGTCTTGGTCAGTGTATTTCTCCTGTGCCTGGCTAACATTCTCTGATCAGTGTGTATTGCCTGACCAGACGTTAGCCTCATCGTCCCGTCAGGTGAGGGTCTTGGCCAGTATATTTCTCCTGTGCCTGGCTAACATTCTCTGATCAGTGTGTATTGCTTGACCAGACGTTAGCCTCATCGTCCCGTCAGGTGAGGGTCTTGGTCAGTGTATTTCTCCTGACCCTGGCTAACATTCTCTGATCAGTGTGTATTGCTTGACCAGACGTTAGCCTCATCGTCCCGTCAGGTGAGGGTCTTGGTCAGTGTATTTCTCCTGGCCCTGGCTAACATTGTCTGATCAGTGTGTATTGCTTGACCAGACGTTAGCCTCATCGTCCCGTCAGGTGAGGGTCTTGGTCAGTGTATTTCTCCTGTGCCTGGCTAACATTCTCTGATCAGTGTGTATTGCCTGACCAGATGTTAGCCTCATCGTCCCGTCAGGTGAGGGTCTTGGTCAGTGTATTTCTCCTGGCCCTGGCTAACATTCTCTGATCAGTGTGTTTTGCTTGACCAGACGTTAGCCTCATCGCCCCTATAGTAGTTGTGTTTATGTTGTAATCACGTTTTCTGAGAACACGCGTTGTCTTTGAACAGAGAATGGTAAGAGACTCGTTTGTCTGTAACCGGATGTGCTTAATTGATGCTGTAATTTGACTTTTGAAATGAATCGTTATAGCTGATTAGACATTTTTTTAAAACTGTTACTAAAATAGAAACCAATACTGTAAATGAAATTATAAAACCGTACTGAAAGGTAACTTTAGAAACCGTACGTGAAGAAGACGTAGAAACCCAAACGTGGAATTAAGGTAGAAGCCCGATCTTGAAATTAACGTGGAAACCAGATCTTGAAATTAACATAGAAACCAGATTTTGAAATTAACGTAGAAACCCGATCTTGAAATTAACGTAGAAACCAGCACTTAAATTTAACGTAGAATTCAGATCTTGAAATTAACGTAGAAACCAGAACTCAAATTTAACGTAGAATCCCGATCTTTAAATTAACGTAAACACCCGACCTTGAAATTTACGTTGAAACCAGATCTTGAAATTAACGTAGAAACCAGATCTTGAAATTAACGTAGAAACCAGCACTCGAATGCGACGTAGAGGGCAAACGTGTCAGAGGAAAGCATCCCTTATTATTGTGATGGATAACATCAAGGCTGGGCTGACAAAATCGCTGTCAGATTGCAAAGTCAAGAGATAAAGGACTTTGAATCTCATTGCAGTCGACCTCTCATCCGGATATGAAAACTGATCCGATCTGACTTCGAGTCGGCGCACCTCGGAAGGGCTCACTGCGAGGTCCAATCCACACCAACAGCTTAACAAAATTGTTTAATTTTAATAATTTGTAAGTGAGGATATTTTTTCTCACGAACAAAAAGGGGAAGTAATTAGTGGAGATGCCACTGATATGTTATGGTGTATGTTCGTACTTGACCTTCTCATCGTGTCTTGTCAACCATCGAAGGCGTGCTCTAAAGTACAGGCGGACGTGACAACGGGGTACGTGACACCACGCTTCTGCATGTAGTACACCGGACATTGCGATCTCATTGCACGTGCTTCACTATTAGTGTTTTTGACGTAGTGACTGTTCATGAATGGCGAAGACAGATAGTATCCATATACTTGTTCCGGACAATGATTAACAGACTGTAACGGATAAGCCAGATTGAGGTGGATATTTCAGAGTTGTTTCCGGAGAAATTTTATTTTGCAATTTGCAAAAGATGTTTCTTTGCTTTCTTTAGTGAAAATATTTTTGCTTTTGGATAGTCTTCTGTTGTTCAAGTTGTTGCTAATGGATGAGAATCTTTACGACTATCTTTGTTGACAGCCTACATTGTTTCCTTTCATGTCCCGAAGTGTATCCGTGGTCTTCCTGGCCGTAGTGTAATGCGAAACTCGTCAGGAAATTCCCAACTATAGGGTCGTCATCATGCAGGTTGCCTTCTGCAGAACGCCACTCACATCACAGTCAGTTTGAAAGAAACTCGATCTATTGCCAAATCTTCAGCCTGCTCCAGAGGCATGTCCAATCAGTTCTTGACATCCTGGTGCCATCACCATCTTGATCTGCCTCTCCTGTCCAGCACCACACCTTCCGTTACCGTTCTCTCAAGACCGTTGTGTCCTTTGATGTGGCTAAAGTATTTCAATGTTCTGATTATGATGGAATTTGTGAACCAGTTCTCCTCTATGAACCAGTTCTCCTCTATGAACCAGTTCTCCTCTATGAACCAGTTCTCCTCTATGAACCAGTTCTCCTCTATGAACCAGTTCTCCTCTATGAACCAGTTCTCCTCTATGAACACGTTCTCCTCTATGAACCAGTTCTCCTCTATGAACCAGTTCTCCTCTATGAACCAGTTCTCCTCTATGAACCAGTTCTCCTCTATGAACCAGTTCACCTCTATGAACCAGTTCTCCTCTATGACCAACTCTTGTCGAAGATCTGTCTTCTTCTTTGTTAAGGGCCAGTGCATTCTGATGACAATTCTATAACATTTCGATCGAAGGATTCGATGTTCCCCCTTGAAGTTTGAGTAACTCAGTTTCCTGAGGTTGTGCATTCTCTACATTGCCAGACTATTTCTGATTTTCTTTGAGCAGTCGCCATTGATTGCTAATTATGGGGCCTAGATACTCGAAGTTCGTGACCTGTTCTATTTCTACACCCCCCCCCCCCCCAATCCCTTCCGAACTTGAATGTATGTTGGCTTCGTGTTTTGTCGGTTATCGTTGTCTTTGTTTTGTCTATGTTCACTAACAGGTTTTGATATTACGGTGCGCCGGTGCCACAGTGCCATTTCCCCACTTTGTTATCCAGACTGACGTGAACCAGTCTGTTCCCATGGATAACTGCTTGGAATTAAGGTGAGAGTCTTGGTCCATATGTCTCACATGAACCCGGCTAACATAGTCAGCAGGCTTTGCCTCACCAGCCACTTATCTATTTTCGACATAGTTTCTTTTTTAATTAGAAGACTATGTGGTTTACTATGTTTTTGCACCTAATGGCCCAGTGCATCCGATTTTAGCAGACATTTATGTAGGGTTACTGCCTATAGAATTGAGATCTTGATATTTTCTATAATCCAACTCGACACGCATGATTTGTGAGGCGCGTCCACAGCTGCTTGGACACGCTTTCCCTGGCTCAGTGTGGGACAGAGGCCAGTGACGAGAGCAGCCACCGGTACTAGTATCACAATTTCTACATACACATTTAGTTTATGGATATGTGTACATGTCTGATAAGGCCAATGTAAGTACGAAAAGTTATGCGACCCGATTTGCAGATGCTCACTGCAGGTAGCGTTTGTTTGCTATTTGCCCCCGACATTCAAACTGTACGTGTGACCTAAGCTGCTTGCAAACGGTACTCTTTGCTGACCAAACACGTCATTTGAATACAGCTGTGTATGTCAGGATATTTTCATATACATTGTGAGAAATGTGATACTACAATACAGGTTGACAAATCTCCCTTACATCCATTTTAAAAAATCTTCGTCATCGACCTTTGTTGAGCGGTGGAACGCGTTGGTCAAGGCTAAGCCTTTCGGTGCTGTGTGTCCTTTTCTTCAAAATCTTATGACTTTTGTTGTTGTTTTTCTTCTTCTTCTTCTTCTTCTTCTTCTTCTTCTTCTTCTTCTTCTTCTTCTTCTTCAGCTTTCGTCTTCCTGAAAATGACATTTTAACTTTGTTTCGTAATTTGAAGCGAGACTGCGAACATATGCCAAAATATCATTCGATTTCGCCTGGCTATGTCAGATACGGTTCTGTCTTCCCAATATCATTTTTATTCATTTAGCCAGATACACGAGCGCATGGACACCGATTGGAATGAGAAACTGGCCGTGGTCAGTTCTGGGTTCGCTGACCTTGTTGTGAGTCGTTAACTGCTGCCAGATACTATATCTTCGGCATCTTCAGTCATTATGCTTATCCATTGATTTTGGCTGTCCTCATTCTACCTGAAAGGCAGCAGCTTGATCTGTATTTTTCATGTACTAGATGTGCCGCCTTTCATGCTAGACATTCTCATCTTCACTGTGTGTTTTCATGTTGCCGTTGCTGTTGATACGACAGAATCTAATCTTAATATGTTGTTGACATTTGCTCTTCTCCCACACGAGCTGCCTCCAAATATGGTGATTTTCATCTATTAGAAACGTCTAGTAATAAGACACCTCAAAGATGAAGATCTCGAGCAATGTGTTTTTTCTAACACAGCTCTCAAAAGAACACTCAAGGTTGGTCATACATCGGATCCCATCCCACTGCAATATTGAAGGCAATGAAGCTGCAGACAAACTAGCAAAATGTGGAGGAGCATCCCCACAAACAGACCTGAGTGCCACATATATTGAAGCCAAGACCATATTTAAAGCCAACTTCAGGGTAAAATAGGTTGATCAACACCTTGACTTTATAATATAAGACGGCTACTTTAACTTGAGAACAAGTCATCTTCTTCAGACTGAGAACTGGGCACAACAGACTCAAGGGTCATCTTTACAACACAATTTGGATTGGGACAGATGACAAGTGCCCATGTGGGGAGCATATCATGACCGTGGAACACATCCTACAAAGCTGCACGCTCATGCAGGAAAAGAGAGAACAATACTGGCCTCGTGAGACAGATATGAGACAAAAGCTGTATGGAGATAAAACAGCATTACAAACAACTGCGTCCTTTGTAAGAGAAACCGAGAACGTGCTCTGAGGAGGAACGAAGAAGAAGACGAAGATAAGGCTCCAGACACTCATTCATCGCCTCGTCTCCTGTTATGAACAACATAAACCTGTCTGCCACGTAAAGGCAAGGAGTGAGGCTTTTTGCTGTCAGTGGCATTTTGAGCTGCAATTATTTGGCGTATTTAACTGCAGTTGAGAACTTATCTGCCACTCTAATCCACTTCCCGTATGCAATACTTTAGAATTAATGTCTACATTTCAAGACCTCCAAAGGTAATTTAACCGTAAAAAGAATATTGCTGTAATTCAAGTTTTCCATTTGTATTGATCCTCTTTCAACATATCTCTGATCAAAGAGAACTGTTCTGACTTAATAAAACGTCGCAAAAGCCCTAATGAAGGTTGTGAATAGAGCCAGCGACCAGATCATATAAATAAATGACTAGGTAAAAGCCCCATTAACTACATTGGCGCATGCCTGGCGTTAGCTAGAGGAACCCATTGTATTTCTATTGGTTAAACAGGGATTGCACGAGTTAAGGGGGAGTAGCTCTTTGTGTGTCTAGGGTTAAACAACGATTGACGGGTTACAAGAAAGAAACTCAGTCTACACTTTTTTGCCGCTAAACTTTAACCATTGAAAAATGACCACTTATGTGGACAATGTGGACATTGCACAAGTAATATTAGCATTCACTGAGCCTTTGATTCTCCGGGCTGTATTATTAGTTGACTTCTTACTTCTCGTTCCCAGCGAAGCATATGGTTGCAACTGTCTTTATCCACAGGACGATAATATAGATTGTTTAAATGAGTTTAAGGTTTACATTAGATTAACATTGATATTTTCTTCTTCTTCTTCTTCTTCTTCTTCTTCTTCTTCTTCTTCTTCGGTTGACGTCCTAAAAATGATGTTGTAACGCTGTCACATTTTACAGCGAGGCTGTGGTATCTGCGCTTCACACCTGACATATATGATTTCGTGTGGCTTTGTTGTTGTTATTGTTGCTGATTAAGTTTACTGTTTTGTGCATCCTGAAAAGAGTGTTATTAAAGTGGATGAACCTGTGTTTTTATTAATTCATTAAAAACACATACATACAACGAAATAGCAACATTCCTAAATCAGTATTTTGACTCGTTTCAAAAATGTAATCGTTTTCGTAAGTATCTAGAATCTATGTGAAGCACACAGTACGTAGTAAAGGGCGGATCTACTTGTTGTGTGTGGAGACGCTAATGTGGAGCTGAAATTGCATATACATCCAAAAAGAGCAGACTGGATCAGTCTGAGTACTGCTGAATTAACATCCTTGAATATTCTCCCGCGCAGACTAAACTGACCTCGGCGCCTAATCACTACTGACCAACGCGGAGCCTGACTCGGCCACGGGCGGTGCTCTCCTAGCCTGAAATAATTAGTGCCAAGTTCATTGGAGGAACTTGAGATGAGGGCATGCTGGTACGACCGAAAACCATGTGGGATTGTTTAAGGATAAGTGATTTGATTTAAAGCTTATTCATCGGAAACCCGAGGGGAGGCTATAGATAAAGGGAGCGAAAAATAATGCAAACAATTCTAAGTAAGTGCGGTCGCTGCCGGCCCCCAATGCTGATTATGCCGGGTTGGCAGCTTGATTGTAATATATCTTCGTGTTGTATGTGCATCTGACTGCGGAGTCGGCTGTGTTCTGTTCTTTTATAAGGCGAAACACTACAGTTTGTTCTTGTCCGTTCATCTTGTGGTAATCGTCTGGTGTTGGTGGCTTTCTGATTGATTTGATAATCATTATCTTCTCTTGTTGGCTTTCTGATTGATTTGATCATCTTTTTCTTCTCTTGATATGTAGCTGACACACCTGGCTGCTCGTCTTTATATGTAGCTGACACACCTGGCAGCTCGTCTTGATATGTAGCTGACACACCTGGCTGCTCGTCTTGATGTGTAGCTGACACACCTGGCTGCTCGTCTTGATATGTAGCTGACACACCTGGCTGCTCTTCTTGATATGTAGCTGACACACCTGGCTGCTCGTCTTGATATGTAGCTGACACACCTGGCTGCTCGTCTACAGCACCCTCCCGACACATCAGATTCCAGCTGCGCATGTTTAGTTCCGGGGTTGTCTTCCCACTTCGACAACTACAACGCCAGCCTGCACTAGTGCAATGATTTTCCTGGGCCGCCATGTGGAGGAAGTTGAGTGCAAGCCGCCAGCTATGAGTCTGTGTCTACTGTCAGCTTGTTCACTATGCAACTTTGCCCCAAACACTGATCTTTCTATGTAATCAAAAAGAAGAAAAAAGCGCGAATCAACACTGTCTGCCGAACACTCCCTCAGATCACGGTGTGCCAAAACAGTCCAATCAACTTGGACATCGCTTGATGTCAGATCCTAAATATTATTCATCATATCTCACAAAGATTATGTGCGAAAATAGCCACTATTCACCTGTACACGTACTTGTGAAAGCTTGCATGCAGATATATCTGTCTCTGACCCTTGTAGTTATCACAGTGTATTTCGAGTCATTTTCACAGTACATAAAACATAGTTACATATATTTGCATACGGATCACAGGCGACATTTACATTCACCAACGAACAAACAACATACGCGCACATACATACGTACATACTTCTATACACATATATTTGTATACATAAATATACATATATTTATATTTGCACACACACACGTAAGTATATACCTATATTGTTGTTCTAGCATTTGGAAACATCCAGTTTTCTAGCATTTGGCAGCATCCAGTGTCCTTCTATTAGAAGCTGTACGGAAGCGTACAGAGCCTTGAATCGACTGGTGCCTTCGTTAGAGTCATTGAAGTTAAAGCCTGAAGACGAACAGGGAAGAAGATATTGTTATTGGGGTTATATTATTCTAGAGAGACACTTGATTTCTGCTGCCCGTTAAGTTGCTCTGATCTCTGTCGCACACGTTCAGATGCTACAGTTTTCTGCAGCTTTGTTTTCACAGCCTGCAGTCAAACTTGCAAGGTCTGCCTCCAGTCAAATCTGTTTTTGACAATTTGCTCGCAGTTTGAGGTATTCGTGTCTATCGCTTTCAGTGACTAGGGTTATGTGAAAATCTTGAATTTCCTTACAGCTTGGAAAAACCAGGGCCAATGTCCCCAGTTTAGCCCCTAAATATAATAACAGCAATCGTAACCAGCTACAAGAAGAAATTCGCAGTGTATGAAGAAATCAGTATGAGTAAATTCTAAAACTCCACAGCGCAGCAGAGGTCCTATTCTGTTCTCTATAATGACGGAAGTGCACTACTAAACCACGGTGTCGTTTTTTGGAAGCACTGCTATGTATATTTAGCATCCGTATGATTGCGCCAAGGGGATTCCTTGGCGAAATGGTTAATCCGTCGGCCTCGTGATCAGGTGGTGTGTGTTCGTCTCCGGACTCCGCCGATTTTTTCACGGGTGCTTGATGTGTAGTCCCCTGCATCTCGTAGTCGCCTCCTAGTCGTCGTGTCCTTGACGTGCCACTGGGGTCGGGCGGCTCCAGACGAGAGAGTGAGGATAACAAGTAGCGCAGTTAATCCTTACTAAAAAATAGGGCTAGCAAAATAAATGATGCCAATATCGTCTACGATGGACCGCGGCCTTCACCTTGCGTAAGCCAAGCCTCGTCCAATCCTAGTTTTAGAAAGTTTCTTGATGATATTACAACTTGATTATCTTTTCTATATTGTAAGCTTTTTTTAACATGATATGACCGCTGTCTGTTTGCGTGGATTTCTATTTCTCCTATTTTAACCAACTTCTCGATAACCTAGAGAATTCAATTTGTGTACACAGCCTCTACTACTGCGACCTGTTAATCTGTCAAAATTGGACGGATCCTGGACTGATCATTTAAAAACTTGTCCAAAAGGAAAACTATTTCTTCTTCTTCTTCTACTTCTTCTTCTTCTTCTTCTTCTTCCTATTCTTCTTCTTTTCTTCTTCTTCTTCGTTCGTTCTCAATCTCCCGCTAAGAAGCCCTGAAAAGGGCTTTGCAAATAGCAAGATGTAGTTCAGAGAACGGAATGCGTTGTGTCGTAGTTTACAGCTTGACTGCGATATTTGCATCTTTCACTCCGACACATCTGAATTTAGCAGGAATTTTTTCAGCACCGGGTTAGCCTTCCCTCTTCCATCCCCTCTCCTTAGCCAGCCTGTCCTGTTGCAGCCTGTACTGGGTTAGCCTTTCCTCTCCCATCCCCTCTCCTTAGCCAGCCTGCTCTGTTGCAGCCTGCTATCCAGTATCACCGCATGAAGGTGTAGAATAGTCATGGCAACTCTGGTTCGCTGGCCCTGACGTTAGCAGTGAGCTACGGGTCTCTGACCACTGCAGCTCATGCGCTGCTCTGTAGTTTGATCCCAAATCGATTTAAACAAATATGTACTTGCATCACAACGTGGTAGCAGCTTCGAGCCGGAATCAATTAAACACAAGCGTTCGTTGAGTTCGCGAGCCGCCAAAAGTGAGCATTTAAGATGGCGCATATGAAGTAATCACTGTGAACGATGTTTTTTCAAATAACAAAAGTCCTCTATGTATCTTGACCAACACTAATAAATCAAAAATCCAAAACACCAATTCACCAACAAACACCAATTCACCAATAAACACCAATTCACCAACAAACACCAATTCACCAATAAACACCAATTCACCAACAAACACCAATTCACCAACAAACACCAATTCACCAATAAACACCAATTCACCAACAAACACCAATTCACCAACAAACACCAAGTCACCAATAAACACCAAAATTAAACACAATTACACTCCTTTAGTTCCTTTCAAAAAGGAAATTGTGCTTTTAAGAAAAAAATCTTGTAAGGGAAAAAGTGTTTACATATTTACTTGTTTCTGTCGATTTCGTTAAATATTTTGTTACATTCTGTAGTCGTGTCGATTTCTTTTTGTTTGCGGTTATGATATTGTTAATTCTTCTTCGTCTTCTTCGTTGGCTCTCAAACTCCCTCTACCAATCCATGAAAAGGGATTTGCAAGTAGCAGATTGTTGTCCGGAGAACGGAATGCGTTGTGTTGTAGTTTATAGCTTCACTGCGATATTTACAACCTTTGGTCCGACAAATCTGACTTCAGCAGGGCATGTTTGGGTACCGTATTAGCCTTCCTTCATTGATCCCTTTTCCTTAGCCAGTCTGCCCTGTTGCAGCATGTTATCCAGAATTGCCACCTGGAGGTGGAGAAGAGTCTTGGTAGCCCTGGGCCTGACGCTTGCAGTCAGCGTTAGATCGATGAACGCTTGAGCTCGAGCCATTCTCAGCATCTTGATCTTGAAATTGGTGAATGAGTTGGCTGGGGCATAAAATGAGACATGAAACTTTTCTATATAAGACTATGACAAAGTAAGTAGCATACCCTTTACAGAACACCGCGTTTTACAACCTGCAACCTATTTGGCTGTTATAACTTTCTTTGCAAGTGTGCAGTTTGGTAGGTTGTCATTACTATCGGGGCGTGGTGAAGCATTCTCCCGAGAAAAAATCCAATATCTGCCAAACTCGACACGGTAGGAATGGAACCCTGTGAGTTGGGATTGTGAAAACGCAGCCTCACATACGATTATAGAGGGAAATATTTCAGGACAATATTTAAGACACGTTTCTGCAGTTTTTCCTACTGCCTCATCTGTATCGTGTGTTGATGGCTTGTCGGCAACATTGTCTGGCTATGGGGTTATTGTTGTTGTAGTTGTTATTATTGAATTGGCTTGTTCTGTCTTTGTATGATGGCATGACCTGTGTCACCTATTTTGGTCTGCATGCAGCCCACTAATAGGTAGGAATTTCGTTACGCTTATAATATTGCACATACAACGGCTGACAACCTCATTTTATGTGCACAGTGTGTTTTCGGGTTCTCTGAATTCATTGCCAGTCTCCGACTGCATTATGTGTCTATCTAATCCCTCTTCCATTGAGACCAACATAAGTTTGAAAAGAATGATCATTAGTGTGTTTTCTTTTCTGTGGTCAACTTGAAGTAAATTTCCGGATAAGAACTAAAGGCAGCTTGCATCAACAGCTGTCCCACAACGTACATGCAATATGTTATTTGACCCTCCATACACAAAAATAAAGAACCCAGTTTTTCTGAAACCTTGACCCAGTATCTCCTCTGTCAGTTGACAAGGAATCAAACCATTCGACCATCCACCCCTCAAGTGCTAATTAACAAAGTTATATCTAGATGATCAAAATTACAAGCTATCTACAGACAATCTTATTCAAATATAACACATAACGTGTGGAATTAAATATATCAGTTTCATCTTTATATATATCATCCGACAGATCTGTGAAGTGTGAACAACGGCACGACAATGTTTTAGTATAAAGTTTGGACTAACTATGCCGAACAATTGAAAAGTGTAGCGTAGGACACAAGTGGCACTTCTATTTTTAAAGTACTCACTCCAGTGACATCGCGATGGTTATGCGTAGAAAGTCGGGCATAAGTGTTTTCAACAGGACATCATGTTTGCAGTGGCGTAGCGAGGGATACGCTGGAGCGATGTAGGATGGGGTGATTAGGTGTATGTAAGGAGGATTGGCTTAGTAATCTAGCGCGTATTAGTATTAGGAAGTAGGACAGCATGGCAAACGCTCGTGTATGTAGGACAGACTGGCAAACGCTCGTGTAGGTAGGACAGACTGGCAAACGCTCGTGTAGGTAGGACAGACTGGCAAACGCTCGTGTAAGCAGGACAAACAGAGGACTGTGGTCTCACAATCAATCGGTTACACGAGGTGACCAAATTGACATATGTTTCTTCTTCTTCTTTTTATTCATCTTTTTCTTCTTCTTCGTCTTCTTTTTCTTTTTATGCTTTCAAGTATTTGTTTCTGCTAGATCTGCAGTCCCGTCGTCAGAACGACGTTCACAGGACCTTCTAGGTTTGGACGGCAGCTCACAACTTCTGCCTCAGCTCTGCTCCCTCTGCTCAGATCTGGACGAGAACCTCATAGCTTCTGCCTCAGCTCTGCTCCCTCCGGTCAGGTCTGGACGAGAACCTCATAGCTTGACCGACAGACCACTCGGCCAAGGACTCTAGTAGCGACCACAGGTCCTTATCCAATCCAAATGAAGGTTAAATTGCATGGCTCTTTGAGACATTGTGCAAGCTTTATGAGAGAAACAAATATTGCTATCTGTGGAATAGCCAGTATTAACGGAATAGCCACGCTTCAGACCCCAGTGGAAAAAATGAAACATAGGCCTGCCTAAGACAGCTTGGATGAAATTGACAGAAGCCGAAATGGAAGACAGGAATAAAGGCCGGGGTAGCGAAAGAAGTATGACGCTAGATGTTGACCAAGGATTTAATAAGATTTGTGAGATAAATTGTGACTAGGGAAGTGTGTGACCTGTAACGAAGGAGAAGTTTGTAAATATAAATGTGGTATTTCTGAGATAAGCTCTATGGTGACTAGAGACATTTGCGAAAAACACCAAATTTATGACATAAATAAATGTGACTTAAAAGTGATTATATATGAGCATGCGAATAATATTTGAAATGAAAATGAAAGTTTTGAGAACATTAAATGTTACTTCTTGTTAAATATCGGTTTCCAGGACTAAGATGCGAAACGTACCATGCGAAAAAGTTAACTATAAACGCAGTTCCGAATAGACTAGCGATCGGTGGTGAAACGATAACAAATCTTCTTTATACCAGGACTTCATGACGTGTGTGATGAGTAACCTCCTCTTTTGAACTCTGCCCTCCTTCCTTAACTATAAATCACGTCCTCATTGATAATGCTCATACCTTATCTCTAACAAGCACACTCTATAGTTGTTATGGTAGACGTGTATTTGGTTTGGTTATGTGTCAAAAATGTCGTAAAACATATATTTTCTCGAACCTATAACAACAGACAGAAGTGATGTATAGGGAGAAGAATACAATGAAGCTGATTCATTAAATGCGTTAAAAGAACATTCTGAAAGAATGGATCTCATATGGCAGCCGTCGACAATAGCATGTAACAGAAAAATAGTTATTCTACTTCTCCTTGTACTCCCCGGGAGGAATCTGATTGGGCTGTAGAAGAGCACTCGCTTATAAAGGCAAAGGTAAGGGGTTCAACTCCCGCTACCTACATACTACACTTGATCTGGATGACTTGGGTGGTTCATTTCCAAACGCATTTCTGTCTCACGGTTAGGGAGAGAAATGCCACCCGACCTCACACAAACTTTTGCTTAGTACAATAAAGTTTATAAGACTTTATCCCCGATGACAATCTCTGCTATGGGTCTTTATTATTATAATTATTAATACACACAGGACTGCAGATGCCACATTGAATGAGCTGACGGCAGCCAGCTACTCATAGCTGGCTGCTTGCCTGAAGTACCGTAGACCAGAGCTTGAACAAGACTCTTTCGTATCCAAGCAACGGCCTTTGAAACAGTCTGAGCTAGTGTAGTATAAGACAATGTTTATCAACCGGAGGTCCCTAGCCCGGTGCCTGTCCGCAGAAGTTTCCTGCCGGTCTCCGAAAAAGTGATGGCGGCTTAAGTGACAAACCGGGGAAATCGGCTTGATGTGATCTCATGATTGACTAATCTTTAAACTGAAATGACGTCGCTACACAAGAATCCGAACTTTTTGAACATAAGAGCTTATCTATCTTGTGGCGTGTTTATTTATCAAAGTAAGTGAGATCTTTTGGAGTTTGTAGGAGGGGAGGATTTAGAGTATGGCATACAAATATTTATCATCATCATGTAGCAGGTCCTATGCAGAACGTCGCTCACAAGACCATCTGTCTGTAGGAAACTGCCTTCCGCCAGTCTTCCGGCCTGCTAAAAGGTCAAATCCCGCGTCTTCTTGTTGTCCTCAGTCCATCGTCTTCTTGTTGTCCCCAGTCCATCGTCTTCTTGATCGGACACTGCTTTCCTTTCCAGTAACAATGCCTCCATAACCGCTCTCTCCAGTCCGTCGTATCGTTGAACTTATCGAACAAAAACCCAAGTTTTGGATCATTACATCATTTAAAAACAAATTCTCCTCTACATTCAGGTCTTGTCGGATAGATTTCTTTCTTTCTTTCTTTCTTTCTTTCTTTCTTTCTTTCTTTCTTTCTTTCTTTCTTTCTTTCTTTCTTTCTTTGTCTACCATATTTTCAATACTCTTCTGTAGCACTGTGTATCAAAAGCACCGATCTTCGCACTTTGTGCCTTTGCAAACGTCCATGTTTCCCAACCATAAAAATATTGTGATACCAAATTAGGCCAATCGAAAATTCGTAGACACAGTTTGCTAAAACAGTTGTGTGGTATTGTAGAAGGCATGTTATGTGTGTGTATTATGTGTGTATTATCTGTGTGTTATTATGTTGTAAAATTGGAATATCTGCAAGATGCAGACAAAAGGAAATCAAACAGCAAAAACTGCGAACTTTCTTCAAATGTTTTCTATTTTCGCCGATCTGCGAAACGTGTTTCCCAAGTTAACGGACTGCAGGCGTGAAATAGCTTGGAAACGCTAGTCTAAGATATTGTTGATCGCAGTGGGAGGTCAAATCGTTACCCCAAAAACCTAGCTGAAATCGGATGTGTCGAGACGAACGGCGCATATATCGCAGCGTCGTTATACACTGCGACACAACTTCACAACTTTCAATTGAGGCCGGACGCCGAAGAAAAAGAAGAAGAAGAAGAAGAAGATAAAGAAGATGAAGAAAAAGAAGATGATGAAGAAGTAGAAGAACAAAAAGAACAAGACAAAGGAGATCAACTCACTTCTTTCTATTTAGCCTCTCCTCTTCTACCATAGTATACAGAAACAGTTTTCTCTTTATCCCGTTGCCTATAATGCCAACGTATAGGCAGCCCCCCCCCCTCCCCCAACAAAACTTGTTTTTGCTACCTCATACGAAATGCCTGGTAGGATACAGTGGTGTAATTCTTTCCTCCAACTTTTGGCTCGTTACACAAAAGTACGAGATAACCTGTTTAAAAAAAAATATGTATTTACATCCACATGTTCCATCTGTCCATACCTTTCTAATCTCTGCCATGTTTGTTATATCCTGCATTCTACACCAGATTCTGAAAATTTTGATTTTATGTACGTTTGTTTACAAAAATAAAACAAGTATTTAACCAGCAAAGATTAATTACTGGGTCATTCCAATACTTCAGACACAGTTGACGTAAGTTCACAACGTTGATATCGAGAGTAAAATAAAAACCTAACATGCACATTTCGTGGCGAATGCGGCGGGAAGAATCATTTAGTCTTCTGCAATTTAAATTGTCCCTGAAGAACCTAGCAATTTAAATTGTCCCTGAAGAACCTAGCAATTTAAATTGTCCCTGAAGAACCTAGCAATGGGAATTGTCCCTGAAGAACCTAGCAATGGGAATTGTCCCTGAAGAACCTAGCAATGGGAATTGTCCCCGAAGAACCTAGCAATGGGAATTGTCCCTGAAGAACCTAGCAATGGGAATAATTGTAGTAATGAAAATTTTTGTAGATAGCTTTTATTTCCGGCAGTGAATGAGCACATTTTTATGGGCTCACCCCCAGCACTAAAATCCCTCGGTACGCCACTGCACGGTTTTAGTTAGTCTCGATATAAGTGGGTGTTGGATGTCGTCTGAACCCTGCAGAGTGGACCAGTAGCCGTGAGATGGCGACACTAGTCTCAGTCGGCCATCCAACCCAGGATTTCTGTCGTCAACAGTTTCCGACTTCCGGTGTCTAGCGCGACCATTTCCGGCGTGAGTAGAGGGGATCAGATACGTCCGTATATGCTCACGCGGAGACCGCTGATTCCTATTGGCTGTTCTGTAACGTGGATGACAATACGATCCTGGTCTGCATCCGCGACAGTTAATGCAAAAATTAAAGATGCCAACACGCAAGTAAATTCAGAGAAAATAACAGCAATTAAGGCAAGATTACTCGATATCTGTTTCTGATGTTTGAAAGGGAAAGGAGTAATACTAATCTATCTCGCTCTCTCATTTTCGTTTTGTATAGATAGATAATTCTGTAAAATTCTCTATCTATCTTTCTCTCTCTTTCACTCTCTCTCTCTCTTTCTCCATACTCTCTCTCTCTCTGTCACTCTATCCATCTCTTTCTCTCTCTCTGCATACAAATATATATATATATATACATACATACATATATTACTAACCATCCTCTTCCTCTGGTTGATCAGTTCTAAGACTGGTTGTAAGGTTGTCTGAGCATGTCTCTCCATTTGATCATATCCTCTGGTTGGTCAGTCCTAAGATTGGTTGTAAGGTTGTCTGAGCATGTCTCTCCATTTGATCATATCCTCTGGTTGGTCAGTCCTAAGATTGGTTGAAAGGTCTGAGCATGTCTCTCCATTTGATCATATCCCCTGGTTGGTCAGTCCTAAGATTGGTTGTAAGGTCTGTGCATATTTCCATTTGTCCCTATTTTCGGCAGTTCTCTTTATTTCAGTATATGTTCATACTTGAATGTCTCTGCTTGCCTGAGAAGTAAACGTGGGTCCTGGTCACTCCCCGCCTCTCCCCTCCACCCCGCCCCCACGTCCCTCTGCTTTTCATTGGAACTTGCGCTCTGGTATCTTCTGTAGAAGACTTTCATGTAGCATATTGTCACCCAGCCAACTCAATCTTCATATTTATATCATTTACGATATGTATCTTTATGTGTCCATTTCAGTGGATCTTATTTTCCGTCGAACTAACTCTTTCGATTGTACGATAGCACCTTATGTCAAACGCTTCAAAGCTTTTTAAATCTCCCTTTAGAATGGAAAGGACAAAACAGATCCGAATGGATACAGGCCTATCAGCCTACTGAGCTGTGTTGGCAAACTGTTGGAACGTATGATAAACACCAGACTGATGTGGCATCTGGAAGAAAAACGAATACTAATTCCACAGCAAGCCGGCTTTAGACATCACAGATCCACTGAGGACCAGGTCATCCTCATAGCCCAGGAAATAGAAGATGCCCAACAGGCACAGAAACACACAGTAGCAGTTTGGGTGGACCTGGAGAAGGCATTTGACAAAGTCTGGAAAGACGGACTTAGAGTCAAGCTAAGGAGATGTGAATTTTGTGGGAGAATGTACAAGTGGATCAACCACTACCTCAAACAAAGAACGGCCAGAGTCCAAGTACAAGGGCAGATGAGCAAAAAGGTGACACTCGAGCAGGGAGTACCCCAAGGGGGAGTACTGTCACCCACACTCTTCCTGGTGTATATAAACGACATTACAGAAAATATACCAAGAAGAGTCCATAGCTCAATGTTTGCAGACGATCTGGCTATGTGGACCTCTGAAAAGAATCTCACGATAGCAAGAAATCGGATGCAGCAGGCTCTAACATCGCTGGAAGAGTGGGCGAACTCATGGCTGGTCAAAATAAACGAGGAGAAAACCACATGCACAATATTCTCGCTTTCAATCAAACCACAAAACACCAAATTAAGCCTAAATGGCAAATTTCTTCAGCCAAACGACAACCCAAACTATCTGGGAGTCACATTTGATCGGCGCATGACATGGAAAAGTCAGATCGAGAGAAACCGAATGAGAGCCAGAGAAAGAATGGCAATCATGAGGAAACTTGCTGGCACAAGCTGGGGAGCAGACGAAAGCATACTAAAGAAACTGTACACTGGAAGAGTGAGACCAGTTCTCGAGTATGGCATTGCGGCATGGACAACAGCAGCAAAGGCGAACTTCGATAACCTTAGCAAACTTCAAAACCAAGCCATGAGAGTTATAACAGGAGGCATGAAGTCAACGCCAATTGTAGAACTTGAAAAGATTACAAAACTGCAATCCATGACCGATAGAAGAGACTGCAGAGCCCAGCTGCAGTCAGAGAAACTCCGAAGACTGACTGACCATCCAATGCACCAGAGACTAAACAATTTGGGAAATGAGAAACTAAAGCGGAGAAACTTTGCAGAAATAGCCAAAGCAAAGATGCACGAAGATCCCATAAACGCAATAACAACACCAAAGCCCATCACTACTGTACGAAAACCTACCTGGAGGCAGGATATATTTCCAGAGGTGGTAGAAAATATACCAGGTATTTGAAACAAAAACTGCCACACCGAAAAAGAAAGGAGAGATACTACCATAAGCTTTATATCGAAAAACTACCCAAGCATGGACTGGACCCATGCATACACCGACGGTTCTGTAACAAACAGTACACAGAACGGAGGGGCAGGAGCATTCCTGAACCTATCAAATGGCAGAAAAATAACACTGTCATTCTCTACTGGTAAGTACACAAGCAATTTCAGAGCGGAGGCAGAGGCACTGAGGGTGGCAGTGGAAGAAATGGTGACACATAAAGAAAATGAAAGCCATACAGTCCTGCTTACAGATGCTCTCGCCGTAGTCACAGCGCTAAAAAGCCAGAAAAACGCTGAGCTTATTGACTTAAGAACAGCACTCTGTCAACTATGCCAGCAGTCCGCACCAAAAATTGTAGTGGTACAGTGGGTCCCATCACACTGCAACATCCAAGACAACAAGGAGGCAGACAGACTGGCAAAAGAAGGCGCAAGACTACCACAAACAGATACTAGTATGACGTACGAAGAGTCAAAACGGCTTATTAAAGCCAGATACATGACCAAATGGGTTACCGAACATACTGGTTACACCAAAAACGATGCCTATTACCAGTTGAACAGAAGAGAGCAGGTCGTTGTCTTAAGACTTCGCACTGGCCACAAATTGAAGATAGGTGGAACCGACGAATGCCCGTGCGGTACCGGGAAAATGACCGCTGAGAATCTGCTGCAGAACTGCCCGACATACGAGGATCAGAGAGAGCAGATGTGGCCATCACCAGTGGAACCACAAGAAAAGCTCTATGGCAGTGTCGACAGCCTCAGGATGACCGCCGCTTTTTTCGAAAAAATAATGGTTACTGTTTGACTGCGTACGAAGAAGAAGAAGAAATCTCCCTTTGCTAGTCTAGATTTCAGAACCATGCAGTGCAATTTGCCATATTTGAGTAGTGATTAGTCTCTTTCTCTGTTCTATCCCGATTCTCTTTGATATTTATAATTTATCTTTTCTCCGAAGACCTTTATGACAAAAACCACATTCTTTCATTATGCTGTTAATTTTGTCTAGCAGCTTTGTAATGTTCCAACTGATTCTTCCATTATCGTTCGGTCACCAACAAAATTGTTTGTTAGTTGTTGTCTTTTTGCGTTCTCCTTATTTCTCTATTCCACAAGTCGGTGTGCGTTGAACTGTGGTTTTTTTTTTACGCCTGTCGGCCCAATGCATCCGACTTCGACATGCATTTTATGTAAGGGTTCTACTTCCTCCTGCATTTTCTAAGGGTTTGCTTCCCCGGGGTAACGGCCGGTGCTGTGGTGGGGATCGAATCCAGCACCTTCGGCTTGTGGGCCGTGTCACGTAACCACTAGGCCACACTGTCCCCACCTACAATCTTGATGCCATCGACTTTGACATCTATATTTCAACTAAGAAGAACATTTTCCTTGATCATTTCTGAATATGTGTTCTATAAATATCATCAGATCATAGATCATATATGGAGTCGCTGAATATGAAGACCCTGGGCTGCCCAAACTGCAGGATCTCCCACTCAGCCTCCATTGTGTAATTCAAAGGAACGCAACGCATGCCACTTTGACACCAGCTCAGCTGCAGGAGCTGCCGGAATGAGTTTGCTATTTTGAAACAATCTGTCGTAGGTGATACCACTCCAGATTTTCTGTTTGGGTTTACTCCCAAAGCCCTACCCTCACCCGAGGTTTCTACAAGGCAATGGAATCGTTGCCCGCAGATGCTAGTTACTCGAGGCATCCCATGATACTCTCATCGTTCCAGGACTAGCCAGCGCTCCTAGTCACTTGGCATATATATCCCGCTAACCATAAATCTGCAGCTCAGCTCCATATTTTTTAATACGACGCCTAAAGAAGACACTGAGAAAAATGGCCACTTTGGGTATGCTCCTCAAAATGTAGAACAACATAAACCCTGAGATCGCACAGCACAGACGGGTTGGCTAAGCGGCCTTCATGTACATCATGACAGAAACAGGTGTAACAAAAGCCATGCGATAAGGTGCGGATATCTTCGACTCGGTAATCCTAGCAGTGCTCTGCCATGGTAGCGAAACCTGGTCTCTAACAAAAACATCAGGGAACCAGCTGAGACCGGCACACGCATCTCTTTGACAACCGTCTCGTGGGCATTACTCTAAGACAACAGCGGCAGAGCGAACTATACAATAGCGACATCCAGATAATGTCACACATCAAGGATTTCCTACATCATTTGATACACCACTGGGCAGGTCATACAGCTAAACGACAAGACGAAAGATGGAGTACCACAACCACCATGTGGTGGCTGCGCGACAAAAAAGAGATCTCGGGGACGGTCCCCAATTCGCTGACGAGAATCACTAGAAAAGAACAACACACACGACCCCACAACAGACAGACTACTATCACACTGGACGACCCGCTACCGCGACAGAAACGACTACATCTGAGCTGGTACCCACACGAGGACGACCACCACTTGTCCAAGAACGTGTCGAACTAAGAACGGGTCGAACTAAGAACGGGTCGAACTAAGAACTAAAAACGGGTCGAACTAAGAACTAAGAACGGGTTGAACTAAGAACGGGTCGAACTAAGAACTAAGAACGGGTCGAACTAAGAGCTAAGAACGGGTCGAACTAAGAATTAAGAAATAAGAACGGGTCAAACTAAGAAATAAGAACGGGTCAAAGTAAGAACTAAGAACGGCTTGGACTAAGAAATAAGAACGGGTCAAACTAAGAACTACGAACGTGTTGAACTAAGAAATAAGAACGGTTTAAACTAAGAACTAAGAATTGCTTGAACTAAGAAATAAGAACGGGTCAAACTAAGATCTAAGAACGGATTGAACTAAGAAATAAGAACGGGTCAAACTAAGAACTAAGAACGGATTGAACTAAGAAATAAGAACGGGTCAAACTAAGAACGGGTTGAACTAAGAATTAAGAACTAAGAATGGCTTGAACTAAGAAATAAGAACGGGTCAAACTAAGAACTAAGAACGGGTTGAACTAAGAATTAAGAACTAAGAACGGGTCGAACTAAGAACGGGTAAATTTAAGAACCAAGACATCCCGCTAAACAAAATTAAAAGTATTTTAAGCACCTCGACCTAACAATAGAATAGTGTTTGATCTCGAGTACCGCCTAGTCATGCGGTAACGCCTCACGCACCACGCCTCACGCCCAACACCAAATGGCTAGATCAAACCGATGAGCTCCTTGTGTAACCCAATTCCTCATTAAATGCAAGGAGCGCGATGTATCTTGTCCAAAACCGTCTGGGTCAGTTGTCTCAATGTTGTATTTATTGCTCTCCCTTTTTTATTCTGGAGATCTCTTCTCCAGCACATTCTAATACTTTGTGTTACTTGTTACATTTGTGCATTTATTTTTTTCTCTCTCTCTCTTTCTCTCGTTGTCTCTCTCTCTCTCTCTCTCATTCTGTCTATCTTTCTCGCTTTACTGTTTATATTTCCTATTAATCTCTACATATCTATTTATCTATCTATCTATCTATCTATCTATCTATCTATCTATCTATCTATCTATCTATCTATCTATCTATCTATCTATCTATATATCTATCTATCTATCTATCTATCTATCTATCTATCTATCTATCTATCTATCTATCAATTTATCTATCTATCTATCTATCTATCTATCTATCTATCTATCTATCTATCTATCTATCTATCTATCTATCTATCTATCTATCTATCTATCCATCTATCTATCTGATCCTGGTTTGCCTTTCTGCATCAGGTGTATAAGTGACATCTGGACAGCGTCTTGGTGTGCGCTTCGTATAAGGTGGAACTGGCTGACCATGACTAAACATGTCCGATCAGTATGTTTAACAAAACCCTGACTAACATGCCCGGTCAGTATTTTTACCTGACCTTGACTAAACATGTTCGGTCAGTATGTTTACCTGACCCTGACTTAACATGTCCGATCAGTATGTTTACCTGACCCTGACTAACATGTCCGATCAGTATGTTTACCTGACCCTGACTAACATGTCCGATCAGAATGTTTACCTGACCCTGACTAACATGTCCGATCAGTATGTTTACCTGACCTTGACTAAACATGTTCGATCAGTATATTTTACCTGACCAGACGTTAGTCATCTCTCCAAAAACATTATTGTAAGTAAATTGATGAATATAAACTTAGACATGTTGTCCTAAATGTTAGCATAGTTGCCATTTTAAGAGAGTCGCCTTTGCCAATACAGCGAATCAATGAAACTGATATACCTCGAGGTTCAGAATTATGTTTTCTTTTTAAATACTCTAATAAAAACGCCTTTGTGTTTCGAGTTTGGTATGTCGAAATTAACTAAATGAAACTGAATTTATGTGTGTCTTTAAAAAAATCGTGAGAGCTCCGGTGGGCCACATACAATCATCACGCGGGCTACACGCAGGCTGGACAGCATTGATGTATAGAATGATCGGTATCTTTATATCAATGTTAAGTTTTTGGATAGAGTTGGAAAGGAGATTTAATAAAAAAAATATGAAGCGAATTAACATGAACAAGGCAAAGGTCTTAGAATATTAATAATTTGGAAACAGATGGTAACATTTGTGACATTTCGCCGTTAATAAAGATATTCATCGAAGTTTTCTCCTGTACTGCTGGAATGATTTCTTTTGATGTTTGGTATACTGGTCTCTTGAGCATATCCGCCTGATCTCGAATAATTATATTCGTTTCTCAAGTATCTCTCCTCTTGGCCAATAATCTGTAATGTGTATTGTTTTTCATCTGTCTCTTCTTATTCTTTCTTGTTCATTGTGCTTCTTATTATGAGTAGTTATCAAAATTATATTGAGCTATTAAAGGAAGCCGTTTTCCACGGAATTGTGTTGTTCTTGGAAAGTGATTTTTTAAAAGTAATTTGTAGTACATGCCGCGTTTGGTTGCTACATAGATGACCCTATTTAGTCGTTTTTTTAAAGACATGCATGGGAGGCTACGGTGACTCTGTTCTTATGTCTTAGGTTCCACTCGCGTCGGGTCTGTTTTCAATGACGATTTATTCTATGTATCTATCTAACTGCTTGGCGTCTGTTCAGTGAAGTGGTAAAACGAACACTTTTCATAAACACATGCGCGTGTGTGCGTGTAAATGTGCGTGTTTGTGGATGTGTGTATGCGCGCGTGTGTATGTGTGTATGTGTGTGTGTCTGAGTTGACGACTCGAGATTCTCATACTGGTTTGAAATAGAGTATACCACTACTTTTCTCGACTTACGACAGGGACACTATATTCCCTGCCTTGTAGGGACACTATATTCACTGCCTTGTAGGGACACTATATTCACTGCCTTGTAGGGACACTATGTTCCCTGCCTTGTAGGGACACTATATTCACTGCCTTGTAGGGACACTATATTCACTGCCTTGTAGGGACACTATGTTCACTGCCTTGTAGGGATACTGTATTCACTGCCTTGTAGGGACACCTTGCCTGACCCTGACTAACATGTCTGATCAGTATATTTTGCCTGACCCTGACTAACATGTCTGATCAGTATATTTTCTCTGACCCCGACTAACATGTCTGATCAGTATATTTTGTCTGACCCTGACTAACATGTCTGATCAGTATATTTTGTCTGACCCTGACTAACATGTCTGATCAGTATATTTTGTCTGACCCCGACTAACCTGTCTGATCAGTATATTTTGTCTGACTCCGACTAACATGTCTGATCAGTATATTTTGCTTGACCAGACGTTTGTCTTCCTTCCCTATAAGTACGATATATTTATTAACTTAATAGTCGTATCGTCATTCAATGAAAGCCCCGAGCTCCTCTTGGTGCCCATTGACAACATCTGACCAGTTTGCCCGGTACTGGGCCGCTCTTTCCTCATCTAATCTTAGTTCCTTCTGACATTCCCTTATCCGTGTATGGTTTGGTCGACTTCGTTTTCTTCTCTCTTTATGGTTTCTGACAAAAGCCTGTCTGACTATGTTGGACTGTGCCTTCAGTATCGTGTCTTATCCAGTTCACTTTTCTAATCTTAAATTGTTGTTGTTGTTGTTGTTGTTGTTCTTGTTGTTGCTGTTGCTGTTGTTTGCTCCTTTCCCACAAGTCTTCATTCCTTATAACGTCTTCCCACTTTATGCCCATTATTCTTTGTAGGTATCTGTTAACGCAGGACTGGGGGTTTGTTGTATGGCATTGGACGTTCCTTATGTTTTGACTCCGTACGGCAGCACCGGGTTGATTCTAGCGGTGAATACTAGAACTGTTGCTTGCATCTTGATTTCTCTGGATGTTGCTTAGTGATCGAAACGCACCTCTTGTCTTTTCAATTCTTATTCCGACATCTTTATTTGTACATCCTGATGTGTCAACAGTGCTGCCCAAACAAGAAAAGGGATCCACGTCTTCCAACGGCTCTCCCTCCAGCATGATTGGCTCTTTGTGAATAGTGTTGAGTTTTTTTCATGTTGGTGCTCAGTCACAGTTTGATAGCGTCTTTAATCAACTTTGTTCTGATTAGTTCCAACTTAAGACTTGACGAGTACTATACTTAAAACTTGACTGTCCATGAAAACTTGATGTTTGTTAATGCCTACTGAAGACTTGACTTGAACTTGAAAGTCAATGTTTGAAAACAAAAAGATTGAAACACAAAAGAGTCGTGGTACAGTTGATTCCATTTCACTGTAACATTCAAGGCAACGAGGAGGCAGACAAACTGGAGAAAGAAGGTGAAATGTTACCACAACCAGATTCTAGTGTGACTTACGACGATTCTAAATGGTTTTTTAGGGCCAGACAGATGGGAAATAGAGCACACTGGATACACAAAATATTACCAGTCGAACAGAAGAGAGCAAGTGGTGGTCTTCAGACTCAGCACAGACCACAACAGGCTGAAGTATCATTTTTCTCAATAAACTGAAGATATGTGTTACTGACGAATGCTCGTGTGGTAAAGGGAACATAACCCCTCAACATCTTCTATCAAATTGCCCAACATACGATGACCAGAGAAAGCACATATGGCATCACCAGTGCCAACACTAGACAAGCTCTATGGCAGTGTCGACAGCCTCAGGATGACCGCTGCTTTCTTTGAACAAATTCAAGTTGACATCTGACAGCGTACGAAGAAGAAGAAGAAAAAACATAAACGCATCCAAATGTATGTATGTTCACACACACACACACTCACACACACACACACACACACACACACTCACACACACACACACTCACACACACTCACACACACACACAC
This sequence comes from Ariolimax columbianus, assembly GCA_036924085.1. Taxonomy (NCBI): domain Eukaryota; kingdom Metazoa; phylum Mollusca; class Gastropoda; order Stylommatophora; family Arionidae; genus Ariolimax; species Ariolimax columbianus. The sequence goes on along the minus strand of JAVGWX010000022.1, from coordinate 30,847,235 downwards.
TCACACACACTATTCTTCGCGTCAGACCGGAAAGTGTGCCGTATGCAAGGATAATATGTATGTTCATATTTATTATACATTTTCCACAGAAGGCCGAGAGTGTGTGAACTGTGGGGCCACTTCTACCCCTCTGTGGAGGAGGGACGGTACGGGACACTACCTGTGCAATGCCTGTGGACTGTACCACAAGATGAACGGCTCCAATAGACCTCTCATTAAACCGAAGCGAAGACTGGTGAGTGATGTTACTTTAGTATCACGGTACTTATTTTATGATAGAACTTAATTTAATTATCTTTCAAGGCTTATGCAGTGTGAGTTATAGTGTGTTATGCGCTTAATTGTGCAGTGAACCAGATTCAGCTGGAATGTTTTTGACGAACTATTTCCAAATATGATACGACCTTGCTGATTCAAGCATCCAAACCCGGAAAGCTTGGATGATGAGCCCTAGCATTAACCAAACCCCTAATTCTGTCCCCTTTATTTAAGTATGTAAACTTGTTTGTGTCCCTCAGAAATCTGTATTAGTATCAAACATGGCGCTGGCTGATCCCATGTAGCCAAATGTTATTTCAATTCGTTTCGTTCTTTTGTCTTATGAGTACCATATTGGACCAATGACTTTACTCTGGTCAACTGATAGTAAAGCCTTTTCTTTTTCTAAAATTTTAATCTTAACCCAGTGGTCTCGAGGTAAGGTGCTCGCCACGGGTGCTGGAGGTCGCGGGTTCAAATCACGGTGGAGATCGGGATTTATTCACGTGGATCATCCGGTAATTATATCCCCTGATCTCTGAGTAGTGAGATCAGACACCCGTGTGTAGTGGCACGCACGTTAAAAATACATTAGCAGTTAGAAATCTAAAAGTGAAGGCCTAACGGCCGCTGCTATGGTAAAACATCTGCTTTCTTCGAACAAATTCAAGTTGACGTCTGACAGGGTACGAAGAAGAAGAAGAAGAAGAAGAAGAAGAAGAAGAAGAAGAAGAAGAATGCACGCTTCTACCTCCACTAGTCCCAAAAGTACGCGGTAGCATATTCCAGGAGCTAATACATGATGGGATTGACCTGCCAAGTTTCCAGTGAATTTTCACCTGCCAACAAATATAAAACAAAGGAGGTCATATCTCCCCATCATATCTATCGATATAAGTGGACTGAAGATAGACAGATAGATCTTAATCTACCTGTTCTTCAGCAAGACTGGTTAGTTCTGTCTGCCCAACTCTTTTCCCAATCTTCACTGTAGCTGACACGAGTTAGTCAGTGAACAAGTAGTTTGTTCTATAAAGGGTCGTTAATATTGTGCTTTTCTAGCTATTCCTGCCATCGGGTGGAAACCCTTCCGCAAGGTCTTTTCTTCTTGTACTGGTACGAAAGGGCAGTCCTCCGACTGTGTTGCTCGGCAATTATTCTTGGCATCTCCTCGATGTTTTGAATGGTTTGAATAATGTAGAATATCGTTGTCTTGTGTCACTGCTGTGAAGGCCCATGTTGCAGGGCTGCCTGATTTTTAGTCTCACGAGACGGCGCTCAAACGAGGCTTGCGTTGTCCTTCGTTGGTTTTCGATGCTATTGGCCATGTTTCACTGCCGTAGCCCAGTGCCACCAGGACGACTGAATCAAATAAGTCCGCACTGGTGAATGCTGTAGCATCCTCTCCTTCTTCTTCTTCTTCTATTTCTTCTTCTTCTTCTTCTTCTTCTTCTTCTTCTTCTTCTTCTACTTCTTCTTCTTCTTCTTCTTCTTCTTCTTCTTCTTCTTCTTCTTCTTCTTCTTCTTCTGCGTGCATGGGCTGGTAGATGCGTATGTAACCCATTTTTTCCTGGTGTCTCCGCCGTAGCTAACACACTCCCTCTTCGGCAGACGGGGTTATGTTTTGAATTCTGAGTTATCTCTCATATGCTTTTCACCTCCCGGTGGTGATAGCAATGCAGCAGGCTGGTTTGTTTTCCCTTCCCTGTGGCTAGAGCTTATAGCAGCTCTAACTCGATAGAATGTACATGTCAAATGACATGGGGGTATTTCAGTGGGGACAGCAGTGCCACCTGTAGTCCCCCCCCCCCCCCCCGTCCTGTTGAGATACATTGTTGTTTGGACCGCGACTGCTTATTCGTCCAGTTGTAACTGGCTTAGATGACAGCTGAGACACCATATCTGGGGTCGTTCCGTTACCTGTGAATGCGCCTGCCTGGGATCAGTTCCCCTCCTGTCCTCCAGCGCATCCTCCGATGTATTGATGGGGTTACAGGTGGAAGAACCTGCTTGTCAACGTCTTGCGAACTGGTTCCATGGCGTTCTCCATACTGAGAAGGCTGCCGAGGTAGACATAGTTGCTAATACCTTCTAAGAGAGCTTCGCATAGAAGCACGGGATTGGATTCCACGAAACGGTAGAGAATCACTTACATTTTTTTAGGCTGATCCTGAGGCCTGCCTTCTACAGCTATCGTTTCAAACACCTCCGTGGCATTGAATCGGGTGTCCGTAATTGTGATTCTCAAACAAGTGCATCCTTCAAATAATATTCAAGTATCAAGGAATCTTAGTTCGACCCGTTCTTCGGCAAGGGGTGGTCACCCTTGAGGGGGGTACCAACTTAGGAACCAGTCGTTTCTGTTGCGAGCTCGTGTCGTCCAACGGGATAGTAGTTTGTCTGTTGTGTAGTCGTGTGTGTTATGCTTGTCTAGTGAATCTCGCCAGCAAGCTTGGGGCCGTCACCAAGGTCTCTTTTTGTCGAGCGGGTACCACATGGCGGTTATGGTACTCCATCTTTCGTCATGTCTTCTAGCTACACGAGCAGCCCAGCAGTGTTTCGAATGGTTGACGGGCTGTAGGACATCCTTGATTTGTGCCATTCTCCGGATGTCGCTATTGTTTAGTTCGCTCTACCGCTGTTGTCTGAGAGTTATGCTGACGAGGCGTCTTTCTAGAGATGCGTGTGCTGTTCTCAGTTGGTTCTCTGCTGCTTTGGCTAGAGACCAGGTTTCGTTACAATAACAGAGCGCTGGTAGGACTACTGGGTTTTTTTGTTTGTTTTTGCGTTCGCCTTATTACTCTAATCCCCAAGGCGATGTGCGTTGCACTGTTTTTATTTTGCGCCTGTCGGCCCAGTACATCCGACTTCAGCATGCATTTATGTAAGGGTCTGCTTCCTCCTGCATTTTCTAAATTCTAAAGGTTTGCTTCCCCGGTGTAACGGCGGTGCTGTGATGGGGATCGAACCCAGTACCTTCCGGTTGTGAGCCGTGCCACTTAACCACTAGGCCACGACGTCCCATGTCTGTTGCAGTCATGATGGACCTGAAGGCCGCCCATCTCACCGTCTCCGACTGACTATCTCAGATTTTATGCTCTGTCATGGCATCAATGAATCTACGCACTCAAATGATATAACTACAAGACAAAGTATGCGTTTGATCGATCAATCACAAATACAATCATTTAAATAAAATTGTTCGACGTGTCTGATTAGTGCTGTATAGCTGAGAGGTAAAACGTCCATGCCCAGAGAAACGGAAACACGAAACGATGGATGTTCTAATCCCGTAAGGTTCCCCGGTTGTTGCCCCGGTTTCAAGGGATTTCTGATCTGACGATATATTTGGAAGCCTCGCGTACACACTGTGTACAGCCTTGGCAGTTACAAATTTAAAAAACAAGCAGACTAAACCGTTGACGAGGCAAACATTCGAAAGAAAAATTAAGTTTCTGGCCTATAATGGTCCCGAGTGGTCCGCCGGGGTCTTTGTGGGAGACAACGACAAGAATCGAACCACTTCCCAACAGAGAGTATGTCGTATGAGGCGACTAACTGTGGCACATGACATAACACCGGCCATGCATAGGTGGTTTGTTAAAATCAGCACAGATGGCGCCTAACAGGCTGCAAGTCCATTTTATTTAGAGTTTGAGTCTTTCAAGATGGACTTGCACATCGGGTAACTACACTCTGCAGCACTTGTCCCAACACATCGTAGTAATGAGCTGCTCGAGCCTATCCCGCTAAGCAGGAAACCCTTCTCCCGTCTACATCCAGCTCACGCCAGTGCTGAGACCTGCACATGTATGTTCGCGCCTGTTGCTGTACAGGTAGACGAAGAAGTATGACCCTATAGTGCTCTGCAAGATGTCTAAAGAAGATGATATCACCAATATCCAAAGACAAAACAAGTATATCACCCCTTTGTCAGCACACCACATTGTAAGAGGACTTGGTTCACTCCGAATGTTAAAAGAGGAGTGACTAAGCGAAGTGAAGCGGAAAAGGATGAATACGAAAAAAAACACACAATGTTTATTTAATGACATAAGCATTCATGCACTGTCATAAGATCAATAGCGTGGAGAATGTTTTCTTTATTTCGGTAAATAGGATTTCACCTTTGTTTCCGCTTTGTTTATTTTTTGCTTGTTCGAATCATAAGCGACACGATTACATGAAATCTGGATGTAAAGTTTCTGTTGTGTCTGTATAGCAAATTGTTTTACAAGAACACGATGCTAGCTACATGCACAACCTTAATTAACTCTTTCAACAACTCCTTTAGAATAGAAAAGTGGCTTTAATTTTGATATCTTGTTATCCACAAGAATGCTGACGTCCATTTGGCTTGGCCTTGGCTTGGCTTCGTTCGTTCTCAATCTCCCGTTACCAAGCCCCGAATAGGACTTTGCAAGTTGCAAGATGTAGTCCGGAGAACGGAATGCGTTGTGTCACTAGTTTACAGCTTGACTGCGATATTTGTATATTTCGATTCAACACATCCGACTTCAGCAAGCGTTTTCTGAATACCGGGTTAGCATTTACTCTTCGATCTCTTCTAATTAGTCAGTCTGCCCTGTCTTGGCAGCTCTGGTTCGGTGGCCCTGACATTAGCAGTCAGCTATGGGTCGCTGACCGCTGCAGCTCATGCACTGCTCACCATCTTGTTCCCAGACGTCCATTTAACGCCACGCACTTCCATCATTACTTTGCCAATCATCATTATGCACCACATTCAAAATGCCCGAATGTTTCTTTGCTTGCCTACAGACAACGAGGGCAGCGGATTGAATCCCGGTAAAGCAGATGTTGTTTTGTCTTATGTGATGGAAATAAATAAACATAGCCAGCACACGACGTGGCGACAGCAGTGGCAAAGCGGCCTGCAGTCCTAAGAAAAAAAATATTGTTGTCTACTCCGGCAATGGGAATAAAGTCGTTCGATTTAGTTTATTATTGTTTACCCTCATTTGTAAGCATGCACATACTGTCTTACTTAATCATTCCAGTCAATCATTCAATTACTGTAATACTTAATCATTCCAGTCAATCATTCAATTACTGTAATACTTAATCATTCCAGTCAATCATTCAATTACTGTAATACTTAATCATTCCAGTCAATCATTCAATTACTGTAATACTTAATCATTCCAGTCAATCATTCAATTACTGTAATACTTAATCACTCCAGTCAATCATTCAATTACTGTCTTACTTAATCATTCCAGTCAATCATTCAATTACTGTAATACTTAATCACTCCAGTCAATCATTCAATTACTGTACTACTTAATCGATCCCGTTATTAATTCAATTACGTTATTACTTAAACAATTCCTATTTATCGCCGCTTAATTACTTTATTACTTAAGCAATTCCTATTTATCACCGTCCACTTACTTTATTACTTAAGCAATTCCTATTTATCACCATCCACTTACTTTATTACTTAAGCAATTCCTATTTATCACCGTCTACTTAGTATATTACTTAAGCAATTCCTATTTATCACCATCCACTTACTATATTATTTAAGCAACTGCTGTTTATCGCCTCTCAATTACTTTATTACTTAAACAATTTCTATTTATCACCATCCACTTACTATATTATTTAAGCAACTGCTGTTTATCGCCACTCAATTACTTTATTACTTAAACAATTTCTATTTATCACCACTCACTTATGTTATGGCTTAATCCATCCTCGTCATCAATGCCCTGTGAGGTTTTCTTTTCTTTTCTGGTGTCTAAAAGTTTATACAGCCGACTCCAAGTATCTTTTTTTTTGTTTTTGGTCACATCTCCCGACATGCCTGGTACGTTACAGTACACCTGTTCTTTTCCCCCATTTCGGACCTATCAACACAACGATTTAAGTCAACATTAAACATAACATGCATAGTTTGTTTAAACACTCTTGAAACGGACTCGAACTGCCGCCTCTAATATTACAACGTCAGTAAATTCATTCGAGATGATTCATTCACACACAAGTTTGGAGGTCTAATCACCCATCCATGACATTAGCGTGCAGAGGGGACGCCCAACCCTCAGGCGTAAGGCAATCGACCAGGGCTCACGTTTCCGCTTTGCAAATAGCAAGAATATTATAACCTTTGTTAAAAACCAACATCAAGATATCGTGTTGAAAGTAAATCAACTTTATATAGCGTCTCCTGGCCATTGTCTGTGACAGACGCACTCTACCCCACGGTTCGAGGAACTGGCTGTAACAGCACATATTATTCCTGTTAAATACACACCAAAAGGCCTTAGCTAGCGAGTCAAGATGATTCCTTCTGTTCGATACAGTTTTGCGTCTGTTGGCGAAGGTTTACGTCTTTCTAGCGCACGAGGAGAGGTTAGAGCCCTAGTGTTTCACAAAATGGGTAATGGGCTCAATTCCTAGTCTAGATACATTGTAGTCTACTTAGTTGTAAATATGAATCCTACTTACTATTTGAGAAGAAAAGGCGGCAAGGTGGGATCTGATAATACCCACCTTTGTGGGGACGGCATGGGCTAATGATTAAGTGACACGGCTCCCAATGCGAAGGTGCTGGGTTCGATCCCCATCTCTGCGCCGACCGTTACCCCGGTGAAGCAAACCCTTACATAAAATGGATGCCGAATTTGGATGCACTGTGCCGACTGGCGCAAAATAAAAATATAGTGCAACGCACACGGCCTTAAGGAATAGAGAAATAAGGCAAACGAAAAATTAAAATAAATTTAAAGAAGAAGAAAATAACCACCTTTAAAATAAAGCTGAAGCTTAATTCTTCTTCTTCTTCTTCTTCTTCTTCTTCTTCTTCTTCTTCTTCCTCGTTCATCTTCAGACCTCAACTTCAATGACTCTAACAAAGGCAGCAGTCGACTCAAGGCTCTGTACAGCTTCTCGTAGAAGGGCACTGGCTGTTGCCAAATGCTACTTCTTTTGTCGGTATACAGTGGACAAGACTGCAAAATATTGTCTGCCTTCATGGGGGCTGTGCCGCTGGCACAAAGGGCTGTAGTGCCAATCTTGAACTTGTTGTACAGATGCCATCTAAGTCTGTTGTGACCTGTGCGTAGCCGGAGAATGATCACCTGGTCTCGCCTGGAGAGTTGATGGTAGGCATTGTTGTCTATGTGGCCAGGGTGGTCTTTTTTCCATTTTACACTGTACATTGCTCTGATCAATGCTTTTTTCTCATTATATGTGATTTCTGTATCACTCTCCCACAGCATTCCTCCCTCTTTAGCGAGTCTTTCTGCCTCCTCGTTGCCTGAAATGTTGCAGTGGGCTGGTATCCACTGGACTGTGCTTTTTTTTGAAGCACTGGGACAGGGGTTCGAGCGAGTCTGCCAGAGCACCGAGCTCATTTGTGTGCTGGTTGTTGAGCTCCATTAACACTGCGAGGACGTCTGTGGAAAAGACAACTTCCCTTTCTGCCTGCTCCTCATGTTCTATAAGGATTTCAGCTGCTTGTCTCATGGCACTAGCTTCGACACTGAAGTTGCTGCAGCGTCTCCCAGGGGCAAATGCTGCTGAGTATACTTTGCTTTTTAGTTTTGTCGCGATGCCTGCTTCCCTGTTTCCAATGGGATCTTTGGTTGAGCCATCCGTACAGGCATGCGAAGCTTAGTTCAAGTAAGTCTACAACATTCTATCCCCGACAGAAATGTAGACCAATATACCTCCCTAACCTTTACACACGTATCTTTCAACCCCAGACAAAAGTTGTTTATTACTTATATTAGAATACATGAGCGATATGAAAAATGTATACCGCATCGTCGTAAGTCCCGAGCCGTCCGCCGGGGTACGTGTGTATATGCGACTAACTGTGTGACATGGCATAACAACCGCCATGGTTAAGTTGTTGTTGTTTATTGCCAATAATGAGTAAGTTTCCTCTTATGTGCGCCCTGAAAAAGTCATTGATTGACGGGTTGTGGTAGCTTTCCTCATAACCCGAGCATGCTGATGAAGGTGGACGTTTTGTATGAAAAATAACGGTTGTGCTATGCTTGGCTTCATCTGCGTGGCGTGGTGCTCACTACTCCGGAGATCGTAGTGATCCACATCTCGTCAGTCAGGCTGCCTTGAAAACAGCCTGTTTTAAGGGAACGCTACATGGAAGAGAGATTGTGGTCTTGGTCAGTATATTGTGCCTGACCCTGATCCGACGTCCTGGTCAGTATATTGTATGTGACTGAACTAGCGTCTCAGTTCCCCGCAATGGTGAGATGGTTTCTTAAGAGTGCACCTATCAGGCTGTGGATCCACTTTGCTCTAGTGTTTGCGTCTATTAAGATGAACTCGTACATCGGTTAACCACCCTACAATAAACTGATTGTTTACAGACTCTGCAGTCTTCGAAACTTTTTTAACGACGATAAATTAAGTTAAGATATCAACGAGAGACCGTTGCATGTTCTGCTAGTTCTTTATCATTGACAAGAACATACAATGATCTACTGCACACTCTACCAAACCGTGATCAACCATTGTTGATCCGTCCAATCATAACCGATCATCTCATGTACAAAATGGCGTCCTTACCTGCTGATCTCAGATGTGCAGTGAATATGACTCTTTTCAAATAGAAAAATAGAAACGAACTAAATTATAGTTCAATCTTTAAAGACATTTCCCGACTCGTGACGTCAAATGCCGTGCGAATCTTGACTTAAGTTAACTTAACATCTTTATACTGGCTTTGAAGACTGCATAGTCTGTATATAACCAGTTTCTTTGACATTCACTTGATCTAAAATATATACATATATATGCATCCGATCTATTTTTCAATGGATTAATTGACCCTGCTTCAAATATTTCCTGTGGCGATGCATTCCAAACATTCACAACTGACGTAAAATATTTCCTGGTATCTAAAATGGACCTCTTTTGACTTAATTTGTTGCTGTGCCATCTTGTTCTTGACGGCTGCTGTATTTTCCACACAAAAAAACAACTTGTTATAATCTAATTTATTCTTGTCGATATTGATAGTATAAACCTTATACAATCTTCTCTTTTCTAGACGCCGTAGGCCGGCTGTTCTGAGTCTCTTATCTAACTATAATTCGGGAATCCTACTTCTTCTTCTTCTTCTTCTTCTTCTTCTTCTTCTTCTTCTTTTTCTTCTTCTTCTTCGTTTTCTTCTGCTTCTTCTTCTTCTTCTTCTTCTTCTTCTTCTTCTTCTTCTTCTCCTTGTTCTTCGTGGGCTTGTCAGACGTAGACTTGAATTTGTTCAAAGAAAGCAGATGTTATCATCAGGCTGTGGTCACTGCTATAAAGCTTGTCTGTCTAGTGTTGGCACTGGTGATTACCATATGTGCTTTCTCTGGTCCTCGAATGTCGGGGAATTTTGCAGCAGATGTTCAGGGGTAATTTTCCCTTGTAACACAGGGGCATTTGTCAGTAGCCCCTATCTTCGGTTTATTAAATAGATGGTACCTCAGTTAGTTGTGGCCTGCACGGAGTATGAAGACCACCACCTGCTTTCATCTATTCAACTAGTAATAAGCATAATTTCTTGTGTAGCCAGTATGTTATGCTTCCCATTTGTCCATGTCCCTACTAAACCTTTCCCACTCTTCGTAGGTCACACTAAAATCTCGTTGTAGTGTCTTTCTGCCTCCTCGTTGCCTTGAATGTTACAGTTTGGACCGACTGTATTACGACTATTCTGGGTTTGTACTGCTGACATAGGTGACAAAGTACTGATCTTAGATCATTTAGGTTTGTATTTCTATGACTCTTTAGTTCTTGTACCAAATAAAAATGACAAATTTCTTGATTTAAAATGCTTTCGTCTGTCAGCACATCTTCTACCAAATAAATCTAAAAACGCCAATGCACCAATTCATCAACGAAACGCAAAATGAAGCAAAAAATTACACTCCTGAAATTCGGAAAATTACAACAAAAACATGTCTCAATATGAATGAACGCTTCTAATAAAATATGTAGTTTAAAAAAAGAAATATTTACCTTTTTACACCAAAAAAAAATCTAAATATCGAGGACGGTTTACAGGGATGATCATTTCATGTTCTTGAAAACTTGACGGAGAGATGAGAACGATAAATCTGTTGCTTTTACCAATACAAATACACACAGAATGGAACGAGCCTTGTGTGTCCATGCTATGATTTATTTAACAAGCACATGCGTAACTTTTCATTTTTACACAGAATCCCTGGGACATTGAACTAGTCTAATATCTTTGATTCAGTGGAGCAAAGCAAACATTTCCGGTACTGGCCGTGCCTGCCTGCTATGTCTGGAATCAGATAAAGCACAAGACCGTAACTTTCTCAGGTCATTAACGACCAGATTTCCAGATTTTCTCAGCCCGGTATCGCTGTGAGTAAACGCCTGCCGCGGTGCATGCAGTGAGCAGAATTTGAGATTTAACACGAGAACAAGGGACAGCTTCAACACTGAAGGACAGTTACACGAACTTCCATCACTCTGGCTGAGCTATGGTGAACCCTCCTTCTGGCACGTACTAAGACAGTCGAAGGGTAAAAGATCGAAGCTGTTAACCTGATCTGGGCCAAATCCTCCCAGAACACTTTCACTCGTTGGTCGCGCGTGTTTACTCAACTCTCACGTCCCACGATCACCTGCACGTTCAGTCTTTTTATTATATTATTTATTTTTGGTTTTGTTCCTCCCTCGGCCACTGTCCAAACCCAGAAGACATGGGCTCGAATCTCGAGGTCGGGGTAGGGAGAGAAACTGTTCGTTTATCATGTTTACTACAGGTAAACACACTCAAAATGCCTTAGTTTGTTCATGCATCCATGATGGCCTCAAAGTGGTTTTTAGGGCTACTTAAAACATAATACTCCCGTAACTTAGAAGGGCTTTTAAGCTCGTGAAAACCACATTCTTCTCGGTTAAGAGAGTCAAGTTCATTCAACAATGTACTTCCCCTTTCATTCCCCGCTGGTTTCGTGTGAGACTGCAAGTTCGCCAAGCGTGGAGTATGGTTGGCTGGGAGCGTAACCTCCTGATGTACTGAAAGCATCAGTCTTATGTTTTTCTCTTTATGTTTGCAAAGTTCTGGATTTTGATAACGTTCGACGTTTTTCTAAGAACCTTCCTCTTGAACTTCATGTACTGAAATCGCGATCATTTTTTCATGGTAAAAGTATCTATCCATCCCCCGTGCCAGAAGTGGGGAACATTTCCATGTTAGAAGACCACATTAAGTTAGCTGTAAAAACTAAAAATTGATCGACTGATTAGCGCAGTGGGAGAGCACTTACGTTTCATGACAAAGGTAGGCGGTTCAACTCCCCCTACCTGCAGCATAAGTTGAAAAAGCTCTAAATAGAAATCTGGCTGAAGGCTAAGGAATAAAAAAGGCAGCCAGGAAGGCAACTGGCCACCCGACCTCACACAGCTGTGGTTTAGTACACTGAAGACTTCAACACGTCATCCCCTATGGCAGTGTCTGCTAGGAGACTGCCTTCACTTAAAGCTAGTAAGTCCACATTCACGACACTTCAATTAGATGCACTTAAAATTGGACGTTATTTTTTTTACAAATTCAACTCGTGGGCTTGTGGCACCAGTCATGCGGGGAAGCTAGAGTGCATTCTAGAGTTGCATTAGTACTAAATCATTATCATAGAATGTGTTAAAATATCCTTATGACTTGTTAATGTTTTTTTGTGGCCGACCGTCGGGGTAAATAATTTCATTGAATCGTTGCTATTTTAAATATGTTCAATTTAAGATAAAAACAAAAAATAATAAAGGACGAAGAAAGACATATTGATAAAAATAGAAGTTGTGTAAAATTTTGATTCTTTAAAAAGGTAGCACTTAATATTCTGCAAATACGCATGCGGTATTAAGGCAGAAAGCTCCCCACTCGTGCTCCAGGTAGACTTTAGAAATGGAAATGTTGTTTTTGAATGCCCACAGTGAGTCATCATCAGTTCCATAACCTATCTCGCGGCATTTATAATGAACTAAAACAGAACAGCAATGCAGACCCGTAGCCGGTTATGGCGCCATCTTTGCTGCTCTTCTTAAGTAAGTTACTCTTTTGTGCGCCCTGTAAAGGACGTTATGTGGCAGGTTGCAGTAGCTTTCCTAACATCCCGAGTGTGCTGATGAAGGTGGACAAGGGTACTCCAGGCTGTTGGGCTATACTTGGCTTCATCTGTGTGTCGCTCGCTACTAAGGGAATCACGTCGACTCATCACCTCGTTGCCCAGGCTGCCATGAAAACAACCCGTTTCCAGGAAGGTCTACTTTGAAGGGTATTGATCAGCAGATTTTGCCTGAGTTAGTCTTCCTCCCCTTTCAGAAATGGATAAAAACAGTGTTGTTATAGTGGTTTTCTATATACCGTGTTCAATCTCCGGTCTCAATACGATCCGGTCTACACATCAATAAATGGGTACCTGATTTGCAAATAGGTATAGCCGATTTAATAAAGCTCGAAATTGGATCAGAAAATAGTACCCATGTAACCTGTCAGGCATATCTAATGGTTCAGTTGCAATGAAAGGTGCTGTAGGAGACGAACAATGTAGACTAGGGAAATGAAATCTTGCTATTTCTGGTTTTTCTTATTCTACTTCTTCTTTTTGTTGGTCGTTTTCTTATATTTCTTCTTCTTCTTCTTCTTCTTCTTCTTATCCTCATTCTACTTCTTCTTACTATTATTATTCATCTTCCTCTTCTTTTTCTTCTTCTCTGCTTATCTTCTTCTACTTCTTCTTCTTCTTCTTCTTCTTCTTCTTCTTCTTCTTCTTCTTCTTCTTCTTATTCTTCTTCTTCTTCTTATCCTCATTCTACTTCTTCTTACTATTATTATTCATCTTCCTCTTCTTTTTCTTCTTCTCTGCTTATCTTCTTCTTCTATTTCTTCTTCTTATATTCCACTTCTTCTTGCAAATATTATTTTTATAACTAGTATTATTATTATTATTATTATTATTATTATCCCTCATCTTTTTCTTCTCCTTCTTCATGGTTGGTCCTAAAAAAAGAAATTTTGACGTTGTATCGTCGTTTACAGCGAGGCTGCAATATGTGCACCTTTCGGCCCGACACATCCGATTTCAGAATGCCAATTTTGGGATCTAGTTTGCCTTCCCTCTTCGATCCCTAATCTCTTAGCCAGGCTGTATGGTTGCAGTCTGTATTCAGGGCCACCATTTAGAGGCTGACTATGGCCTTGGTAAGTTACGGCTCACAGACACTGTTAAGTAATTCTATTAAACACATGAGCATGAAAGTGATAGACAAACTTTATAAAACATTAATTAGACCTAGATTGGAGTACTATATGCAGGTGTGGTCCTTATCGTAGATGATATACAAACATGGTGCACATGATACACTGAAGAGGGACAAAACTGGTAGTGAAATTCCAGAATTACAGTTAAGAGGAAAGACTAAGAACGCAGGCCTAGATTGTCTAGAAAAGAGAAGAATTCGAGGTGACTTAATACGAGTTTATTAAATTATCAGAGGAACGGATAATTTAGACTAAAACAAGTTTTCTTCAAAATACAACCACACACAAAAACAAGAGGATACATCCACACATTAAACTAAGGAAGGTCCAGATAGGATAAGAAGACATTTTTGTTTCAGCCAGAGAGTGGTGAATGCTTGGAATGCATTGCCACAGGAAATTGTGAAGACACGGACAATTAATGAATTAAAGAATATATTGGATGCGAAAGGTATTTTATATCAATTTGATGTAAAAGAAACTGGCTGTTTTCAGATTCTGCAGAGTCTTCTCAACCAGGGTAAAGACGATCAATTAGGTTAAAGTAAAGTTAAAAAGCCAACTATAAGTCACTTGCGGCTATGAGCCATTGGCTGTTGAATGTTAGGCCCAGAATGGGAGTCGGCGGTAAGACATAATTGGTCATGCACATCCTTTCAATAAATTGTACACATACTAAAATAAATGTAATTATTAGCCTCAAGGCGCCACACCCGGTACACTTATAACGGTAAGTTAAGACATTCATGAGACAAAAAAATGTTTTCTCGAATTTTATTTGCTAGAATAAAAACAATGAGAAAAACAAAAGGCTACAGGAATGTTAGACAGGACATAGCGAGACGAGCGTCAGTTCGGGTGGTCCACACCAGCAAGTGGAGATAACAACATTAGCGAATCCACTTCAGAGTTGCTGGCAAACGAAAATGTTTTTATGGAATATCTACATTTATTTATTAGTTTTTTTTTAGTTTGTGAGGGTGTGTTATTTTTTTTTCAACTATTATAGTGTTCTAATTTTCGTTCGTGCCTCCTTCAAATTGGAGAAAAGTTAGAACTGAAAAACTTAAAGGTGGCCAAATTGGAGAAAAGTTAGAACTGAACAACTTAATGGTGGCCAAATTGGAGAAAAGTTAGAACTGAACAACTTAATGGTGGCCAAATTGGAGAAAAGTTAGAACTGAACAACTTAAAGGTGGCCAAATTGGAGAAAAGTTAGAACTGAACAACTTAAAGGTGGCCAAATTGGAGAAAAGTTAGAACTGAACAACTTAAAGGTGGCCAAATTGGAGAAAAGTTAGAACTGAACAACTTAAAGGTGGCCAAATTACAGACAATCGTGATGCGGATAACGTCTTGCAGGTTTTTTTTTAATGGTTTAATTTTTGTTGTTTTTTGGGATGATCAACTTCCATATTCACTGTCATGTGGTAAATAACTGTAATTTAAGTATCCATTTACGATGGAATTTATGGAACGAGGATCGACCTCCAGTGAGATCGTAAAAGTGAGGCGTATTGGCGGAGGAAAATCAGACCTTTGGTATTTTCCCTTCGAGACAAAAATCTGTGAGCAACCCCCGTGTTGAAAATAACAGCACTGCTTGTAAATGCCAAGTGTGTCGTATATATCAACTTCAGAGGGTTGTGCATGAGACTGACATTCTCCTCATGTACAGTCTTTGCTAATAAGACCGATAATGCAAGTGCTAGGACACAGGTTCCGTGTAAAGGGACCAGCTGAATTGGGGACCCTATGCTTCACTGGGACCACACTGACATGTCTGCTGAGGCTCATGGGAAAAGGCTGACAATACATGGGTGAGGAATAAAGCCATATGGGACAGGAGCTAAAAGGTACCAGGGGCATAACTGATCAAACACGGAAATGAGGTTGGATAGGACACACGCAACAGAAATAACCATCAAATATGGCCAGATAGGTGCTGACATGGAATCAACAGGAACAGAGAAAGGGATGGAGACCAAGCAACACTTGGAGTAGAAAAATGTGAAAATGAACTTCGGTTTTCCTTTTATTTCTCATTAGATAGATAAAGAGAGAGAGAGAGAGAGAGAGGGTGGGGGAGAGAAAAAGAGAGTAAAGGATTTTGTGATGTTGTGTCGTAGTTTACAGCGAGTCTGCGATATCTGCACTTTTCGGCCCAACACAACCGATTTCAGCTTTGGATTAGTACCCAGCTTGTCTTCCCACTGCGATCCCTATCTTTTGGTCAAACTACACTAGTGCAGCCTGTTTCCTGGGCCGCCACGTAGAGATGGTATACGGTCTTAGCCAGCTTTGGTTCGCTGACTCTTATACACGCAGCCAGCTATGAGTCGCTGACTGTTGTCAGCATATTCACTGCCATATTTTGCCTCTCCTATCCCCCCACCACTTCCCACCCCCAACATTGATTGATGGATCTAAAATAGATGTATAAAAAAAACCAACTCGGTGAAAATGCAGAAATAATGTCCGTTGAAATCACCGAGAATTGGGGTATTATATAACAGAGATGTGTAATTTGACCTATGCTGGAAGTTGCTGGTAAAATGGACTTTGGAAACATCAAGTGCTAAGTTATTATACATGGATACCTGGGTCGTATTGTCATTTGGGCCATGGCTGGGTGTTAGATTGTGGCAGTGCAATCGATGAATCATTACCGCCACAGCTTCGCTTTCTCAATGATATTATTTACAGATTGCTATGATTTGAAATAAAAAGTGTGGTGGTTAGTGGTTAGATGGGTGGCGGGAGGGGTTAGCGTTTGAATAGACGAAAATGAAGTGTTTTCAACTAGTTTGTTTAGCCGTGGGTATCCATGTTCTGCCGTATTTGATGACATGGGCAGAGAACCTGTGACTCTTGCCAATGTGCAGTGATGTTTATTTCGTATACCATTATAATTTATTACATTGAATACTTGAACTGTGCATTGGGTAATGTAGAATTGCTTTGAATGACATAACATTAATTAGCAATTAATTATATAGCACAGCATCACATTTTAAAACAAAACAAAGCATAACATAACACAATTGTTTTGTTTGTTTCTGTTTGTTAGTTTACTTGATTGTTTTACTGGTTTAGTTTTGTTTGTTTTTGTGTGTTTTGATATATTGTTTATTTGGCTATTCTGTTTGTTTTCTTTCTATTGTTTTGTGTTTTAATTTTTTTTTGGTTTCTGTATGTTTTAATTGATTTGCATGTTTTTATGTTATTATATTTTGATAATTTATCGTTACATTGCATTGTGTTTGTATGTTTTTGCTATTTTGTGCTTTTGTTTTCGTGTTTGTTTTGTTGTTTGTTTGGTTTCTTTGTTCTTCTAGTTTTGTTGTGTTCTTTGCGTTATTGCTCTGTTTTACATGTTTTGTTGTTTATTTTTATTGCTCTTTATTTGTCATTTCTTGAATGGAATTTATAGAACTTTACAAATATCAGAGGGAAACTGAGTTGCTAGTCCAGTCAGGCAAAAAATACTGACCAGGACTTGGGATCAGGGCCAGGCACCATACACTGACCAAGACCACACTCTTGTCTTCCATGAAGCGTTCCCTGAATCAGGCAGTTTTGAAGGCATCATTGCTGACGAGATGTAGATGGATGTTATCTCGTAGTAGTGTTCGCCACGCACATGAAGCCAAGCATAGCACAACTGCCTGGAGGACAACTGTCCGCCTTCATCAGCATGCTGGGGATGTGGGGAAAGAAATACATCTGAACGTCCTTTTCAGGGCGCACAAAAGAGTAAACTTACTCAATATGGGCAAAAACAACAACAAAAACAACCACAAATATCTGGAGGTACAGACTAAACCTAACTGTAAGGCTCTAAATAGCCGCATCAAACTCACAACAATCCCTTTAATGGATTCCTTGAAGCTGTGCACCAAGTATTGAGCGGTATTCTACCACCATCGTTTGTTCATTATTATTTCATTAGTTAGGGGACGGAGTGGTCTAGTGGTTAAGTGGCACGACTCACAACCCGAAGGTGCTTGGTTCGATCTCCATCACAGCACCGGCCGTTACCCCGGGGAAGCAAACCCTTAGAAAATGCAGGAGGAAGCAGACCCTTACATAAATTGCATGCTGAAGTCGGATGCACTGGGCCGACAGGCGCAAAATAAAAAGCACACCGCTTTGGGGATTAGAGAAATGAGGCGTACGCAAAAAAAAACAAAAAAAGAAAAAAAATCATTAGTTACATTGGGTATCCACTGTTTCAAAGCAAATATGATTCTCTTATAAGTATGATTTATGAAGCACTATGTTTTATCGCGTTCAGGATGCCAGCACCATACACAACCTTTGCTAGTCACCTGTAAAATTTTGACAAGAATCCAACAGCGGCTTATTATCTCATCCCAATTAATAGACCTCTGGTCCGACACGGTGATTTCTACCGTAGAAGAGTTTCATGTGTTATTTCAACCATGTTTACAAGACCAGACAGCAGATTTCCAGACATGGAGGAACACCGAAATAGAGAAACAGAAACTCCTCAGACGAGATCTTGTATCCCAGGAATGGCGACGGTCGGTCCGAGTGTGTGTTGGTTCTATTTTTGCTGTTGCAACATTTCAAGAATCTCTAATCCTAAATTGAGCGCGTAATTTCGAGAGTAAACAAATAAATAACCCGATAAATGAACGGATTACATTATAAACCGCGAGATGTACCTGGTCGAGTTGGGTTCACGGTTTGTTTATACATTAGTGAGGGTGGCTGAGTGGTCCATGTGGAAATTCTGAGATCAAATCTCTCTTGATAATCAGTTTTATACTAATTTACTGCACTCTCCAACTTTGCATTCCTTCAAATTATACATTCGCTCATTCTCTTTTCTCATCTCTCTTTGCGTATGTCAAATCTTCTTTTTGTATTGTATTAGTGTTCTTTCATACCTTTGTGAATAAGGCAGTTTGGTAATGCCACAACTTGCGCAAGATGAAGCGATGGCTTGACGGCTGTGAAGACAATCTGGTGATAGCTTAAAGTTTAGTTACGTTTAGTCGAATAATCAACGCCATTACACACGGTTTAACCCTTAGTGCTCTGTTCTTCTCCATATGTTTGGAGAATCTCATCACAATGTACGAACTCCGTAGCAGCCGGCGGTGATCCAGTAATAGATTGGCTAGATTTGTAACATAATTTTTAAGTTCAAAGTTAGGAATAGTAAACAAAAACAGGAAAAAAAAAGATGCTGAAATCGAATTTGCTGGTCCGAAAGACGCAATATGCAAAGAAAGAAGGTCTTTCAAAAAGTAAAAGAAAATTGACAATATATTACGAGACAAATACCCCGAACATTTCATACTCGCGGACAAGGAAGGAAATATTCTTAGAGAAGTCTATACAAATTGGCTGCGCTATTGGTTGCTTGCATTGCAGGCGAACAGTGAGCAGTCGTCAGAGATTTTTGTGGTAGGAGGGTGTGAGACCTCGTGAATTTCATAGAAAAATGTTTCAGTATGGGGGTGCCTTTATTGGCGGGCGAAGAGTGTACAAGTGGGTTTCTGCTTTTGTTGTTGGATGCCCACAATGCTTAAGTTTTCTCTTCTGTGAGAACTGAAAGGGGCGTTAGGTGTTGGGTTGTAGTAGATTTCCTAACATCACGAGCGTGCTGATGATGGCTTCTTCTGTGAGCACTGAAAGGGGCGTTAGGTGTTGGGTTAAAGTAGATTTCCTAACATCACGAGCGTGCTGATGATGGCTTCTTCTGTGAGCACTGAAAGGGGCGTTAGGTGTTGGGTTAAAGTAGATTTCCTAACATCACGAGCGTGCTGATGATGGCCTCTTCTGTGAGCACTGAAAGGGGCGTTAAGTATTGGGTTGTAGTAGATTTCCTAACATCACGAGCGTGCTGATGATGGTGGGCGTGGTCCTCCAGGCGGTTATGATATATTTGACTTCATCTGCATGTCGCTCACTACTACAGGAATCACGTCGATCCACATCTCGTCAGCCAGACTGATTTGAAAACATCCTGTACATAAGGAACGCTACACGAAAGAAAGATATTGGTTTTATTCTGTGTATTGTGTCTGACCTTGACGCGACGTCCTGGTCAGTATGTTGTGCCTGACCTTGATGCGACGTCCTGGTCAGTATGTTGTCCCTGACCTTGACCAGATGTCCTGGTCAGTATGTTGTGCTTGACCCTGACGTGACGTCCTGGTCCGTATGTTGTACCTGACCGGACTTGCGTATCAATTCCTCGTACGAATAGGTAGATGTGTTAAAAAATGGCCGAACATCAATCCATAATGAGCAACGCCCCCATTGTCCCAGTACGACAGTAACTGGTAATAAGGTGGGCCGCGTTGATGCCAGCATTCCTGAAAACAGGCACATTTATTCAGAAGTTCTGGCCAGGGAATTGGGTGCCCCTATCGGATCCACACATAATTCTGTTACGGAGGTTCTCATGTATCACAAGATGTTTGGTGCCCAGGGTGCTGGCTGTTGGGAACAGGATAATCGTGTCTTGTCTAGACTTCCACACAGCTGCCGCAGCTCTTTACACGCCTCTCCTTCCTTGCGTTCATCATATTTTAGTAGTGGTATATCTACAGGCCAGTCGCCATGATGAAGTCTGTAGTCTTCACCAGGTCGGAGGGGCTGCCCCATACCTTTGATATCCCTCGAGGTTAGAGGCCCGGCACCGCTCCTCCCCGGTTTTAACTTGTAGGAGTGACACCATGACGATAGAGTAGACTGTGGCATAACTATATCCTGTTGATGTGTGTGTGCCCTGATTTTTCCCGGTTCCTGCGCCGTAGCTGACACATTCCGTCTTCGGCAGTTTTCTGTTTTGGGTTGTCTCCCATAGCCTTTACCTCCCTAATACTATTCAAAGTTATCCTGGTTTGACGGCCTGCAAAGTGTATTTATAAAAAAACTCTTCAAGGGTTTGTCCTGTAAATGTGTATATACATGTGTGGATACATTTTCTTTCGAATGTTCAAAAGTTGCTGATGTAGTTTGACCCGGTCGTCCCTGTCAGATCGCACCATACAGCACAGTTAGCCCAGGAGAAAAACGCTCTTATAGGATGCTTTGAAACAAGGAAGAACTGGGCTGATGACGAGGTCAAAATAGTGGTGCTATTCCTGACCGAACAACATGTTATTCTCCGATGTTATTGTTGTTGTTGTTATGCGACACCTGCTGAGCAATATGAGACATGAAAGTCTTCTACAGATACTAGAGGCCAAGATTCAAGGGAAGAGAGAACCCAGGCGACCAAGAATCAATTTACATCTCTGAATAGAAGAGAGCAGGTCGTTGTCTTCAGACTTCGCACTAGCCACAATAGACTGAGGTACCACCTATTCAACAAATTGAAGATAGGTGGAACCGACGAATGCCCGTGTGGTATCGGGAAAATGACCGCTGAACATCTGCTGCAGAACTGCCCGACATACGAGGATCAGAGAGAGCAGATGTGGCCATCACCAGTGGAACCACAAGACAAGCTCTATGGCAGTGTCGACAGCCTCAGGATGACCGCCGCTTTTTTCGAAAAAATAATGGTTACTGTCTGACTGCGTACGAAGAAGAAGAAGCAGAAGAATTTACATCTCAGGCATGCATGGGGATTAAAGTACGAACTTATGCTGATATACATATAATGCGACATAATGAATATTACACTCTAAGAAATGAGCAATTTAAGGGACAATAAAACAGACGTTTATTTTCATTGCTGGAGTTAATTGGACGAGTTTCGAAGTATGGAAATAAAACTGCGTGTAAAGACAAACATCATACATTGTGCTAACAAGGATTTGTAATGTTAATAATAATTTATTCCTGACGAGGATTTGAGCTCGTGTCCTCTTAACATGAGAGGTATTTCTTATTCGAACTTACTCCTGACGAGGATTTGAGCTCGTGTCCTCTTAACATGAGAGGTATTTCTTATTCGAACTTACTCCTGCACTTTTAAAATTGTTACGCCCTGAAAAATTCGGTATTTCTAGCAAAGAGAGAGGCAAGGTTAACTAGAAATTATCCTGGCTAAATAGCTGAAGCTTCAAGTAGGGATAACTCATTTACTCGCGCATGTACGTCCAATTCTCTTCTCTGCAAAGACCACACGGAGAGCAAGGTACTGGAGAATTTCTAAGTGGAATGGAACCCGCAAGCAGCGCCGACAAGGGGCGCCGAGAACTGGCAATTCGATATCCTTAATGTCTTGAGCGAGGGGTTTGGG
The DNA here is from genome assembly GCA_036924085.1 of Ariolimax columbianus. Classification (NCBI taxonomy): domain Eukaryota; kingdom Metazoa; phylum Mollusca; class Gastropoda; order Stylommatophora; family Arionidae; genus Ariolimax; species Ariolimax columbianus. Next base: position 30,825,468 of record JAVGWX010000022.1, on the reverse strand, counting down.
GTGTGAGCGCCTGCGGGGCAAATCAGAGCTTGCAAAACGGCAATCAACAATCCTAGTCAGTTCTCGTCTAGATCCATGCCGCCAGTCGCTTCAGAGATCCGCAATAATTGGACGAGTTGGTGGGGCAGAGACTGACAGTTGGTCTTTGAAACGTCATCAGTTTGTACTCGGCTGCTTCACACAAAGCGTCAAGAGGTCTCGATCGAGTCAAGGCATAATGGAAGTTAGTTCAACAATTGTAGAAATGAATGAACACAGTAACTAAACATGATAGTTGCTGACACACCAGAATGATCAGAAAGACTTCTCATGCTGTCCGCAACACATGTTCTTCATTTAGTTCTAATAACGTGGAAAACGATGCACTTGTTTATTCTTCCTCTTCTTCTTCTTCTTCTTCTTCTTCTTCTTCTTCTTCTTCTTCTTTTTCTGCGTTCGTTCTCAATCTCGCGCTACCAAACCCTGACAAGGCTTAAGTAGCAGAATGTAGTCCAGAAAACGGAATGCGTTGTGTCGTAGTTTACAGCTTGACTACCATATTTGCACCTTTCGGTCCAACACATTCGGCTTCATCAAGCATTTTTTGAGTACCGGGTTAGCCTTCCCTCTTCGATCCCTTCCCCTTAGCCAGTCTGCCCTGCTGCAGCCTGTTATCCAGGATCACCGCGTGGAGGTGTAGAAGGGTCTTGGCAGCTTTGGTTCGCTGGCCCTGACGCTAGCAGTCAGCTATGAGTCGCTGACCACTGCAGCTCATGCGGTGCTCAGCATCTTGATCCCACTTTTTTATTCGATATGAAATACGGCGTATTGTTTCTGTACCTTTCTTTATTAACAGGAAGACAATTCCAGTCCACATAATTCTGGCTTCTGGGAATTGCAAAATATGCAGTTCCACAGGATGGATTCAATACAAAATCTACCTATATGTAAGTTATAGTTTAAACGTTAAAATATCGTGAAAAAAGGACACATTGTTACGACAAATATAACATGGACTATCCTGTTCACAGATGCCCTGGTCGTGGTCACAGCACTAAAAAGCCAGAAAATACTGAACTTAATGATTTTAGAGCAGTACTCTGTCAATTATGCCAGCAGTCCGCACCAAAAAGAGTAGTGGTACAGTGGGTTCCATCCCACTGTAACATTCAAGGCAACTAGGAGGCAGACAGACTGGCAAAAGAAGGTGAAAGACTACCGCAACCAGATTCTAGTGTGACCTACGAAGAGTCCAAAAGGTTTATTAGGGCCAGATACGTGGCCAAATGGGAAACAGAACATACTGGCTACACAAAAAATGATGCTTACTACCAGCTGAACAGAAGAGAGCAGGTCGTGGTCTTCAGACTCTGCACAGGACACAACAAACTGAGGTACCATCTATTCAATAAATTGAAGATAGGTGGTACTGACGAATGCACCTGTGGTACAGGGAAAATGACATCTGAACATCTGCTGCAAAATTGCACGACATACGATGACCAGAGAAAGCACACGTGGCCATCACCAGTGCCAACACTAGGCAAGCTCTATGGTATTGTCGATAGCCTCAGGATGACAGCTGCTTTCTTCGAACAAATTCAAGTTGTCGTCTGACAGCGTACGAAGAAGAAGAAGAAGAAGAAGTAACATGGACTATAACAATATGTGAGTCGCGTTCAAATGAAACCGGACAAAACTGCAAGAAGTGAACATACGTAAGATACACCTGATGACGTCACTTCTGGCGTGCATCCATCTACGGCAGGACAGTCAGGTAGAAGATGGCGTCCACGCTTACAGTAGAAGATGGCGTCCACGCTTACAGTAGAAGATGGCGTCCACGATTACAGTAGAAGATGGCGTCCACGCTTACAGTAGAAGATGGCGTCCACGCTTACAGTAGAAGATGGCGTCCACGCTTACAGTAGAAGATGGCGTCCACGCTTACAGTAGAAGATGGCGTCCACGCTTACAGTAGAAGATGGCGTCCACCCTTACAGTAGAAGATGGCGTCCACGCTTACAGTAGAAGATGGCGTCCACGCTTACAGTAGAAGATGGCGTCCACGCTTACAGTATACAATTACAATACAGGACCTTTTTTGTGGGGTTTTGTTTGCGTTGATTTCATTGTCGATTGTTTGTGTTTCTGTTTTGTTGTTTTCGTTGTTGTTTAGTGTTTTGCTTTGTTACTTTTATTTTTTATTTTTATTTTGGGGGGGGGGGGGGAGGCGGAGGGAGGGTGGCGATGGAGAAAAAGGGAGGCAAAATGACATGCCTGCAAAGTATATTCATAAAAAAACGCTTTGAGTGTTTGTCCTGTAAAAGTGTATATGCATTTTCTTTCGAATGTTCAAAATGTAGTTTGACCCGGTCGTCCCTGTCAGATCGCCACGTACAGCACAGTTAGCACAGGAGAATATTTTAGCAACTCGTTTGGCAACTTCTTGAAAATGCACCTTACAGTTTGGGTTTCCCAGCAAGCAGTTTCCACAGTTTGAGTGCACCAAAAATCCACCTTCCAGTCCATGTTTCACAGCGAGCGGTTTCCACATTTTGAGTGCATCAAAAATCCACCTTGGTTCTCGCGAATTATGAGAAGCTTGAATGTGAGTGCAAATGTGGCCGATACAGGGAAACAGACTTCTTTGGCTGCAGGTTTCAGTGGCTCTGATACAGCGATGAGATAAGTGGGACCAGTGTTCCAATCTTGGTAGAAACGTGATGAGAAATAAGAGACGTTGTAAGTGCAATAATACTTGGTTTTTTATTCGTTTCTAATTTTATTTAAAAAGAAAAAAATAATAATGTGTGACCTATTTACTGACTTTCTCTAGTAAATATTATGCAGTGGCACACCGCTTATAAAAACATACAGGGATCAGAGCATTTTCATTACAAGAACTTGTGAAGAGTGCGGATTTGCGTATCTTTATAGCTTGCTAAGACAATTTGTCCATCGAAAAAAAGCAAATGCACCACAGATCATTCAAATTGTGTGCAAAGCTAAAACAAACACAATTTTTTTTTAAAAAGAAAAAAAAGAAAGAATACCACATACAAAAAAAAAACAAAAAAAAAACACAAAAACATAAGTACTTACTTAGTTTCCATGTCAAGCAACCTCACGTAGTACGAACCAAAGAAAAAAAAAAGCAGCGTTGAAATATAAACGCATCCTTTATCACTATCAGGTCCTCCTCTGCACTGAGTTCATAGATATTGATACTTACATGGATACTTACTTTCTGTATCCGGCAACTTCCAATAATATGAACCCAACATCCAGCCACCGTGAATGATCTTCAATTTTCCACTACCGGGGACAACTTAAGTGACAAGTAATAGAACATATATATATATATATATAGTTACATATACAGAACAGAAAATAGTTCCTGGAACCGACTTCATTGCACCTGGAAGTTACCAAAAGTGCTCAGTCTCTTTAATTGCTGAAAACACACATTCCAGTGCACAAACTATGTAGTTTCGCTTGCTGCTCGGAGTTCATGCCTTGACTTCACTGGGTACCCATTTACAGATGGGTCGATTTTAGAGAATCGGGTCATCTTTGCGAGGGGAAAAAAACTGTTAACATGGTATGGCTGGACTGTTCAATTGAGCTCGAAGTAATTTGATCTCACGATTTTGTAAAGCAGACTCACAGTCCGTTGTACAGCAGGCTCACAGCCCGTTGTAAAGCAGGCTCACATCCCGTTGTAAAGCAGGCTCATAGCCCGTTGTAAAGCAGACTCACAGTCCGTTGTAATGCAGGCTCATAGCCCGTTGTAAAGCAGGCTCTCAGCCCGTTGTAATGCAGGCTCACAGCCCGTTGTAAAGCAGGCTCAAATCCCGTTGAAATAGGTAAACATATATTTAAATAAACGGAATCTAGATTGTTATTATTATTTCCAGAAGTAGAAAATCAGAGAAAAATAACATATCACAATCGGAGCATGCTTCTAATATCGTACTCGCGTTCGCATGCAAATAAGGATTTGAAAACATAAATAAGAAATGGTACTTAGGTAGACTGAACTAAGAACTCGACACTGGTCTCCACGCTAGTGGACACGTCAGATGACATATACCATGCAAGTGAAACAAGCGAGCAGAAGTGACTAGTCAGGAAGGGCTAAAAAGTGGGAAAAGAGTGGGAAAGCCAGTAGGGACTTAACCGGGAATGACCATATAGCCTTGTGTACACTAAGACCTTCATTGAATAAAAAGACGGTACTATAGACAAAAGGGAGAAAGAAGGAAATGTATGTGGAGATAAAGACTAGGTAATACTATGACAAGTGTGAAGAAATGCGGAACATCAGTTTATTCTCAAGTGAGAATCAATTACGATCGTCAGAGAAACAAGACACCATGCTGTTACACCGACATCAGCCGTACCTCGGTGTCCAGAACCTTGTCCAGAAGTTGTGAGTATTACCTCTCTGTTTTTGGAACTGCGTGCATGTTTTTTTTTGGTTTTTTGTTCGTCGTTCGCCTTATTTCTCTATTCCACAATGAGGTGTGCGTTACACTGTGGTTTTTATTTTGCGCCTGTCGGCCCAGTGCATCCGACTATATCATTCATTTTATAAAAGGATTTGCTTCCTCCTGCATTTTCTAAGGGTTTGCTTCCCCGGGGTAACGGCCGGTGCTGTGATGGGGATCGAGCCCAGCACCTTCTGGTTGTGAGCCGTGTCATTTAACCACTAGTACACACCGCCCCACTGCGTGTATTGAATCTTGTGTGGTATATCATTTCATAACATTCACATTTAATTACTAATATCGTTTTTACACCTTTTTACGTAATTCATATTGCAGCCCACCACCCACTGGTGGAGGGCTTCGGGTACGAGACCACATATAACATTGGCGTTTCTCAATGTAAATATGTTCTCCAAATATTTTCTTTTCATATTCACAGAGCGCTGCCCGGCGGGCTGGGACTACTTGTGCTAACTGTGGAACAGGGACCACTACTTTGTGGAGAAGGAACCCTAACGGGGATCCAGTGTGTAATGCCTGTGGCCTCTATTTTAAACTTCACAATGTGAGTACATCTCTTTATATACATTGCTTTCCCCTATCTTTCTCTCTCTCTCGTTCTATATGTCTCTGTTTTATGTTGTGCATATCTATATGTCGATCTCTTTCTACAGATGTCCAAAAACGCCTAGAAATATAAACGAATGGATATGATAAATGGTTTATTGACATTCGATTTGTGGATTGCTTTAGTTGAGAGATAAGACACTCGCCACTCAATAAACAAACGAAATAAAGCGCTGACCGACCTGTGAGTTTCTCTAAATACGATAGCGTTTAGCGTCCGCTGATTTTAATTTGAGGGAGGTGAAATTTGCGTCTAGTCCTATCGGAGACTGAACGATCAGAGAACCCGAGCACACAATGTATATGTAAATGAACTCATGGCAACTGAAAATATAGTAAGTAGAACAGACTGTCAATCTTTACCAAGGGAAAAATTGTAAAAGTAAAGAAATTCCTACCATATTTTGCGTGCGAAGAGAAGGCTGGCCTTCTATTTTACAAAGTCACAGCAGGCCAGTCATCAACGTGTCTGCAGACGCCATGTTAAGTATTTATAACAATAACATATAAAGCTCAGGGGTAGAAGACCAGCGAATAAATGAGAGAAACATTGCATTTGCTCAATTCTTCTTATGATTCTTCAATGAACTGACGCTATGCTTAAAGCCTGAACTCAACATAAGCGCGTTTGTATGACCCTGAATCTATTGTTCCTCAACACATTTGTTTTATACAATGCAGTTACTATGACTAGGACTTATCTCTCTTTTGTTGCTGTTTGCGATCTATATGCAAATTTAGTCGCCAAGTTCTTTCTATGCCAAAAAGAAGTAATCGAATTAACACTTGGATTGTCCATAAATGCGTCAATCATTCAACTTGGAATATTTGTTTGGAATGAGCGCAGTACGTTCATTCAGCAACTCCATTCATACTTCAATCTGCTTCTTCTCCTCTTATTTCTTTTTCCTTTTCTTTGTTTTCTCATCTATTTTTCTTCTTCTTTTTGTTCTCCTTTTTTCTGTTTTCTTTTTCTTCTGTTTTTTTGTTCTTCTTAATCTTTTTTTGTATTTTTCTTATTTTTCCTTCTTCTTCTTCTTCTTCTTGTTCTTCTCCTTTTCCTTTGGAGTTCGAGCTGGAAAAAGAATATTTTGTTACGCCGTGTCCTATTTTACAGGAAGATGCGGTGTATCTGCGTCATTCGTCTAGAAACAAAAATCGATTTCTGTCAGACAGAATTTTAGGTCTCCGCTACCTTTCCTCTCCATCCCTTCTTCTGCATCTTCTTCTTCTGCGTTCGTTCTCAATCTCCCGCTTCCAAGCCCCGACCACAGAACTTTGCAAGCAGTAGGATGTAGTCCGGAGAACGGATTGCGTTGTGTCGCTAATTTACAGCCTAACTGCGATATTTGCACCTTTCGGTCCGACACATCCGTTTTCGGCAGGCAGCTCTCGATGCATATTCTCTCAGCCAGTCTCCAAGGGTGCAGCCCGTTTCCAGACCCTCAACTTGGAGTCGAATTAGAATCTTTATGTGCGCTTGTTCGCTGGCCCTAACGCAAGTAATCAGTTGTGAGTCGGTGACTCCTATCCACTCACTCATTTTATATTCGGACACACACTGTTTACCCAACATGCAGTTCCAAGTTCGTCTCCCAACTTGTTTCTTTCATTGCTTAGTTTTGTAGGTGGCTTCATTCTCTTGATATCTATCTTGGTCTGTTCTGTTCCTAAGAATCGATTTCACTGCATTCTTATCATACCAATAATTTTCTCTCTGTAGATGCCCGAAGTTGGGGATACTGATGGTTCTTGCAGCTTGTTTGTTGTACAGACTTCTGCTGCGTCCTCACTTGTGCCCCAGTCCGCTCGAACCTCGTTCGACTTCAAAGACCAGCAGTCTGTCAAATGCTGGTTCAGCTAGTGTGGTGGCATCCTCTAACAGGCGGTCATCGATAGACTTCAACATATAACTCATGTCCGTGCGTTTGAGAAGCCAAGATATAAGGTCAGCTCTTTCGTTGTCCTGAACCCAAGACTGACCAGGACAGTGGATCTATATAAGCCTCTTCAGGTTTGATACTCCTACAGCTGCCATCCACGTCTACCTCAGCAAGCCTTTCTGCAGTTTTCGAAGCAAAGATTAAGAGCTACCGAGGCCTCAAAAATCAATCTTATAACTTGAATCACTGGTTCCATCTCCATTCTTGTACTAGATGTTCCTCTTCTGTATGCTACACTCTTACCCTTGTGACGACCTGCCCTCTCATAGTCTAGATGTTCCTCTTCTGTATGCTACACTCTTTCCCTTGTGACGACCTGCCCTCTCACACTACTCTAGAAGTTCTAACCATATTTTTCACTGCGCAGCACCGATCTGTGGGATGCATGCTCTATCCTTCTGTCTGGACTGAGCACATCCCAAAGTGCACCGTCATACAATGGTTTGTCCTAATGGGTCTTCTTTCACTTAGGACAAACGGCTGTATGAGCAGTTCTGCATCGATTAGAATATTAGACTATCTCCCGATCTACAGATACCCTGAGTGATTGATGTGTTTAGATGGATATGTTTCTCACGGAAAAAACGTCACGGGTTTCAATCCACGACGGCTAACCGCTACAGTTTGCTTAGCTGCAAATGGGGACCCGACTAACAGTTATGGAAGACAAATCTGTTATAAAGAGTGCTAGCATTCCTGTCAGAAAACGAACGTATAATGTATATATATATGATTTACCTGACTGAAAGAGTCTCGGAGAAAACTGCACTGTTTCCCTACACCAAAGTTCGGGTCTATCAAACTTGCATTTCTGGCTCTCGCATGTATGGAAGCGAAACTTGGAGCACTTAATACTCACAGCATATACTAGCTGTCGAGCCAGGCACATGTTCGATGGTTGGGGCATGTTTACCGCATTAAAGATGAGAGGCTGACAAATGGTAATCTGTACGGACAGCTAGCCATTGGCAATCATACGCTGCGATTCAAGGACGTATGCAAGAAGGACATGAGGTCATGCGACATGGCATAGCAGGGATGGGAAACAGTTGCTCAGGATTGAGATGTTTGGAGGAAGAATAGCGGCTGACGACGCTCAGAGAGAGGCATCCTGACAGCAGAGAAAAGAGAAAGACGTGAGAGATCATGGAACATCCCGGCAAACCAGCCTCCCCAGCGTGGTTGTACGATCTGTGGCAGGGACACCCCGGCAAACCAGCCTTCCCAGCGGTTGTACGATCTGTGGCAGGGACACCCCGGCAAACCAGCCTTCCCAGCGGTTGTACGATCTGTGGCAGGGACACCCCGGCAAACCAGCCTCCCCAGCGGTTGTACGATCTGTGGCAGGGACACCCCGGCAAACCAGCCTTCTCAGCATGGTTGTACGATCTGTGGCAGGGACACCCCGGCAAACCAGCCTTCTCAGCATGGTTGTACGATCTGTGGCAGGGACACCCCGGCAAACCAGCCTTCTCAGCATGGTTGTACGATCTGTGTCAGGGACACCCCGGCAAACCAGCCTCCCCAGCATGGTTGTATGATCTGTGGCAGGGACATCCCGGCAAACTAGCCTTCTCAGCATGGTTGTACGAACTGTGGCAGGGACACCCCGGCAAACCAGCCTTCTCAGCATGGTTGTACGATCTGTGGCAGGGACACCCCGGCAAACCTGCCTTCTCAGCATGGTTGTACGATCTGTGGCAGGGACACCCCGGCAAACCAGCCTTCTCAGCGGTTGTACGATCTGTGGCAGGGACACCCCGGCAAACCAGCCTTCTCAGCATGGTTGTACGATCTGTGGCAGGGACACCCCGGCAAACCAGCCTTCTCAGCGGTTGTACGATCTGTGGCAGGGACACCCCGGCAAACCAGCCTTCTCAGCATGGTTGTACGATCTGTGGCAGGGACACCCCGGCAAACCAGCCTTCTCAGCATGGTTGTACGATCTGTGGCAGGGACACCCCGGCAAACCAGCCTTCTCAGCATGGTTGTACGATCTGTGGCAGGGACCCCCCGGCAAACCAGCCTTCTCAGCATGGTTGTACGATCTGTGGCAGGAACTGTCTCTCGAGGATCTGGCGTTACAGTTACAGCAGACAGTGTCGAAATACAGTAGACAGAACTGGACAAAACTAACAGTTCGCCACTCGCACGGTCTACAGAGACTGAAACGCCTATGATGATGATGATGATGATGATGATGATGATGATGATAATATATATATATATATATATGTTATTGCCTTTCTAAGACTTCATCTTCAACGACCGTACCATTTACAAGACGACCTTCACCTTCGTTTTTTCTTTATACAGAGTATTGTGAAGTTGTTGGTTCTAATTGTTGGGTTAACTATTTGCGTAAAGGGCACCCCAGGTAATTTATACCTGGGGTGCTCACTACCATTGTGTTTCCGCCACTGGAGTGAATATATCTTTGCAGCTGCCACCGATGTTTGAGTTAATCGCTGCTGAATTGAACTCGAACCCCCCTCCAGTTGCGTGTTAGTATCGTCTCTGTAAGAGCAATCCTTTGATAGTCTAAGTGGGGACAGAAAATACACTTAATTGTTGGCTTTCCTGGTACAGCACTGACTGAGTTCCTGTTAAAGCCCATCAGTGCGTTATTAGTTATGCAACGAGACATATGGCATTAGCAATAACGTCCATATTTGCATTTATAAAAAGAAAACCCTGTTTTAATATATATGTTCTCTTTTAAAAGACGTCAAAGTGTAATTATAAATGGATGGATCATACACGTGTTAGTTTCTATGGTTACCATACGCTTGAAGTTGGCTCAGACCCCTATCATTGGGTGTCAAGTAAAATCACAGTGTGTGACAAGTGGTTTGTCAGAAAGCAAAACAACAACGCAATCTCCTCACCTGACCTGATTGTGAAATTATTGGTGGCCTTCATTTACATTGTTCTTATTGACAGATCGAATATAGGTCAGATTGAAGGTTATTGAACTGTCATAATTATCACCCGCATATTGTCTATCAAAGGTGGGGATGCTTCAAATAAATATAATAGGATTGGCGTTCATACCGGTGAGATAATTTACAATATGCATTCAGAGGTGAGCGAAATCAGGGACACATTGTGTAAGCGGCCACACGATCGAACTGGTCATGCAAACGTCTCTCTGTTTGTACAGATGGCGGCAACAGATGTTTTGTGATCAGTGTTGGCAAAGGACATCTTGTTCTTCCATTTCTTCTTCTTTTTCTTCTTTTCTTCTTCTTCTTCTTCTTCTTCTTCTTCTGTTCTTCTTGCAAGCACATCCTGAAAATAAACTACAGAAAGGAAGGGCTAGATCAGCGGGTCACATCCCATACAGCCCGAATATATTTTAACCACCAAACAAAGCCAGATTCCCAAGACCCAGTAAAGAAACTGAAACGAAGAGAAAAGAGTTTGTTCTTCAAGCTGAGAACAGGCCATACCCCTCTCAACAAACGAAGAGAACAGAGTTTGTACTTCAAGCTGAGAATAGGCCATGCACCTCTCAACAAACGAAGAGAACAGAGTTTGTTCTTCAAGCTGAGACCAGGTCATGCCCCTCTCAACAAACATCTGAATAGATTAGACCGACAACGTGAACCAAACTGCAGATTCTGCCATGACCAGGAGGAGTCAGTCGAGCACCTCCTGACTTTGTGCCCAGGCCTGACTGATCTGTGGTACCTGCTGCTCCCACCACACCCCACCATACACAAAACACTCTGCACATCATTACAACTGTTGAGGAGGACGTGTGCTTTTTTGTTCCGGCGGGACTGGGCTGTCAAGAGCTGCTAGTTCACAGCTAAAGGAATTAATCATCATCATCTTCTTCTTCTTCTTTTTCTTCTTCATCTTCTGTATTTGTCCTGAAAATGATGTTTGTGAATCTGTATTGCAATTTGCAGCGAGGCTGCAATATCTGCGCTTTTCAACCCAACATATCCAATTTCAGCATGCCATTTTTCGGGCAGGATGTACCTTGCCTCTTCGATCCCTAATTTCTTAGCCAGACTGCATGGTTACTGTCAGTTTCCAGGGTCGTCACTTGAAGGTAGAGTATAGTCTTGGTCAGTTATTGGTCACTGATCCTGTTGTAAGAAACTGCCTGTGAGTCGCTGACTCAAGTCTGCTCTTTCACTGCCTGCATCTTCGGTCTCGAGGAGGGACTGACCTTTGCCAAAAACAATTTCATTCCATCAATTTCGCCCTCTCCTGGCAATCATTCCCCGAGAACCAAACAATCACACTTAAATCACGTAGCAAACACTCAAAAATCATCGATTAATCACCAAATCATCCAGAAATCTCTCCGCAATCACCCAGCGATGACCATGCAATCATCCAGTGAACCCTATGTTCTTTCCTGTGTCTTCTTAAAATTTAGTTGCACAAGTCTCTACAGTTGTTTTAGAGAGGAAAAGGTGGCCAAATAGATGGAGTACCAACCACCCGACCAAGATAGCAAAGGTTCAAAACTTTGCAAATGTATATGTTTTTTTACGATTGAGAATATTCTTTTTTTTCTTCGTCATTCATTCTCAAACTTCCTCTACCAAGCCCTGACCGTTCACAAACTCCCCCTACCAAACCCTGACCGTTCCCAAACTTCCGCTACCAAGCCCTGACCGTTCACAAACTCCCCCTACCAAGCCCTGACCATTCTCAAACTTCCTCTACCAAGCCCTGACCATTCTCAAACTTCCTCTACCAAGCATTGACCGTTCTCAAACTCCAACTACCAAACCCTGACCGTTCTCAAACTCCAACTACCAAGCCCTGACCGTTCTCAAACTCCAACTACCAAGCCCTGACCGTTCTCAAACTCCAACTACCAAGCCCTGACCGTTCTCAAACTCCAACTACCAAGCCCTGACCGTTCTCAAACTCCAACTACCAAGCTCTGACCGTTCTCAAACTCCAACTACCAAGCCCTGACCGTTCTCAAACTACAACTACGACCCCCTGACTGTTCACAAACTCCCCCTACCAAGCCCTGACCGTTCTCAAACTTTCCCTACCACCCCATCACCGTTCTCAAACTTCCCCCACCATCCCCTGACTGTTCTCAAACTGCAACTACCAAGCCCAGAAAAGAGATTTGAAAATATAAGGTTGTAATCTGAGGAACGGAATGCATTGTGTTGTAATTCATAGCTTGACTGCGATATTTCGTAACGGCATATCCGACTTTAGCATGTCATTTTTGGGTATTGAATTAGCTTTACCTCTTCTTTCTCTTCTCCTTAGCCAGTCTGCCCTGCAGAAGCATGTTATCCGGGATCACCGCATGAAGGTATAGAATGGTCATAGCAGCTCTGGGTCGCTGGCCTTGACGCTAGCAACCAGCTTTGGGTCGCTAACAGCTACAGATCATAAATGCACTGTTCAGCACCTTGAACACTCCAAAATATTTACAGCCATTTATCCACACCTGACTCTTTGCATGTTGAATTTATTTTTATTTTTCGTTCGTTCTCAATCTCACGCAACCAAGCCACGAGCTTTGTAAGTAGCAGGATATATTCAGGAGAACGGAATGCTTTGTGTTTATTCACAGCTTGACTGCAATATTTGCACCTTTCGGTCCGATACATCCGTATTCAGCATGAATTTATTTTAGTACCAGGTTGCCTTCCCTCCTTCAATTCCCTCTACTTAGCTAGTCTGCTCAGTTGCAGGCTATTGTCCATGATCACCGCGTGGAAGTGTAGAAAGGTATTGACAACTCTGGTTTGCTGGCCCTGGCCCTGGCGCCAGCTGTCGTATGTGGGTCGCTGACCGCTGCAGATCATGTGCTGCTCAGCATCTTTATCCCGCATTGTAAATTTTCAGGGAATCATGGGCATATGATTTGAGGACTCGTCACAATTGTATAGATTATCAGGTCGCACTAGTAAATGCTGTGTTCAAAGTTTCATCTTTCTATGTTATACGGACGTTGGTTAAAATAAGAGAAATAAAAGTACACACGAACAACGGGTATGTCAGGTTAAAGCAAAACTTGCAAAAATATAGTTAAGCCGGACATTTAAAAAACCACATATCATTTCCGGAATTCCTAGCCTGGCCTTTCTGATTAAACGACAGGATTTCTATTCACTCGAATAATTATTAACAATATAACTTCATATCTACCAATATTAATTTTCTAATGTCTGTTTAGAAGGTGTGCAGAGAACATTTGCTTGGCTGATCAAATCACATGATTGAGTCGTCATTATTAGAGGTTGTGTGTAGTAAAAACAAAATGGCGACTTTTTCTTAGGCTTGGATTTGGAAAAGAGCTACGGTTAATTTATTATCAGTTGGGAATAATCGAAAATCGTGATTTCGTGGCAATACTGGCTTTGACCACACGGCTTTGCGATTTATTTTTTTTAAAACAGATTTCCCGTACGGTGATTTAACGCAGGTTTAACGGTAACGATATTTTTTTTACAGATGCAATCAATTCCGGTCGTGCTCCAACATTTTATTTTCCTTCTCATTTTTTAATGTAAAATAAATATTCCATTTTTATTATGACGCCAATTTCGGAAAACTTCAGCAAATAAGTACAAAAATGCAAAAAACATCCATCCATTTAAGCTTGAGCCTTTTCTTTGCCTGCACACTTTCAGACGTTAACTTGAATATGTTTAAAGGGGAGTGATCAGCAATGTTCTGGGCATCATTCAAGATCGGGTGGGGAGAGGGAGGGGGGAGTAGAGATGAAGAGGGTTTGAGCGATCTTTTAACAAAATGTAAGGTAAACATAAAGGAGTCCTATAATATACACTGTGTCGGGGATGAAGTGAGAGTAGTGTTCTTCAACATTTTTATATTTGGCGCCAACTTTTATAACTTTTGTGAGGGTACATTTTCCTTTCCCGCCAAAAAACATCAAAATTAAATGAAATTCCGCGAACGTCCACAGAGTCGATGTATTTTTGACGTTTTTTAATACAACATGTAATGATCTGCTACCGCATATCTGAAAGCTGAAATCTGCCCTCTATTGGATGGTAGCGTACATGTTGAAGAGCACTTTGTTACAGCTTTCATTGTACTGAGCCACGCTTTTATGCAGTGAGGTGACTCGTTACCATCCTATGCGCCTTTTTCTCTCCTAGCCGTTTGGCAAGAACCCATTTATAGCTCGGTCGACTAGAGCTGCCGGTAGCGGAAGTTGAACCCAGCACCTTTACCACGAATAGCGGATGCTCTACCACTACGCTAATCAACCGCCATCTCGTGGGAAGAAGAGATAGGTGGGTGTTGAAGGATTTAGGAGAAGAGAGTAAAAGAAGGCGTAAAGAGATGGACGAGGTAATGGGTGGACGGGCTATAGTGTAAAGAGCAGGGTGGGGTTAGAAATGGACCACAAGAGATGAATGGGCGGAGGGGATATACGTGAGCAGGTTGAGGAGAGGAGAGAAAGAATTTGGCAGGTTGAGGGGTTAGAGTATCCCCGGGTAAAGGTTTGTATACATTAAACTGCGCACTGTCGCAACGTCAACATTTTTCGCGTCTCCTTTCATACAAACTCTAGCCTCGAGGGTTAATGACAACAAGCGCCAACGCTTTGACCAAACACATTCTCACGTCTGTAGACAAGTTTCGCTGTTAACTCTTTAACATCTGACACATATTTTACAGTTTTACCCCTCTCATAAATCAACAACACTTACTGCTGTTGTGTTTCCTTGTGGTTTCTTTGCTTCTGGAATGTTCCTGTTGTTTCAAAACGAGACCAGTGTTGAATACCATCTCTAATGGTGTTTGTCAGACAACGGCGCCATCTTACCAGAGATTTCTTCAACTTCTCATTTCCAGAGTTCCTTGTAAGAAAACGTATGTAGTGAGAGTTTATTTATTGTCTGCAACTTTTGTTGTCTGGATTAACGGGGCTGTAATTGGGTCTCATGCTTTGTCTGTTGGTGTTGTCTGCCTAGGCATGTCGTTTTCAAGCCACATACAAGATCTATTTGATGGCCTTCTTCATATTCTACATCTTCTTCGCCTTCTTCTTTGTCTTCTTCTTCTCCCTCTCTTCTACTTCTTTTTCTTAGTCTTCTTCTTTTTCCTTCTCCTTTCTTCTTCTTCTTCTTCTTCTTCTTTTTTTATTTTCTTCTTCCTTTTCTAATTCTATTTGATCTAGTTCGCCACGTTTTTTTTATTTACTACACGTGAAGCCCATTCTAGTGGCGGTACTGGACAGACTTCAATCATACAACCTAGCCAGGCGAATAGGGATCGAAGAGAGAAGACACATTGGTCTCAAAAATGACATGCTGAAATTGGATGTGTCGTGCCGAAATGTTTAGATATCGCATAATCGATTTAACCTTCAACACATCGTACTTTTTAAGTCGAACGCAACAGATAAAGAAGAAGAAGAAGAAGAAGAAGAAGAAGAAAAAAAGGAAGAAAAAGAAGACGAAGCAGAAGAAGAAAATGTAGAAGACGATGAAGAAGAAAAAGAAACAAAGAAGAAAAAGAAAAAACAACAACGGCGGAGAAAATGGAGCTAGGGATGGTTGTGCGAGGGCTGGCAACATCACAATGTTATAGTCACTACCGCTATATCTATCCATTTCATGAGCTTGTACTCCGCACAGGCCACAACAGACATGATTTACCATCTATTCAATAAACTGACAATAAGTGTAACGTCTAATGCACCTGTGGTACTGGGAAAAGAAGCTCTGAACATCTGCTGCAAAATTGACACGCCAAAGCGACATAATGGGACAATAGTGTAGCATCCATATTTGTCTTCACCAACGGCAAACTAGTGGTGGTGTGGTAAACATCATGCCAGCCGCCTTTACTTTCCAATACTTTTTTGGAATTTAATTTTTGAGGCTGGGTCGACCTCTTGAGCGGTGGAACTATCGAAAAAATCCCGCACCCCGAACCCCCAAACCCTTGGCTGGGAAGTCTGTTCACTAACCACTGAGTTAGCTCGGCTCCCAGGGAACTGTTTGTGAATAGTTCTCTGACGAAAAGTTGAAAGATATTTCAAAGAACTTTTCATTCTCCTCGGCAGTGCCTGAGATAGCATCACAGCGTCACTGTGCTAGGTCAAAGCTTTATGAGGTGTGGAGAATTTTAACAAAATTTCCGTTCGCTTTATTTATCTATTTCCCCAAGGCGGTATGCGTTGCAGTATGTTTTTTTGCGCCTATCGGCCAATTGCATCCGACTTCGGATTGGATTTTATGAAGGGTCTACTTCCATGTGCATTTTATAAGGGTTTGCTTCTAGGGGTTAACGGCCGGTGCTGTGATGGAGATCGAACCCAGCCCCTCCGGGTTATGAGCCTTATTACGTAACCCCTAATTCAAGCCGTCCCTAGTTGTGGAGATGACATGCGTTCTTCCTGACCATTCATATCCTGAAGTCATTGACCGGGATGATCTTATCCAAATATCATTAGACATTGACCAGATTATCCCCGTTCGTGTTGTAAAAGTAGCTATGTCGTGAATCCCTGGACACTCAATCACAGGACAATGACAAGGCAGACATACTAGCAAAGAAGAGATCAAGACAAGGACAGGCACACACAGCAATACCTCTACAAGCAGACAACCAGCTCACGAGAACAGTAAATCAAGAAACTTGGCTTAGAAGATGACCTTTGGGAAACACTAGTAGGGAGGTCTACAGAAACATGTCAAGCTTTAACACAAATCACAGTATATGTCCTCATAAGGAAGGATCAGAGCCCAGTTTACTTAACAAGCACGTGAACATACTCCAGAGTGTCAGCCGTGTACACTCCCCTATGAATCCGCTGAAATCTTTGAATGTTCAGCCATGATTGGAAAATGTGTCTTCTCTGAGCCCAGAGATTTGGAACACGTTATATGATCCTGCACGTTATATGACCTTTTTGGCTAGAAAATACAAATACTTTGGTCACATCAAGAGACAGAACGGTCTCCAGAGAACAGTGATGGAAGGTATGGTGCCAGACAAAAGAGGAAGGGGTAGACCAAGAAGACGATGGCACCAATATATCCAGGAATGCCTTGGTATGACTGTGGTGGAGGCTGGAGTTTTGGCAAGAGAACGAGTTTCTTTCACACAGACTGTGATGGGAGCGACGTTCTGTACAGGATATGCTACATGATGATGATATGTGGCCCTATACAACAACTAAGTAGCACGTGCAGATACGATTATTTGACATTGGGCCGAAGGGCAAGAGCCAAGTAGTTTCTGGATCCGTAACACCAACAACAACAACAATTCATCTAAAGCTGGATAGACTGTGAATCATGTCTCTACCAGAGCTCAAATATGCTGCCTTCACCGCAAGAAAAACAGAACAGCTGTAACCGCTAGGCACTTTATTTTTTAACGAACTCTGTACTACCTATTCATGGCACTTGATAATGATGATGATGACAGCATGGACTTAATTGAATTGTCACATCTCCAACAGCGAGTTGGTGTCCCGTAACTTCGCGCCACCCAGCAACCCCCAGTTGCAAGTGACACAATGAGAAAACAAACACTATCATAGAAGCCAAACTGAGACTGTCAAACAAGGTTAGAGTACTTCCCGTATCTGTCACATTGGTAAACAAAATCCCGCGGGTACAAACATTACATTTCCTGCGCATACACATTAGAAACGGTTGTCATTGTTTCTCAACTCGTCTCCGCAGCAGTGGTTGGCTTCAATGGACCACCAATATGGTATGTCTCTTGTCTTGAAGATACACTCTACATTAGTCTCTCTGTCAATGTTGTTCTCCCATATATAATGCTGCCCGCGTGTTGTCCGCCTACTTTCAACCTTCCGCTGCAGTATCGTTTTCAATCAAGTAACATGGGAGAGGGTGTGAGGGAAGGGGCACAGTTTACTAGATTCAACGTATCTGCCTCAGATGCTGGAGGTGGCAATGTTCGAATCATGACTCTGACCTTCTTTCTTTTACGTGGAATTTCTGGTAAAAAACTCCTGTGATCTCTGGGCAGTGAGAACGGACTATCGTGTTCAGTGTCGAGCACGTTAAAAATCCATTGGCAATGAGAAGTCGAAAACAGCAGGCTTAAAGACCGCTGTTCAGACATAAATTTTAAATATCAGTTAAAATATCAGTTAAAATATCAGTTAAAAATCTACCAAAATACGTACATGCCATAACACTGGCCATGGTTAGGTGGTTAAAACCAGCATACATCGCGCCTAACAGGCTGCGAGTCTACTTTGCTCTAGTGTTTGAGTCCATTGGGATGGACTTGCACATTAATTAACCAACCTCTACAGCGGAGTAATAATCTACTCGAGCCTAGCACGTTAAGCAACCAATCATCCTCCTAGTTACAATCAGCTCCCACCAGAGCTGGGACCTGTACTTAACCTTACTGTAGAACTACAGGTCGACTAAAACTAAGTTTTTAATTTTATATGACCAAACCGATTTCACTTAATTTTAATTTCTTGCAAACGATTTCTACACGTGTCTACTCTTGTCAGGACATCTGTCATCTAAATTTAATCTCCTCCCCCCCCCCCTCCCCCCACCCTTCCTGCTTTTACATCCCCTTCCTTTGGTTCTCCCACTTGGAACACTATTTAGCCGTTTCCATATTTTGCAACCATTGGCTTATCTGGCGCATTCCCCCTCACTTCTTATGCTCTCCTGGCCACCTTATTTGACCGCAGCCCTTCATATTCAGTCAAGCATCTGACCCAACCAGTGGCTTAGACAGACTGGGTCTGCTATCAGATAAGTAGACCATTTTTTCTTTATATGTTGAAATAGTTCAGTATTGTTGTTTTCTGTTGTCTCCGATGAAGGCCTTTTGGTCGTAACGTAGGTTTTGTTTGTGTTCTCGTCTCAGTGCGGTATCTGACCATACCCATTTTAAAATTGTGATTAAACTCAACCTTAATCAACTTTTACATTTTTTTCATTTTTTTTTTTCTGATCTAAATTTAACAACGCCTGAACTATTTTACTGGCAAGTTTTCATTCGATGTTTGGATACGTATGTTGAACAATCCCATGAAGTGTTTAATTTCTCTTCTGGGGTCTCAGTGTTTCTTAAACTCAGCGTATATTTCCTGTTAAGTGCAACATGAGGACTAACAAATAGATGAATTGATACTGTTAAAGAAACTATACACACATAACAAATACTGCTGTAAGAATATATTCCGATAGCTGCGATAGTCGAGTGGTTTTCAATGCTGAGTAATACAGGCGGCTTCGCCACTGCTGTCGCCACGACGTGTGCCGGTTGTTTATTTATCCCCCACAGAAAATCAACATGTTCCCTCCGGTGGATTCGATCCACTGCTCTCCTTGTCAGTAGGCAGTCATTGAAACCATTCGGCCACGCGTTTCTCGCCTTATAGAGGGTATACATATCAGTAAGATCGCTCGTTTCTCAATCGAACGGTTAACGGTTAATCAACGTTATCGACCTGCTCTGGTCGACCCAGCTGTAAATGTGAGCCTGACTTTCAGCCATGGAAATAAAAATCGATAATGAAGGAAAAACACCACCTCGTCCTCATGAAATCATGAGGCCCAGCACAATTAGGCTTCCAACACTTCATCACTAGCAACAGTCTGTTAGGCGGGACTGTTTTTTTTTATCTTAAAGAAAACATGGATTGCAGCTGCTAACAGTTGTGTAGATGGTACAGGCAGAAGGTGGCACGTCCAAATGGCGTGAGCAAGTAACATTCAAGCAAATAGGTAAGAAAATGGGTAAGCAAATTGATAAGCAAATAGATAAGCAAATAGGTAAGTTTATTCGCAAAAAAATAGTTAAGGACATAGGTATGAAAATAAGTCAGTTGATTGGCAAGTAAATAGGTAAGTAATTAGGAAGTTTATTGATAAGTAAATAAGTAAATTAAAAAGGCAAGTAAATAGACAAGGAAATAGGTTAGTATATTGGCAAATACATGGGTAAATAAATAGTTAGGTTAAAAGGGCAAGTAAATATGTAAGTAAATAAGTAAGTACATAGATCAGTAAATAGGTCAGTAAATAGCTCAGTAAATAGCTCAGTAAATAGGTCAGTAAATAGGTCAGTAAATAGATCAGAAAAAGGTCAGTAAATAGATCAGTAAATAAGTCAGTAAATATGTCAGTAAATAGGTCAGTAAATAGATCAGTAAATAGGTCAGTAAATAGGTCAGTAAATAGGTCAGTAAATAAATCAGTAAATAGGTCAGTAAATAGATCAGTAAATAGGTCAGTAAATAGATCAGTAAATAGGTCAGTAAATAGGTCAGTAAATAGATCAGTAAATAGGTCAGTAAATAGATCAGTAAATAGGTCAGTAAATAGGTCAGTAAATAGGTCAGTAAATAAGTCAGTAAATTGGTCATTAGATTCTTGTCATTGAGTCATACACTCGACCCTTGTTTCGGAAGCTACAATATATTCAAACCGGTAACCCAGACCACCTGATGACATGCCCCGACCTCCAGGAAACAAGCAATAAATGCGACATGCTAGAGGCAAATGACAAGGCAATCCACGTCGTTGAATACTGGATGCATACTGGATAACATGGTGCTTTTACGTGGAATGTAATTATTGAGCCGAGCTATTCCAAATTTGATTTGATAGGTTTGTAATATTTTCTGACGAATGTAGGCATCTTCCAGAAACAGACTTGTTGGTTATATCAGACCGCGTGAATGTTGATAGAATATCCCGCAGCCAGGCTGAAATATTTCAGAGCCATTGAAAATCCTCTCGTATTTAAATCGGCTGAAATCCCATGAAACCATTAGACTATCCAGGAGTCATTCCAATCCATGGACGAAAAATTCACAATATTTGTACTATCTGAGGGGCATTACAAATTGGTTTGGCGCAAAAATGAAGAGGGTTTTCTGATCTGGTTAAGCCTCCAATATCTGGTTGTTTTCTTTCACTGTTTTTACCTGCTTCGTAGTGACTGAAGTTTGCCTGCGAGCTCTGATTTGTAATTGTCCGGATTATTTTATTTTTTCTATTTATCGGAGGAGAGGTTGCAATTAAGTATTGGTGCTAATTGCCCAGTGATTTGATTTGTCTTATTGCATCTTTGTTGTTTTTCCGATGTAATTCTTCATGACGACTGATAACGTGCTCCATATTATTCTAACATTCTTACCATTTTGTCTGAATACGCTACCAAAGTATTTGAGCTATCAAACTTGTTTAAATTACCTGAATATTAGTGTTTCTTTATTCTGTAGATTGCCTTTGGCGTATTAATCTTGACACTATATCTACAATAACAACACGCTAGATTCAAACCCCGTAGTGCTCGGTTAGGGTGACTGTCCCGACGAGGTATACTCGTGGCATGACCGGTTATCCAAGTCGACCCAGCTGTATATGGGCACCTGGCGAAATAAACATTTATGAGATGTCGCAAAAGCTACAGAGTTAACGCTCTATCGTCGGCACTTTCAGTGATGAAAAGGACTGAGCACACACACACACACATACTTTCAGTGATGAAAAGGACTGAGCACATACACACATACACATACACACACACACACACACACATATATATATATATATATATCAGCGGCACAAGAGATGAGGGGAGAAGCAGTTGTTCTTATTGTAGATGCCCGCAATGAGTATGTTTCGACTTTTTGTGCGGCCTGATAATGGCGTTGCTGATCACATGATGATTTCCTGCTTGTGTGCGCGATGCTTCAGGAGATTCTTACTGCGCTGTTGAGTTTGGTTAATTAATGTGCGAGTTTATCTCAATCGACTCAAACACCAGAGGAAAGTAGACCTGCATCCTGTTAAGCGACATGTATGATGCTCTTAACCACCCAACCATGGTCAGTGTTTTGTCATGTACGCATTTTGGCAGATGTTTTACTTAAATTTTAACATTTGTTCCGTGCAGCGGTCGTTAAGTCGGCTCTTTCCGATTTCTCATTGCCAATGGATTTTTAACGTGCTCAACACTGAACATGATAGTCCGTTCTCACTACCCAGAATTCACGCGACTTTTTAACCGGCAGGTCCACGTGAAAGAAATAAAGTCAGAGCCATGATTCGAACACGCGACCTCCAGCACACCAAGCAGAGACGTTGAAACGAGAAATTGAAAAAAATTCTCCACACCTCATAAATGAAGCTTTGGCCTAGCACATTAACGTGTGCGACACAGCATTATCAGGTGGTGCCATCTCAGGCACTGAATAAGAATGAAAACGAGAATGAAAAGTGAGAAACATCTTTGAACTTATCGTCAGAGAATTATTTAGTAACAGTTCCCTGGGAGCTGAGCTAACTCAGGGGTTAGTGCACAGACTTCCCAGACAAGGGATTGCGGTTCGCGGTGCATGATTTTTCTGACACAACGTGCTAAAGAGTTCGACCCAGCCTCAAAAAGTGAATTCCAGAATAATATGGGAAAGTAAAGGCGGCTGACATGATGTTGACCACATCACCCCTACTTCGTCGTTGGTGAAGACAAATATGGATGCTACACTATTGTCCCATTATGCCGCATTGGCGTGTCCAGTTTGCAGCAAATGTTCAGGGATCAGTGCCAGAGGTGCATTAGTCAGTAGCATCAATTTTCAGTTTGTTGAATAGATGGTACTTTAAGTCTCGTGTGGTCTTTGCGGAGTACAAGCTTATGAAATGGTTGGATATAGTGGCAGTGACTATAACATTGTGATGTTGCCAGCCGTCACACAACCATCACTAGCTCCATTTTCTTCTTGGTTTTTTTTCCTCTTTTTTTCTTTCTTCTTCTTCATCTTCTTTGTCTTCTCCTTCTTCTTCCTCTTCTTCTTCTTCTTTATCTGTAGTCATCGACTTGAAAAGTACGATGCGTCGTAGTTTATAACGGTTCTGCGATATCTGAATATTTCGGCACGACACATCCAATCTCAGCATGCCCTTTTTAAGACCAATGTGTCTTCCCTCTTCGATCCCTAAATCCTTGGCTAAATTGTATGATTGGTCTATCCAGTACCGCCACCACTTGGAGGCCGACAACAGTCTTGGTCAGTTTTGGGTCACTGACCCTGATGCCAGCAGCCAGCCACGAGCCGCTGACTGCTGCCAATTCTGCATCTTTAGATCCCAAACTTGTGTATATAAATTAATAACGAAAATCTGATTAAAACAACAAACATAATTTCCTACTAACAAATTTTAAAAAAACATACACAGCAAAGTATTACATACGCAGAAAGAAAATTTTAAAAAAGGGTACATTTTTTGGAAGGTATATATTTCACAAACTACAGGATTTATCATTACATCTGGTACAGCAATTCAAGAACGAAACGCCAGGATTTTTGATTGTGCATGTTCGTGGCTGTAAGGCAGAACTGCTTGATTTATTATCGTGGGGCTCGTCAATTCCATGAATCGAGTTATCTCACCCTTTTCTCACGTGTAACGTGATGTATTCCTTCAATTGCTCAGATTCTAAAAGTAATACGACACTCTTAGACCCCAACATTTTTATTTCTAATTCCAGATAATAAATTGTTTTTGTTTCTGTATCCAGTCTACTTTTATTTTGTTTAATTTTACTTTTTATGATGTGGTTTTCTTTTTTTCAAGTTGTTTTCCCCCGTTGCTTATTTCGTATTTTCAAAATACTCCGGTTTTCAGCGATTTACCTCCTCGTAATTTGGAATATTCTTGTGAATCAATGATGAATCTCTGTAGTTGACTCCTTATGTCATGTTAGCAGCATTAATGTTTTGTGCGCTCTTCATTCGGATAATTCTGTCACAATTTGTTTTGTACCATGTGAAGCTTCAGTTATAGTTAGAGTACAATCGGAAATATATTATTGTGTAGTCCCTCGGGACTTTTGTGAATGACGAGGACAAAAATAGCACCACTGCCACACAGGGAGCCGGTCGGATGAGGCGGCTGTGGTATTATAATGTTGTTCGTGAATGACAACATTGAGTAGGCTACTCTTTAGTGTGCGCTGAAATAGAAGTTAAGTGTCGAGTTGCAGTAGCTTTCCACACATCCCGAGCGTGCTGATGAAGGTGGAACGGGGGTCCTCTAGGCGGTTGTGATATGTTTGGCGTCACCTGTGTGTGTCACTCACTACTACGGGGATCACGTCGATAGCTCACCTCATTAGCCAGGCTGCCATGACAACAGCCCGTTTCCAGGGAGGGCTACTAGGAAGCCGAGGTGAGGGTATTGGACAGTATGTTTTGCCTGACCATGACTAACATGTACGATCAGTGTATTTTGCCTGACCATGACTAACATGTCTGATCAGTATATTTTGCCTGACCCTGACTAACATGTCTGATCAGTGTTTTGCCTGACCATGACTACCATGTCTGATCAGTATATTTTGCCTGACCATGACTAACATTTCTGAACAGTATATTTTGCCTGACCAAACGTTAGTCTTCCTCCTCGTAATATAGCGTACAACTCGGCCATTGTTAGGTGGTTTGTTAAGAGCAGCATATACGTCGCCTAACATACTGCTGGTCTACTTTGCTCAAGTATTTGAGTCTATTAAGATGGACTCGCACATCGGTTAACCACCCTCCCTGAAACGTGTCCCGGTAAGTAACAAGCTGCTCAGGCCTGGCCCGCTCAGGAGGACATCATCTTCCACGCTACATCTAGCTCACGTCAAAGGTGTGACCTGCACAGGGACATCTGCCCTGCAACAGTGCAGTTGGAATGAGAGACTAAGAGGTATTACAAAGGTATATACAGAGCCGTAGGAAGCTCGACTGGGATAAAGTCTTCGTAGACTCATTTTTACGTTACATAAGTTTAAGAAATGTCTTCCACTTCTTTCGTTCTCAATCTCCTGGTACCAAACCTTGAAAGAGCTTAAGTAGCAGAATGTAGTCCAGAGAACGGAATGCGTTGTGTCGTAGTTTACAGCCCGACTGCGATATTTGCACCTTTCGGTCCAACACATCCGACTTCAGCAAGCATTTTTTAAGTATCGGGTTAGCATTCCCTCTTCGATCCCTTCTCCTTAACCAGTCTGCCCTGCTGCAGCCTGTTATCCAAGATCACCGCGTGGAGGTGTAGACGGATCTTGGCAGCTATGGTTCGCTGGCCCTGACTCCAGCAGTCAGCTATGGGTCGCTGACCACTGCAGCTCATGCGCTGCTCAGCATCTTGATCCCTAAGAAATGTCTAATTCTCGTACGCTGCGTTAAAAAAACAAATGTTTACTTGTCAAGACTAGTTCTTTGGATAAATGTTGCTGTTATGTTGAGTTCTTTGCTTCGCTCCGGCCGCATTTCTCAAACACCTAATTTCGCATACCCTAACTTTTCTTTCTTGTATCTTGTTGAGAGTTCATGTCGGACACTTGTAGTAGAGAGTTAGTGTAACAATATTATTGATCAGGTGTTACCTTGTCTCCACCGGGACGTATTTATGTCTTTATAGTCACTCTACCTCTACACCTCACGGTAGAAGAGGAGTGACTAAGTAAAGTAAGTAAGTAATAGTCACTCTACGTCTACACCTCACGGTAGAAGAGGAGTGACTAAGTAAAGTAAGTAAGTAATAGTCACTCTACGTCTACACCTCACGGTAGAAGAGGAGTGACTAAGTAAAGTAAGTAAGTAATAGTCACTCTACGTCTACACCTCACGGTAGAAGAGGAGTGACTAAGTAAAGTAAGTAAGTAATAGTCACTCTGCCAGTTTAATAAGTGCAATAAATGTGTTACCTTGACGAAATAAGAACATATTGCACAGTCAGTTTTATTAAAGAAACAGACGTGGTTACTTCTGATAAAAGCAGTAGATTGATTCGATCATCATCATTATGTAGCATATCCTTTGCAGAACGTCGCTCTGACATCAGCTGATCTGAAAGACTCTCGATCTCTAGCCAGAACTTCCGCCTCTGTCGCTGCGATCTGCAAGACCTCCGTAATGTCCTTTGTCCATCTTCCGCTTTCCGGGCACCGTTCCCTCCAGTATCGTTCTCTGTATGCCCTTATGACGTTTAATGTGGCCAACATATTTTAGTTTTCTTGATAAGATAGTTTTATCGATATCCAGTTCTTTTATGGATATCCAGTTCTTTTATGGATATCTGCTCTTTTCGCAATCCATAGTATATTGAGCACTTTCGTATTACATGTTAGTTCAAGACATTCACTCTTTTCATGAAGTGTTTGTGTGGTGGTCCACGTTTGAAATCCGTACGTTGCCACCGGGATGATGCAAGTTCGTAGGATTGTTCTTCTTGTCAGTTGTATAATGGTGTGCCATAAGTTTATCATTTTATTCAACCTCTACAGTACCATATCCATTTTCCTTCTGACTTCCTTCGAGCAATACTTATTGCTGCTTATAAGTGAGTCGAGGAATCCAATGTTTGGACATCAGGTACAGAGCACGAGGTTCAAATCCAGAAATAGTTTCATAAAATCAACACATACCATTCAGACAAACCATGAAAGTCGCCGTATCGAGAGATGGAACGAATTGATGCAGACCCCAGAGATGGGACTTCGGGAGGAACTTGCCCACGGACATCATGTACCATACACAACATGGAACTCGCTGGTGTATCACAGTGCAAGAGGAATATAAAGCGATGGTAATACACAAATGAGGTCACATGTGACTGTTGCGCAATACAGGACCCAGACCACCTGATGATCTGCCCCAACCTCCATGCAATAATGCGGCATGCTGGAGGCAAATGACAAGGCAAACCATGTTGTTAAATACTGGATGCATACTGCATAACATGGTGATTCGATACCGAAAGTAAGTAAGTATTGAGCCGAGCTACTAAAAACTTGACTCGATAAGTTTGCAATATCCTCTTACGAATGTAGTCCTGTTTGAGAAACAGCCTTTTTGGTTGAATATCAGACCGCGTTAGTGTTGATAGAATAGCCCGCAGCCAGGCTGAAGCGTTTGAGCGCCATTGAAAAGCACCTCGTCCTTAAATCGACTGAATTCCCAAGAAACCATTAGACTATACAGGAGTCATTCCAAACCATGGACGAAACATTCACAATATTTGTACTATCTGAGGGGCATTACAAATTAGGTTGGCGCAGGAATGAAGATGGTTTTCTGATCTGATTAAGCCTCAAACCTCTAGTTGTTTTCATTCACCGTTTTTACTTTCTTCGTAGCGCCTGAAGATTGCCTGCGAGCTCTGATTTGTAATTGTCCGTATTATTTTATTTGTTCTATTTATCAGGAGAGAGCAGGGCTTTGCCCGAACCGACCTTGAACTGTGGAGTAGACGTTCTTTACTGTCTTAAAGCTACAACATGGTTACAGCTTCACTGTGAATAAAAACATGAAACGTTTAAGGTTGACAAGTATCAATCAGTAAATTAATACCAGTCGATTCATTCGGGGCATAGGCCGACGACAATCCTTTACCAGCAATTCGGTCCTCAGTTGCCCTTCCTGCCTCTCTCCAATTGTAGTCCAGGGACCAAAGTTCGTGCTCTCAGTCTTGTCTCCGGCTGTTTCTCAATCTTATTGATATTGGTAATCCGCCAGGTTTCCGATCTAGGTGAATGGTTCGAGTTCAAAATGGAGCTGAGGACCGTTTGCTTGGAACTCATTTTAATCGTCTTAGAGTTCCAAAAGTCTTTCTTCTTCTTCTTCTTATTCCTCTTCCTCTTTTTCTTCTTCTTCTTCTTCTTCTTCTACTTCCTCTTGTTCTTCTTCTGGTTCTTCTTCTTTTTCTGGGTCTTCATTTCTTTAATTTGAGTTATCCTTTTATGCGTTTTTCAGCATCAGATTTTGAAGAAATCTCTAGAGCGAGCCCGACTGTGTGTCTAAAGGACAGTAGCAATGACCGGCTCAGATGTTGCTGTAAGACACATTTTCCGTGGTCGGCCTTTGGCCTTGAATCCGTTGTATCTAAATAGCATTGCTTGTTGGGGGGTACTGTGTGGTGGTAGACTTTTTACGTGGCCAACCCATTTTAGTTGCTGTTTTTTAATGTAGTCTAATACTGGTGTTGTTCCAACTAGTCTCCTGATAGCATTGTTTCTGATCGCGTCTCTCCTTGTTATAACCAATAATGTTTCCCAGGAATTTCATTTCTGCTGTTACGATGTGTCGTTTCTCATTTGCTGTCAGTGTCCAGTTTTGACATTGGTAGGGTAGTGTCGGGATGTAAATCATGTTGTATAAAGCTCTTTTGGTAGTTATTGTCACGTGCTTGCAATTAAGTATTGGATTTAATTGCGCAGTGATTTGGTTTGCTTTATTGCATCTTCGTTGTTTGTCCGATGCAATTCTTCATTACACTGATAACTGGCTGCTTAAGTATGTCCAATCTTTCACCTGTTTGATTTGCTGTTTTTGTTGACACCGACGTGTTCATCTCCGAAATGACTGTCCTGCTCACCTGCTCCTGGGCTACTCATTCTTGCTTCTTCAGATCCCTCTCAGAGCGACTGATTGGCTCAGTGATAGCGCACTCACTTTTCACGTCAAAGATACAGGGCTCAACTTCCTCTACCGGCAGCTCCAGTTGACTCAACTATTAATGAGTACCTGACCGACGGCTAGGGAAGGATAAAGGCAGCGAGGAAGGGAGCTGCCCACCCCACCTCACAAAGCTGTTGCTTAATACATTGCATGCTCTAATACTTTATCCCCGATTGCATTGTATACTACGGTACAACCGTTCTAAAATCACTCTGACAACGATTTTTCAATCTACTATTCCTGCACAATGTTACTAGTATTGTTTCTAGAGCTCTTGTTCCGACCTTATGTACTGATATTTTATTTCTTTTTGCTGTCCTCAGGACAACGATTACCCAATCGTGTATTGCTACCCAAACGTCTGGAGTATTGTTTCTAGATCAGTCTTTGCAATCTCGCAGACCACTTGAGGCGCGATATCGTTTTGACACGTGTCAGTTTCCAGATGAGCATGTCCATACATTTCTGATGCCTCTTCCCTGGAGCGGTTAGACCACACTGTTAACCGCTTCTTACAACACCCTCACGTTGTAGTAGTGGGCTTGTTCTCAATTGCAAGCCCTGGAGCGGGATAGAGACAATAGCTGAGAACGAAATTAACATTGACCTGTATTAGCACATCATTCTTAAAGGTATACCAAGCGTGCAAACTCTGCTTTCTTCAAACTCACTCAAGCGAACATAAACTAGAGTGTGAAACATGTCTGGTTTCCATAGTGGTGCTTCGATCAAATCAGATCAATCCCACAGCTAGCTTTTATATATCCTGGGCAAAAATATCTGGAATAGGGTAAGAAAATGTAAGGATATCTTTAGGTAGCGTCAGATCTAACGTGAGTGAGTTAGGCTCACAATGTCAGTGTCTACTTTATCTACTTCTACTTCTATCAGTTTGTATCGTTCAACGACTTTGGGAAGTGTCGTTTTACTCTCGTGGACCAGACGTGTCGGTAGACGACTTTGGGAAGTGTGGTTTTCTTTCGTGGTCCAGACGACTTTGAGAAGTGTGGTTTTCTCTCTTGGGCCAGACGTGTCGCTAGAAGACTTTGGGTAGTGTGGTTTTCTTTCGTGGGTCAGACGTGTCGGTAGACAACTTTTGGAAGTGTGGTTTTCTTTTGTGGGCCAGATATATCGCCCATGCTGTTGTTGTTCCGTATCTCTTCAGTATCTCACAGAGACTGTATGTGCATCTTTTTCTTGTTCTCCCTCCTGCTCTGTAACCCTCTTATCTGTTGTTGTTCCGTATCTCTTCAGTATCTCACAGAGACTGTATGTGAATCTTTTTCTTGTTTTCCCTCTTGCTCTGTAACCCTCTTGTCTGGTGTTGTAGATCAGCATAGCTGATAGACTTGGTTGCATTCTCGTCAAGTGTCCGAGCGACATTTTGTACTGCCTTTCCATGTCAACCATTCACGATCTTGCACCAAACGTGTGTCTGATTTCTTCGTCTGGTACTATATCCATCATTGTGACCTTGTCAGCTTTTCTCAAATACCTCATTTCGCATTCCGTTATCTTTCTGAGCTTTGCCTAGCTGAGATTCCATGTCTGACACTAGTAACTGAGAGCTGGTATAAAAATGCTATTAATGAACTATCTTTGTCTCCATTGGCATGTGTTTATGTCAAAATAATGCTGAGAGCTGACGAGAAACCGTATTTGCTGTCTATGTTCTTGATCCCATTTTTTAAAATCATTCTTGTCATCTTGTCTGAATACGCTACTAACGTATTTAAATTATCATACCTGTTTAAATTATGTCCTTTTTACCTGAATATTAGTGTTTCTCTATTCTGTAGATTGCCTTTACTGTATTAATCTTTACACTATATCTACAACCAAAACATGCCAGATTCAAACCACGTAGTGCTCGGTTAGAGCGACTGTCCCGACGCGGTTTACTCATGGTTCGACTGTTTATCTAAGTCAACCCAGCTGTAAATGGGCACCTGGCGAAACATAGAACATTTCTGAGATGTAAAAGTAAAATAACCCATAGCATTACTGCCGTAGGGGTGTGAGGTGTTAGCGATCTCACATTTCAAAGGCTCGGCTATATGGGGGCGGTAGCCATCTCCTCTCCCTCGCCGCTTTAACTTCCTGGACTGAACCGGTACCCATTTAAGACTGGGTCGACCCGGGAGCCATGCGATGCTAGAGCGTTAACCACTGCGCTACGCGGCTCTGAGATGTATATATATATGTGTGTGTGTGTATATAGACATACATTATATATACACACTTTATTGGTGGTACATTTTAAACATATGTGTTTCATACTTTGATTTGTTTGTTTTAAATAAATGTGACCCGTCTTTACTCTTCGATGGGGGACTCCAGCCTTGTCCGGTGGCGGTTGCCGACCCCTGTCTTAATGCTACAAATTAGCGGCTGTGATGTGTAGGCGAACCCGCACAAGAGGAGTTTGACAAAATACTGGTGGACATTCAGACCGATTATCTCCAGGTGAGGTGGTGCGAGACATGCTCTTCTGACCGTAAAATGGCTCCGATCCGGGGCAAATGGGCGACAACTGCGCATCCAACAAGCTGTCAATGGCGGTAACCAACAGGCATCTATTCTTGTCTGTTGTATAGCTGAAGCAGCTGTCTCGACAGGCACTAGGGGCCTCTATAGAACAGTTACGTTGCCTGTCGGGGCCTATGTCATCTACTAGGACCCCCAGATACGGAAGTTTGCCACAGCGATTTGCGAATCCCAGCAGAGAGCGCTCTTTGACATCGCGCCGGCCATTCAGAATATTGTGTGAGCCTGGCGGGCCTTTGTGGACGAGTCCACGAAACTAGCAGCCGGCGAAAAGACGACCTGCTGCGACTTATCTCTTCCGGTCGCCGTGAACATGAATCAAGCAGCAATTTCCACCCCGGACTAGCATAGGTGTAATCTCACTTGACTACTGTTACAAAACTATGAAAAAGAGACACGTGGGTCCCCAATTAGGCTAAAGTAGCAGATGAGGTTTACCCAGCTGTACATGTATACTGGACTTATGTCTAGGGGAGACAAAACACAAATATGCAAAGAGAAAAGGAATTTCTCACATCATTCCCCATCTGCATTTCTTTTCATTCAAAGTTGAGACCTCGTAACTAACCTCTTTTACAAATGGTGGTGGAGACCTATTGTGGGTTTTGGTTTGATCGAGTACAGTTTTGTTTGGACTAGCTCGTATCATAATGTCAATCAAATACAAATGAAAAACACAGCATTTATCATAATCATCGGTATGTGGTTACAGCACTAAAAATCCAGAAAAATACAGAACTTAATGTCAACTATGCCAGCAGTCCGCACCAAAAAGGGTAGTGGTACAGTGGGTTTCATCCCACTGTAACATTCAAGGCAACGAGGCCGCAGACAGACTGGCAAAAGAAGGTGCAAGATTACCACAACCATATTCTAGTGTGACCTACGAAGAATCTAAAAGGTTTATTAGGACCAGATACATGGCCAAATGGGAAACAGAACATACTGGCTACACAAAAAACGATGCCACTACCAGTAGAACAGAAGAGAGCAGGTCGTGGTCTTCAGACTCCGCACAGGCCACATCATACTTGGGTACCACCTATTCAATAAATTGAAGATAGGTGGCACTGACGAATGCACCTGTGGTTCAGGGAAAATGACCGCTGAATATCTGCTGCAAAATTGCCCGACATACGAGGACCAGAGAAAGCACATGTGGCCATCACCAGTGCCAACACTAGACAAGCTCTATGGCAGTGTCGACAGCCTCAGGATGACAGCTGCTTTCTTCGAACAAATTCAAGTTGATGTCTGACAGCGTACGAAGAAGAAGAAGATACAAATAATCATTGGTATCATCATTATCGTGCGTGTTGGTCGGCCTTCTCTTCGAGATAGCCTGTACTGGACAACATCGACGATCAGAGCTTGCGCACCTATCTCTTCATGTTTACCAGACCACAGTAAGATAGGCTGGTGGTACATATCTAGAATCTGTCGTAGCCAGCTCGGAGAATTAGTCTGATAACCTTGTACTTTCTGGATAATTGGTAGTATCCGTCTTCTGTGTGGTGGTTGGGGTGCCACTTGGAAATGATTCCATCGAAAACGAGAGTTCGTAGATTTATCAGGGACACGCAATTACCAACACGAAGTATGAGGGTCGTGGAAGTAGCATTTGACGTTTGAAATGACGATCTAGAACGGTACTCACCAATCTGGACGCTTGTGCCCACTAGTCGGCGATTTTAGCTTTCATGTGGGCGGCAGCAGAATAATGACTTGCTGTATTAGAAACACAGCCTGAGGAAACTCGCAGAAGACCAGCAAACAAACAAAAGTGACATTTCCTAGAACCTGTGTTTTTCCTCGTTGCATCATATGGCTGTGAAGCATGGACAGTTACTCAAACTTCGATTCTTTCGAATCAGCATGTTATAAAAACGTTCTAAAATACAGTGGAAGAATTTAGACATTCGAGAAGAGTTGGGCGTAGAGTGCAACTGGTTCATAAATCCTATCACGAACAGAAACTTTGAAATACTTTAGCCACATTAGAAGACACAGCGGTCTTGGGAGAACGGTAATAGAAAGTATGGTTCCGGGCAAGAGAGGCAGAAGCAGACCAAGAAGGTGATGGCACTAAGATGTCAAGGAATGATTGGGCATGATTCTGGAGCAGGCTGGAGATTTGGTAAGAGAGGTAGAGGCAGACCAAGATGGTGATGGCACTAAGATGTCAAGGAATGATTGGGCATGATTCTGGAGCAGGCTGGAGATTTGGTAAGAGAGGTAGAGGCAGACCAAGAAGGTGATGGCACTAAGATGTCAAGGAATGATTGGGCATGATTCTGGAGCAGGCTGGAGATTTGGTAAGAGAGGTAGAGGCAGACCAAGAAGGTGATGGCACTAAGATGTCAAGGAATGATTTGACATGATTCTGGAGCAGGCTGGAGATTAGGCAATTTATCGAATTTCTCTAAGACAGGCTGTAAAAGAAATGGTACATGATGTGATGATTAACATCCAAAATTCACAGACTCGGTGGACGATCGCGAAGTTTGTGTCCAATTTAGATTTTAGTGGGAGGTTAAGAAAATGATTACCGACATCAAAGTTAACAAAAGTTGGCGCCAGATACAAAAAGCTTGAAGAACATTGATCTAGAACCTAAATAGACAACATTATGAATGCCTGACGTTTACCATGATGAAGTCCACGGGTAGATTTATAAGGCAGAGGAATTAAGGTCGCTTGCTACCGAAGTCACAAATCAATGTGCAAGCAAACTCCGGAAATAGAATAACGATGAACCGTCATAGGGCTTGAACAACTGTCACTCAGGGTAGAAGACCTACAGCTAACCTCTCTGCCATACTCTAGAAACATTACACTTTACATCTGCGATATAGGGATACGTCAAGAAAAAACTTTTTTCTCTGCGGACCAGAAAACAAGAAATCTTCACTTACCAATGGCCCACTGAAAAGAATCACGCGGGCCACCAAGGGCCCTCCGGCAGGTGTTGTCTTCATCCATTGCGACCAAAGTTGTGGTACATGTTCGCAGATGTCGTACAGTCAAGATCGATACTCCCGCTATTTAATCTGTCCATGCTTCATGCTAATCATCTCTAGTTAACAGACCCTGTCGAATGTCCTCATTCATCAAGTCTGCCTTGTTTCTTTTTCTTCATTGATTTCGTCTCTGTTGTTATTGCTTTAGTTGAGTTGTTTCAAAATTCTCTTCTTTTGCACATCTTTATTTTTCGTTTCATTTTTCATTATTTTGTATGACTTTTCTAGTAAGTCTCCGCTTGTTCTTGTTTCTTATTCTTAGTTTATTTCTCGTTTTTTTGTGCACTTATTCATTCTTTCCATGCATGCTCTTTTCTATGTTTTTGCTTCTTCGTCAATGCATGAAAAAAAAAACATCAAAGATTTTGGATTGTAAAGAAGTTGTGCAAGGAATGCGCATCAGTTGGGAAGTTTTCTACCCTGAAAGAGGGGGAGAGGAGACATATCTGGTCAGGCAAAACATACTGATTGGACAACGTTAGGGTCAGGCAAAATATGATGCCCAATACCCTATTTCATTTCTGTTCCGTTCTCTTCTAAAGTAGGCTGTGTTTTAAGTCTGGATAACAAGGTGGGGGATCGACGTAATCCCCGCAGTAGTGAGCAAGACACAGATATAACCAAGCATAGCACAACCATATGGATGACTCTGGTTCATTTTCATTAACACGTTCGGGATGTGAAGAAAGCTATTGCAACCAGCCACTTATTGCTCTTTTCAGGGCGCACAAAAGAGTAAACATTCTCATTATGGTCATCCAACAACAACATCAACAACATAAACAACAACAACATCAACAACAACAACATCAACAACAACAACAACCCTTAGGGACTACTGCTCATCCTTCATCGTTCCCTGTAATTCGTTAACATCTTAATCCTGTCTCACTTATAAATCCTTTGTTCTGTGTCGTCTTCTTCTTCTTTGGCCTCGGTCCTAAAAAGCACGATGCGACACTGTGTAGTAGCTTGCAGCGAGGCTGAGATATCATAGACTTTCGCACGACTTTCTGGTTTCAGCTGGGTTCTTTTTATACCAGGTATGTCTTTCCACTGTGGTATTCCTAATTCTCTTAGGCAGACTAGATTGATGTGGACTGTTTCTAGGGTCATCGTTGGGAGACGGAATAGGTTCTAGATCAGCCCTGATTTGCTGACCATGATGCAAGCAGCCAGTTATGTGTCGCTAGCAGCGGACAGCTAGTTCCCTATGCTGCCATATTCGGTCCTACATATACATGTCAACTTGCAGGAACGAATCAACAATCCATTATTGCGTAACGTCTGATGCTATCATAATTCGTTCATGCGGCTTTGTTTTGCATCACTAACTCTTGACGTATTTCGCAAACTACTCAATAATTTGCACTTGAAGTCTTACCGTACCAAAATTCTAATGGTAACAATATATTCATAGTTAGAGTAGTTGTTGTTGTTGTTGTTGTTGTTGTTGCTGTTGTTGCTGTTGTTGCTGTTGTTGCTGTTGTTGCTGTTGTTTAATGCCCACAATGAGTAGGTTTACTCTTTTGTGCGCCCTCAAAAGGACGTTAAGTGGCGTGTTTTAGTTGTTTTCCTCCCACCTTGAGCCTGCTGATGAAAGTGGGCCGCTGTCCTCCAGGCGGTTGTGCTATGCTTGGCTTCATCTGCGTGACGCTCACTACTACAGGGATCAGATCGATCCACATCTCGTCATCCAGGCCACCTAGAAAATAGCGTGTTACCAGGGAACGCTACGTAGACGAGAGATGTTTGGCCTTGGTCAGTGCATTGTCCATGACCCTGACGCGACGTCTTGATCAGTACGTTGTGCCTGACCCTGACGTGACGTCTTGATCAGTATGTTGTGCCTGACCCTGACGCGACGTCTTGATCAGTGGTTGTGCCTGACCCTGACGCGACGTCTTGACCAGTATGTTGTGCCTGACCCTGACGTGACGTCTTGATCAGTATGTTGTGCCTGACCCTGACGCGACGTCTTGATCAGTATGTTGTGCCTGACCCTGACGCGACGTCTTGATCAGTGTGTTGTGCCTGACCCTGACGCGACGTCTTGATCAGTATGTTGTGCCTGACCCTGACGTGACGTCTTGATCAGTATGTTGTGCCTGACCCTGACGCGACGTCTTGATCAGTATGTTGTGCCTGACCCTGACGCGACGTCTTGATCAGTATGTTGTGCCTGACCCTGACGCGACGTCTTGATCAGTATGTTGTGCCTGACCCTGACGCGACGTCTTGATCAGTATGTTGTGCCTGACCCTGACGCGAAGTCTTGATCAGTATGTTGTGCCTGACCCTGACGCGACGTCTTGATCAGTATGTTGTGCCTGACCCTGATGCGACGTCTTGATCAGTATGTTGTGCCTGACCCTGACGCGACGTCTTGATCAGTATGTTGTGCCTTACCCTGACGCGACGTCTTGACCAGTATGTTGTGCCTGACCCTGACGCGACGTCTTGATCAGTATGTTGTGCCTGACCCTGACGCGACGTCTTGACCAGTATGTTGTGCCTGACCCTGACGCGACGTCTTGATCAGTATGTTATGCCTGACCCTGACGCGACGTCTTGACCAGTATGTTGTGCCTGACCCTGACGCGACGTTTTGACCAGTATGTTGTGCCTGACCCTGACGCGACGTCTTGATCAGTATGTTGTGCCTGACCCTGACGCGACGTCTTGATCAGTATGTTGTGCCTGACCCTGACGCGACGTCTTGATCAGTATGTTGTGCCTGACCCTGACGCGACGTCTTGATCAGTATGTTGTGCCTGACCCTGACGCGACGTCTTGATCAGTATGTTGTGCCTGACCCTGACGCGACGTCTTGATCAGTATGTTGTGCCAAACCCTGACGCGACGTCTTGATCAGTATGTTGTGCCTGACCCTGACGCGACGTCTTGATCAGTATGTTGTGCCTGACCCTGACGCGACGTCTTGATCAGTATGTTGTGCCTGACCCTGACGCGACGTCTTGATCAGTATGTTGTGCCTGACCCTGACGCGACGTCTTGATCAGTATGTTGTGCCTGACCCTGACGCGACGTCTTGACCAGTATGTTGTGCCTGACCCTGACGCGACGTCTTGATCAGTATGTTGTGCCTGACCCTGACGCGACGTCTTGACCAGTATGTTGTGCCTGACCCTGACGCGACGTCTTGATCAGTATGTTGTGCCTGACTCTGACGCGACCTCTTGATCAGTATGTTGTGCCTGACCCTGTCGCGACGTCTTGATCAGTATGTTGTGCCTGACCCTGACGCGACGTCCTGATCAGTATGTTGTGCCTGACCCTGACGCGACGTTTTGACCAGTATGTTGTGCCTGACCCTGACGCGACGTCTTGATCAGTATGTTGTGCCTGACCCTGACGCGACGTTTTGACCAGTATGTTGTGCCTGACCCTGACGCGACGTCCTGGTCAGTATCTGCGTCCTGATTGGACTAGCATCTCAGTTCTCCATATTTTGAGTAACGGAAAAGATGCTGGGACGAGTACAGGTAAAAGTAACGGTGGTCTCATGACAACAATTGTCGACGGGGATGAAGATAACTCCTCGTGAAATAAGCCGCAGAATCTGTGAGGTGGGGTGGTTCAGTTCCCTTCGATGCTGGTTTTTCATTCCCCAACTCATGCGTCAGGTACCTATTTACAACTGGGTCGACCGGAAAAGGGGTCGTACCAGGAACAAACCACGTCCGGATTTGTTTAGCACGTCCTTGATTTCGAACCATGGCAGGGTGTAATCCCAGTCTTAGCAAGCCAGCTAATTGTCGAGTAGGCTACAAGCTACAATGGAACGAATATTGTTTTTTAAAAATCTTTGTTAGACCATAACAGATGACGATAGAGATGAAATGGAGGCGAAGAAGAAAATAGTATCGGCCAAAAACACCTTTAGCAACAAGAGACATCTATTTGTTTCCATACGCTTCTGTTCTTCGTCTTTTGTTTCTTCTTTCTCTTCTTCTTTTTCACTTGTTCTTATTCTCCTTCTTAACCTTCTTAGTCGCCTCCTACTCGTCTTGTCCTTGGCGGACGAGACGAGAGAGTGAGGATA
The DNA here is from genome assembly GCA_036924085.1 of Ariolimax columbianus. Taxonomy (NCBI): domain Eukaryota; kingdom Metazoa; phylum Mollusca; class Gastropoda; order Stylommatophora; family Arionidae; genus Ariolimax; species Ariolimax columbianus. Next base: position 30,787,342 of record JAVGWX010000022.1, on the reverse strand, counting down.
AAAAGTAGTGCAGTTAATCCTTACTAAAAATAGCGATGGCAAAATTAATTCTCCCATCATCGTCTACAATGGACGGCGGCCTTTGCCTTTTTATTCTTCTTATCCTTCTTATTCTTTTCCTTCTTCTTATTCTTCATCGTCGACTTGTTGTTGTTGTTGTTGTTGTTGTTGTTCTTCTTCTTCTTCTTCTTCTTCTTCTTCTTCTTCTTCTTCTTCTTCTTCTTCTTCTTCTTCTTCGTCTTCTTCTTCGTCTTCTTCTTCGCGAAACTGATTCTATGTTTCTAGCCCGGTGAGGTTCACCGTGCGTTTCTGGTCTTTGCCGGCCCTTCACAGCTTTTAGAGCTCAGTCAGCCAGACTGCCTCTGTTTGTTTTGCATGATTGGGCCAGTCCTGCAGAATGTGTTCTGGTGTTTGTGTGGGTGTCCCATAGTCATACATGGTTGTGTCTTAATGACCGGTTTTGTCCAGGTGGACCTTGAGTCTGCAATGTCCCGTTCTTCGTCTATAGATCTTTGCCCTTCTCTGTCAAGTTTGTCCGTGTCGTCATCTTCTTGCTTGTATTCTCTTTGCTGATTTATCTATTCAGTCCACATGGGTCGTTTGACCAGTGCCTTTGCTTCTTTATGGGTATGTGGATGGCGTGTCTGTGTGTCGTCACTTACGGCTGTTGCAAGCTGATTCGACTTCACATTTACATGGATCCCTACAGCGGGGTCTAAACCTACAGTAGGACGTGATCTGGGTGATCTTTTGGAGAGAAGCCCAAGACATCCTGACAATTAGCTACGCTCATTATACATGTGTCTGAACAGCTCCAATATTGATGTCATCTCCTTGGAGATGTTTGAACAGACCCGCTCGCCTAGCTCGTTAGTACCACACAAGGCACTCAGATTGCCGAGCAGAACATCATCGCCGAAGTTCAGAGAAATCGATTCGCTCGGAAGAAGAGAACATACGACGACCACATAACCGAGTTCTCACACATTTGTATTCCAAGTTTAGCAGAGTCTTCCCTGCCAGGATTTGACTTTACAGGGAAATGAAATGGGATTCCGTGCTTGATGCCGACTTCCCTGCATCTCGTAGTCGCCCCTAGTCGTCTTGTCCTTGACTTGCCACTGGGGTCAGGCGGCTCGAGACGAGAGAATGATACAAAGTAGCTCAGTTAATCCTAGCGCATTAAATTACTAAAAATAGCGCAAGAAAATAAATTATGCCATCAGCATCTACGATGAGCGGCGTCCTTTGCCTTTGCATACGAAATCACATTTTTAACCACAACTATGATAGTCTAGGGGTCTTTCGAGAGACAACTGTTATCACACATATAGGCAGTGTCAGTATATTGACTAACTGAAGCGTTCTGTAAACCTCTGTTCTGAGTTTATGATCGATATATTTCCACTTGTGTCCAACTATTAAGCTAGGAATGACTCTGTTGTAAGGGCATAATTGATACATTACCACCACAGGCCAACTATTTCGGAACAGTATGGAAGGATTACGGTGGGACTACATAATCTAGTGAGCAATTAATCTATTAATCATTACATGAAAGGTTAATATAGTCCCCAGCCATTCAGAGTATGGTAGAACAGTGGTTAGCAAGCTGACTTCGTATCTGAGTGGTTCTGGGTTCATTCCATAGTTGAGGCTGAAATGTTTTTTTCGGATCGCAACGGATCCCGTGTCGACCCAGCCTTAACTGGGTGCTGGTTCAGCCCGGGAAGAAAAAGAGGCGAGGGATAGGAGGATGGCTACCGCCCTCATGTAGCCGAGCCTTTGAAACGTGAGATCGCTAACACCTCACACCTCTACGGCACTAACGCTATGGGCTACTTTACTTACTATACTCTGGTCACTAGGTACAACTTCCGCTACCAGCAGCTCCACTCAATCCGGCTGTAAATGACTACCTGGTTGATGGATACGAAAGGAAAAGGGAAAAGAGGAAGGGAACTGACAACTTCACCTCATAAAACTATGACGGTACAATGAATGCTCTAACACTTCATCCCCGAAGGCAGTGTCTGCTGAGGGACTACATGCACCTTCTTACTTTAATCTTGATCGACCCTTTCATCTACAAGGTGGTTGACCTTGTGAAGGTCCCAACCCCGTTCCCGCCTCGTTGCAGACGAGGGGAAGAGTTGACCAGTGCATGAGCAGTTTATTCTAAGCCAGGTCACACATGTTGTTGTTCCTCTCCATCTGGTTGATGGCTCACCGCTGGAACTCTTCTTTCCCCGATGATACCATAGAGCAGTTGTGGAACTCCAGCACGCGTTGTTCCTTCTTGCGATGTGGCCAGCCCATTTGTGTTTTGAATTGTTAATATGCTGCCGAGTGTCTTTGACTTGTGACATTCTTCTGCTGTCGTAACTGTGAAGGCCATATCTGTAGTCCTTTCCAAATTGTCCGTCCTACAAGATATCCAGGAATGCCTGGGTATGACTGTGGCGGAGGCTGGAGTTGTGGCAAGAGAACGAGTTTCTTTCAGACAGACTGTGATGGGAGCGACGTTCCACAAAGGACATGCTACATGATAACAAGACGGCGTTCAAGTGAGACGAGTGTTGTCCGTAATTAGTTTTCTAGTGCTTTCGTTAGTGGCAACTTTTCGCTGTGGTAACACATCTGTTTAACCATATTTATCATTAACTCATTTATAAGCATTGATAAATCTAGTTGTGTTTAATAGCACTGCGCTGTCTTTTTATTTCTGGTATCAGCATTGAGCGACCTATTTATGTCCAAATAAATATACTCGAATCTCTATGTATGTCTAAATGGAGCAGTGAGCGACCGATTTATGTCCAATAAATGTACTGAGATCTCTGGTAGGGAGTCGAGAGGTAACTCACTTGCCTCTCAAAGCGTTAAACGAAAAGTGCAAACGATCGAATTATGTAAGTTTCAAGCGACCCCTGGTCTCAAGGTAGATGGGACGAGAGTTCCTGCATACGGAGCTACCTCCAATCGGCTTTTCAAGCGTCATGCCACTGGTCCAAAGTCGCTTAGAACCAGAGAATGAGGTTGACGACAGCACAGTTACTCCCTCACTATAATCCAAATACAGCGGAAGTTACATCATCAAGACACACAAAAAACACCTTGTGATGACGTCACCAGCAACGCTTGAAACAACGAACAACATAGACAGTACGATAACGACAAGGTGGCTTGACACCTCACTTCATACCACGCTGTGGCTTAGTACAATGAAATATCAAACATTCTTTCCCTGACGATAGTGCCTTATTTATTTATATCCATAAAGAGAATTGAACAATCTATGTAATTAGTCTCCCTGAAGAAATTCTACGCCTGCGCACTTTTTGTTTTTAACGCCTTATGTCGGTCCTCTGTTAGTCTTGGATTCACGGCCTGATTCCCCTCTCATCACATTACTTCCGTCTGTTGGCAGGAACAATTGGTGTCGCTATACCATTAGACGAACTTATCCTCTGAAGATGATACGAGGCATATCATAAACATTTAACACAATCTCCAAGCGAGCTCAATGAATACTCACTGAAGAACGAGTTCTTCTTGCCAGACAGCAGCCTCAATGATCCCCCGTTTCAACGGATAGCTATCTCTGAGGCTGGGAAAGACTCGAGAAAACTGCAGCGTTTATTTGAGTGGCTCGTAAATATAAATAAGTCAGTAATTGTGTGTAATAATACCACTCACATGATACTGACACCAACGTTTGTGAGGTCTGGCTGGAAACCGGAGAAGGCATCAAACGTCCACGCGAGGCAACGGCCCAGGCTATGGGAGTGAACCCGCAACCCAGAGCTGCAACTGCTACGATCAAACGCTCGAATGTTCGTCATAAAATTATTACATTAAAAGTACCGGCTTTTCTCTCTCGGAAACGGCGATTATCATTGCATTGAATCAACATGGATAAAGATTATAAGCTAACAGAACATAACGCACAGTTGTTTCCAGTGCTATAGGCGTGATTTGGTGTTTTGAAACATTGCGATACGGACATTAATGATGCTTATATACTGACAGAACATAACGCACAGTTGTTTCCAGTGTTGCTTACAGGATATGGTGTTTGGATCGTTGTGTTTATATTTTCTTTTATTTTGTGTATTTTAAACGGTGCTGTTGACCGATGTTTCTCAATCTTTTTCCACCTGCGGACTGGTTGTTGTTGTTTCGAATGTCCGCAATGAGTAGGTTACTCTATAGTGCGCCATGAAAAGGGCGTTAAGTGACGGGTTGTAGTAGCTTTCCTCACATCACGAGCGTGCTGATGAAGGTGGACCGGGGTCCTCCGGGCGGTTGTGCTATGCTTAGCTTTATCTGCGTGTCGCTCACTACTACGGAGATCACGTCGAACCTCACCTTGTTAGCCAGACTGTTGTCCTCGACTACAGCCTGTTTCCAGGACGACCAACGCGGTCAGATGAGGGTCTTGGCCGGTATATTTCTCCTGACCCTGGCTAACATTCTCTGATCAGTGTGTTTTACAGGACCAGACGTCCTGGAAACAGGCTGTAGTCGAGGACAACCAACGAGGAGGTCAGATGAGGGTCTTGGCCGGTATATTTCTCCTGACCCTGGCTAACATTCTCTGATCAGTGTGTTTTGCATGACCAGACGTTAGCCTCATCGTCCCACCTGTGGACCGGTAACAATATGAATTTTTATGATCTGACCTGAATAATATAACGTCTTGAACTTTTGAGGAATCAATCATCATCATCATGTATCATGTCCTCGAAAAACGTCGCTCTTATGACAGCCGATCTGTGAGACACTCAATCTCTGGCCAGCTCTCCCTCTCCTACTATTACTAATCCCAGAGCCTCTGTAATTTCTCTTGTCCTTCTTCTCCTCGGCCTGTCTGTGAATCTATGCCAGGAACCATACACTCCTTATCGTTCTTCCTAAATCGTTTGATGTGACCGAACAATTTTAATTTCATTATTTTCATCTTCTTCTTCTTCTTCTTCTTCTTCTTCTTCTTCTTCTTCTTCTTCTTCTTCTTCTTCTTCTTCGTTCTCAATCTCCCACTACCGAACCCTGAAAGGGCTTAAGTAGCAGAATATAGTCCAGAGAACGGAATGCGTTGTGTCGTAGTTTACAGCTTGGCTGCGATATTCGCACCTTTCGGTCCAACACATCCGACTTCAGCAATAATTTTTTGAGTACCGGCTTAGCATTCCCTCTTCGATCCCTTCTCCTTAGCCAGTCTGCCCAGCTGCAGCATGTTATCCAGGATCACCACGTGAAGGTGTAGAAGGGTCTTGGTAGCTATGGTTCGCTGGCCCTGACGCTAGCAGTCTGCTTTGGGTCGCTGACCACTCCAGCTCATACGCTTCTCAGCATCTTGATCCCATTTGTTTATTCAAGAAATGTTTGTGCGAGTTATATTATTGCTTCTTCGCTAGACTATTTGAAATCCGTGGCTGCAGCGTTGTTTCTGATAGACGAAGTTTTGCATCGATATCCATTCGGTTTCTCTGTTTGGTTTTGATCACTGAAACAGTTTCCTCATGCCAAATCGGTAGTCGAGTATATGACCAATAATTTAATAGAACTTAGTTCACCTCAAGGCGAACCCCACAGTGTACCCCACAGCAAACCCCACTGTTAAGGGGTTAAGTAGAAATAACTTTTTCGCGGACCGGCAGAAGGTTTCTACGGACCGGCGGTCGGAAACAGCTGTAGAACAATGTATTTCAATCACTGTTCCTAGGATACATCATTCAACCAGTCAATTCACGCTTTACACATTTTGGGCGTAGGGGTGCCATGGTGGAAACGTCAACTCAAAATATCTTATAGTTATCTATCATCAGCCATGTGAACGAGTCTGAAGAAATCCCGCCCTCTCCATTAAATGATGTTATCAAGTCAGGACTTTCCTTGCTGTTCCCATTTCTTTACACCTTAAGCTGTTCCTTGCGAGATCAAGATGCTGTAACGGACAGCTACGCACAAACTGATCGCTAGCTTCCGGACAAGCGACCCAGGGCTGCCAAGACTCCTCCGCACCCCCCTGCGGAGATCTTTGATACCAAGACTGCAACAGAACAGGCTACGGAGAATGAATCGAATAGGAAATTCTTACCCGGTACTCAACAATGGCTGCTGAAGTGGGATGTGTCGGTCCGAAAGGTGAAACTATCTGTAACAACCTGTAAACTACAACACAGTACATTCCTTTCTCGGTACTCCTGATTCTACCTAGAAAAAACGTAGATTTTCATGTTCACTTGCATCGCCACCTAGATTTAGCAACTTCCAAGTCGTATTCGGACAGGTACGTGAGTTTACTGAGTAGAAAAGAAGCGTGGTAGATGGCGCCAAAACAAACACAGACAAGAGAGTTTATTATAGACATGAAGTCTTTTTCATCATTTTCTTCTCCTTCTTCTTCATGTTCATCTTCTTATTCTTCTTTTATTCTTTTTCTCCTTCTGCCTATTCTTTTTTGTTTGTTCGTGTTTCTGTGTAGCTTGTATGTAACTATGGGCGATGGACCGAATTTTAGTCTGTGTAAATTGCTATTGGCTGCGGGTCTAATTTACGATTCTACCACCCAGTCCCAAAAATGGGCGATACATATATGTGTATATTCCAGGGGCTACCAACCTCACAGTTGCTAACAGATTCTGGAATTGACCTTGCAAGTCACCAGCGGATTTTCGTCTGCCAAAAAAATTAAATTAAACAAAAGATAGATAGATAGATAGATAGATAGATAGATAGATAGATAGATAGATAGATAGATAGATAGATAGACAGATAGATATATATATATATATATATATAGATATAGATAGATAGATAGATAGATAGATAGATAGATAGATAGATAGATAGATAGATAGATAGATAGATAGATAGATAGATAGATAGATAGATAGATATATAGATAGATAGATAGATAGATAGATCTCGTAGATTGATATATGTAATGGATAGTAATCACTCATTGAATGTTACTCGATCAAGGCAGTGATAGTTGTCTCTTGTTTGATAACCTTTCATTATGATTTTGATAATGATCTTCTTTTCTTAGACGTGATTGTTTGATCTTTTTGTTACTGTGTTGCCGACTCCTTTACTAAAATGCCAGCACTCGTCTTCTAGTATGCCTCAAGTGGATTGTATCCACCCCAACACTGCTCTTCTCCTGGATTTTCTTTAGCCAAAGGCTATTCTTAGCTCTGACAGTTTATCACAATTGCGGGGACATAAATGCAACAGGAAAGACGGCGACGGGTATGAAAGAGATGGCTAGGGGCACGAGTATTTGGGGGCGTATTTGTTAAAGGTCTGAGTTCCACAAGCAACTGACACTTTTCTATATTCCTCCTATACTTCTTCTTCTTCTTTTTCTTCTACTTTGTCTTTATTCTTGTTATCGATGTTGTTGTTGTTGTTGTTCTTCTTCTTTTTCTTCTTCTTCTTCTTCTTCTTCTTTTTCTTGTTCTTCCTTTTCATTCTGAAAAAGACGTTATTGACGTTGTCTGGTAGTTTACATCTCGGCTGCGATATCAGCGCCCTTCAGCCCGACACATCCAACTCCAGCACAACGTTTTTAGGGTAGGGTTTGCCTTCCTTCTGCGATCCATAATCTTTTAGCCAGGCTGCATGGTTGCAGTCTGTTTCCAGGACTGCCATTTGGAGGCGGAACATAGTCGTATTCAGTTAGGAGTCGCTACCCCTGATCCAAGCAACCAGCAGCTATGCCTCGCTGGCTCCTACGTCCATTCAGTGATGCTTCAACTCCATTGCCAAGGTTCGATTTGATTGTTCGATTGATTGATGCCTTTTGAATAGTTTATAATAAAATTGTAATTGTTCAGAACTTTAGTATCATAATACATTTATTTTGATTTTGTTTCTTTCTCAGGTGAGTCGTCCTCTAACAATGAAGAAAGACGGAATACAAACACGAAACAGAAAGATGTCAACAAAGAGCAAGAAGAGTAAGAAAGGCATTATGGCCATGTCGGATTACCTACGAGACAGCAAGCCCTTCTCTGGATTCGGCGCTCATTCCTTCAATCCATCAATGCACTCTGTGAATCCATACATGAACCACATGACTAGTCAAGCGCTGGGAGGCGGGTACCACCACTCGCAGATGGGAGGTGGGCTTGGAGGTGGGCTGGGAGGAGGGTTCACTAACAGCTTCCCGAATTCGCTGCAGTCGCCATCTTTCGCATCGTCCCTACAGCCCGTCTCCTTTCCGTCATCACTCCAGTCGTCTTCTTTTGTTACGTCATACGGTTCTATCCCTAACATCTCGTCTGGAGGGCTCAATCTGACTACATCAAACATGGTGGGCGCTATGGCGTGATGTGAGGCGGGCTACGGTCTAAAGTCAGAGGGCTATGGCGTGATGTGAGGCGGGCTATGGTCTAAAGTGAGAGGGCTATGGCGTGATGTGAGGCAGGCTATGGTCTGAAGTCAGAGGGCTATGGCGTGATGTGAGGCGGGCTACGGTTTGAAGTCAGAGGGCTATGGCGTGATGTGAGGCGGGCTATGGTCTGAAGTGAGAGGGCTATGGCGTGATGTGAGGCGGGCTATGGTCTGAAGTGAGCGGGCTATGGCGTGATGTGAGGCGGGCTATGGTCTAAAGTGAGAGGGCTATGACGTGATGTGAGGCGGCCTATGGTCTGAAGTGAGAGGGCTATGGCGTGATGTGAGGCGGACTTTGGTCTGAAGTTAGAGGGCTATGGCGTGATGTGAGGCGGGCTATGGTCTGATGTGAGGCGGGCTACGGTCTGAAGTGAGAGGGCTATGACGTGACGTGAGGCGGCCTATGGTCTGAAGTGAGAGGGCTATGGCGTGATGTGAGAAGGCTATGTCCTGAAGTGAGAGGACTATTGTTTCAAGTGGGACGTCGTCATAGTTTGTAGTGATGAATCATGACTTGACGTAGCCCTACAAGCAGCTATTTCAGGGGTTATAGCTTAAACCCTGTCCACATACTACAATGGTTAGAATGTCATGTCTTAGAGCAAACCCACAAATCAGCAATAGGGCGAAGTTATGGCTTAAAGTGTGTCTACATATTAGCTCGGTTAGAATAGCATAGCTTGCGGTAATACATTGTGACAATAATGTAAAGTCATAGATTCAACGCAGACCTTTTGATAATGTAAAGAGTCAAACGGTTCAACTAACCTCGTGACAATAATGTAAAGTCATAAATTCAACGCAGACCTTTTGATAATGTAAAGAGTCAAACGGTTCAACTAACCTTGTGACAATAATTTAAGGGGTCATAGCTTCAACTTAGGCATTGTGACGATAATGTAAAAAGTCACAGTTTCAACATATATCTTGTTACAATAATCTAAGAGTTTGGGTTGACGCAAGGCGGCGCATCAGAAAGGTGGGGAGTTTTAGCATAAAGTCAGTCCATATAGCAGCATAAGGAGGAGTCCTGGTTTGGAGCCACACATCAGCTTTCCAGCAAGTCATGACTTGAAAAAAAGCTGACGTAGCAGCACGGCTGGAAGCTATGGCTTAACGTAAGCCGACGTATCAGCACATCGGGATGTTATTGTTTTAAGTAAGCCGACATAGCAGTATTGTGGCAAATTATTGTTCAAACTAACCCGGTATACCAACTTGGCGTGAAGTTATAACTTAAAGTAAGCCGACATATCAGCACAGTGGGATGTTATGGTTTTTAAGTAAGCCGACATAGCAGCATGGCGTGAAGTTATAACTTCAAGTAAGCCGACATATCAGCATGATGAGGGATTATAGCTTGAATCAATACCGTTTGAACATACTATAAGGAATCATACATTCAAACACGTTCGCATGGAGCCTTTTGAAACTGACCTGAAGATGAGACACATATTTCCGACATGTTTTGTCAACCTGTCATGTTGCCGATTTCATGTTCTATCAATGATCCAATCGGCTCTATGATGCCGTGCCTCCTTCGGAAAATCCACAAAATGTAGCATTAATAATGAGAACCACATTTGTGAAGTGCAAGTGAATTGCTTCCCATGTACATTGTGCATTTGTATAGAGTTCAACGTTTGTGGAGATAACATACTCAAATCCCTGGAGGTGACCCCAATATGTTGATCCCATCTGTGGTATCCTTGGATATCATCAGATATCGTTTATCAATAATTCAAATATGTGGACGTATTGTAGTCAGCAAAAATGCTAGTTCATATTATGAATGTTTGAAAAATAATAGTTTTAGCTATTTGAGATTGTGAACATAGGTTCATATTGTGAAGATATGTTACTTTTCATGACCCGAAACAAGTTCATTTTGCTAAACGTACAACCTATAGCCATTCATTAGTTCACATTGTGAACGTTTTGTTGACAACCAAACGCCAGCTGTAAATTTCTGAACTGTTAGCCAAGCATTAGACACATCATTCATATATTGTTGATAGCAGAGTTATTTCACACTGTCAATGTTAATGCATGTAGTCATGTTTTAGTTCACATTGCGAATACATTTTCGGTAGCCAAATGTAAATTCATATTGTGATTGAAGTGTTGACATGTGGTTTGAGAGAGCGAGAGAGAGAGAGAGAGAGACAGAGAAATATACAGATATATATATATATAGAGAGAAAGATATATATATATATATATATATATATATATATATATATATATATATATATAGAGAGAGAGAGAGAGAGAGAGAGAGAGTTGTGCGTGCAACAGATACACCAATAAACACACTAACATGCTTAGAATTATTCATAAGTTATATTATTGTATCTATCTATCTATCTATCTATCTATCTATCTATCTATCTATCTATCTATCTATCTATCCATCCATCCATCCATCCATCCATCCAGCCATCCATCCATCCATCCATCCATCCATCCATCCATCCATCCATCCATCTATCTATCTATCTATCGATCTATCTATCTATCTATCTATCTATCTATCTATCTATCTATCTATCTATCTATCTATCTATCTATCTATCTATCTATCTATATATCTATATATCTATCTATCTATCTATCTATCTATCTATCTATCTATCTATCTATCTATCTATCTATCTATCTATCTATCTATCTATTGTTTGATCCTGGTTTGCCTTTCGGAGTCAGGTGTATAAGTGACATCTGGACAGCGTCTTTGTGTGCGCTTCGTATAAGGTGGAACTGGCTGCCTAGGATATTCCGTCAATCCATTTTTTGTGGGGTCGACATCTAGCTGTCGTACCGTTGTCTTTAAGTGTTAGAGCCATCTGTGGGACCCTGTTGTATAGCTGTCGCGATATGTGGCCAAACCACTGAATTTGCTGTTTTTTTTATTGAAGGCTAGCACCTTGCTTACTGCCCATCTGTTTCCTGATCTCATCGTTTCTAATCCTGTCCCATCTTGTCACATTTAGCATTCACCTCAGGCAGTTCATTTCTGTTGTTTCTATTTTTCTCTTATCTGTTGCTGTCAGTGTCCATGTTTGACACTGGTAGCATAGTGTAGGCATGAAAATTGTGTTGAACAGGGCTCTTTTTGTGCCAATCTTGACGTGCTTGTTCTTCAGTTTTGTTGCCATCTGGCCAATGATTTGGTTTGCATTGGTGCATCTGTGATCGATTTCTTGCGTTCATCCATTAGATGATACTATGCTTCCTAAATATTTAAAATCCTTCACTTGCTTGAAGCAATGCAGTTTACCCCTTCACGGGGGAAACTTTTCACTTATAAAATTGCCAAAGACTTTTGGAGTATCTTTCTATGTTTAAAAGTTATCCTTGTAAACAATACCACAATTATGATACGGGAATACAACAATGAAAGATATATTCATCCAGGAATAATAATAATAATGTTATGTTGTGTCAGGATTGTGTTTCTATTGTTTGTAGTAAACTATTAGTTCAAATTGCCCATTGATGGCAGTATGCTGCAGCAATTTGAAATTGTGAACGTGGTGATGATGTTGGTTCATAACGTGTCGTAATGCCCGCTCTCCCCGTTGAGCTGTGTATAAAACTGTTCTTTTTGCTCTGTCCGCTGAAATAGGCGAAAGAGTCCGATAAATGCCCATGTGGAAAAGGAAGCGAAAATCCTGAAAACATTCTACATGAATAACTAAACTTCACGTCTTTATACTGGTTTAGAAGACTCCACACAGTCTGTATTCAACAGTTTTCTTTGACGGTGGCTTTTACAGATGTGCGAGTTCATCTTAATAAACTGAAACACTAGAGCGAAGTAGACCCACAGCCAGGTAGGCGCCATCTATAGCTGCTCTTAACAAACCACCAAGGGAAAAGTATAAATAGTTTGGGTAGATTTTTAAATAAATTAAAAATGTCTCCTCTATAGGGGAATGAGGTACTAGACCTGGCCAGAGGTTGCTGAGCTGAAGCAGAAGCTGTAGGACACCCGTACTGACCTGGTGAAGACTGTAGAATTCACTATGGCGACTGGCCTGCAGCTATAGCATGACCAAAGATCCTGAACACAAAGAAGAAGAAGAAGAAGAAAAGGACGAAAGAGTGACAATCGCGATTATTTGAATTACAAAGGATAATTCTCACATTTTTATACCATCACTCTCTCGTCCTGAGCTAGCTTTGTCCAGTCGTATGACATTATCGCACACGTTGCAGATTTGTCCTTAGGGTTTACTCCCTAAGCCTTTCCCGTAAACATGAATCCCACAAGGCAGCGTGGTGTAACCTCCAACACGTTTTAAATAGAGTACTAGTTGGGTTGGTTTTGCTGAATGCCCACAATGAATATTATTAATATTTTATGCGTCCTAAAAAAGACTTTAAGTGGTGGGTTGTCGTAGAAGATAACGTCGATCCCCCACCTCGTTAGCCAGGATGTCATGCGCACAGCCCGTTTCCAGGAAGGGCTACATAGAGGTCAAGGTGAGGGTCTTGGCCACTAAGTTTTACCTGATCCTAAATAAGATGTTTGATTTTTTTGCCTGACCAGAAGTTCGTTTTTTATGTTCGTCACAAATGGCACATGGAAGTACACCTACCAAATCGTAGCTTTGAAATCCACTTGCGCCATCTTGACTATGCAATGTCGCACAACACAAAGATAACACGTTTCGCAAACAAGGTAAACAGCTTCAAAGTAGACAGCCGTCAAATAAGAGCATTAATCCGGCTTGCCTCTAGATGACAGCAACTGGTAATAACACGCTTCCAGTCACCCTACACATCAGTAGTATATGTCTCTCTCTGACGGTTGAATCGTGTCCAGTATATATCACTCAAGACACACCAACAACAGATTGTCAACAGACCTATGCGGAGTACACACAAACTACTACATCGGTGCGAGGCAGCGTGGTCTACCAGTGGAACGTTCGCTTCGCAATCCAAACGTACCGGGTTCGAATCTCACCTAGTCCAGTTTTGCAGTCACGGTAGTTTATTTTTCTCGCAATGTGATCGTTTCTCAGCGTAAGGAAAGTAAGGCCAGACTTACCTAACGTACACCTGCCAAGAAACGCATAACAGCCAAATAGGTTGCCATATATAAGAGCCACATTCTCTACAAGATACACTAACTTAATATTTTTAAAAGATACTACAGGATTAGTTCAAATTATGAAATTACTAGTAGTATCTCAGAACAAGTTAATATTGTGAATCTACTTCAGCGTTAGTTGGCATTAGGAACTTATTGTTAGTAGGTTAGAGCAATATTGTGAACCGACTTCAGCGTTATCTCGCACTATAAACGTATTGTTAGTAACTTAGAGCAGGAGACTGATGCCGTCATATACACACACGGACCAGTGCTGCTCAGTCGGACATCAGACTGGGGTTGCTCGGCTAGAGGGAGAGGGCAGGTCGTTGCTGAGCGCAGTAGGGCATACATGTCAACAACCTCCAGTTTGAGAATGGAGACGGAAGTAGTGACCTCAGCACTGAAAGGGATATCTGAGGCTTGTATAACAATGGCAGTCCTCGTGACAGACGCGCAAGCCGTACTTCTGAAGGTACAGAAGAGATGACTTAGGTACGAGTGGAAAGCAGCTGTTGAGGCCTCAAACCTCCAGGGGTTTACATGGATCTACTGTCCTGCTCACGATGGGGTTCAGAGCAATGAAAAAACTGACATCTAGGCTTCACAAACTCATATTGTGGGCACATTAGTGATAGATAGAAGTGACATTTTGAAATAAATCATTGACCGCCTGTTAGATCAGGTCACCGCAATAGATGAAGCTTCAGTAAACATGCTGCAGTTGTTCGACATTAAACGAGGTTCGAGCGGAGTATAACGCATGAGAGGACGGAGCAGGAGAGTGTACAACCAGCGAGCTACAGGGAACATCATCATCTATACCCTACGCCGTTTGCTGAAAGGCGACTGAGCAGCTATGGCTATGCCTGGAGTGCAGTGACGTCGGTTCTTAGAAACAGAACAGAACCAGCTTAGAGCAATATTGTGAGCCTAATACAGCGTTAGTTGACATGAGAAACTTATTGTTAGTAGCTTAGAGCAAATTCACATTGTTTACGTACTGTAACGATATTTCACAGTGTGAACTGAATGTTATTTGCTCAGGACTAGTTCACTTTGTGACCTTATAGTAGCGATATTGTTGACAGCCAAGACCCACTTTCTATTATTTGTGAAATACCATTTAACGTAAAATATAGAAATAAAGACGTATCTTTATCAAGTGAACTTGAATTGAAAGAATACATATTTGCTGAACAAACGCAAAATAAAGTTCCACATTAATAAATCAGTAAACCAATAATCCCATAACTTTGGATTGATAGTTTCAAGGTGCTTTCCTTGTGGCTCCGTGGTCGGAGATCGGTCCATTCGTTTTTGTTGTCCTCTCACCTCTTTTCAGGACGACCTCTTCGTCGCCCGCCTTGCATACTTCCGTGCATGATCGTATTTGCAAGACCCCGATATCTGGCCGTGCCAAGAGAGTTTCCGTCTTGTGATCGTTGCCAAGAGGTCTTCACAACCCCTGTTGTAATTCTTTCTCGTATTTCCTCTAGATGGTACTGACAGGTACACTGACAATTAAAATGTAGCATTTTCAAGCTTTATTGAAAGCCAAAATATTATATGTGTTATAATAAATGCGATAGGGCAAAGCATCTGGTGCGTATATTCGACAATAGAGCGCCCACATGGACCGCCACCAAAAAGGCGGAAAGATGGCCAAAGTAAAACGATTGTTTCAACTTGGTACTACAGAGAATAAGACATCATTGAGTTTAAACAACATTTGGCTACATTGTATCATGCACTTCCTTTGTCTGATTGGTGGGTCCGATTGGCTGACAAGTGGATCGTGTAGCCTATCGACGGTGAGCTGGCTTGTTAAACTGGGATTACAGCGTGCTAGAGTTCGAAACAACTTTGTGCCGTGGTTCGTGCTTGGTACGACCGCTACTCCAGTCGATCCAACTGTAAATAGGTACCTGGTATATGAGTTTGGGAAAGTAAAAACAGCAAGGAAGAAAACTGGCCACCCCATCCGATATAAGCTGCAGCTTAACCCATGAAAAGTTATCTTCATTACCGACTTTACTTGAAGGCAGCTATCCAGGAGGAGAAACTCAGCTGCTCATAATACGATATGACATGAAGTTAACAACACCATGTAATATTTGTCCTTGAGATTGGCATACACAATATCTCACTGAATAACACTACTGGCAATGATATTTTATTGTAGTACATTATTGCATAAGACAATTGTATTGCATGTAATTGATGTATCAGATATCTTTATACATGATTTTACTATAGTTATAACTTGATATGATAACTTTGTTATATACTATATTGTTAGAAAGTAAATTAATAAAACATATGGAAAACAGTCAATCGAAAGGTACGGCTACGCACAGGACACGACAGACTTAGATGCCATCTGTACAACAAGTTCTAGATTGACACTACAGACCGTTGTGCCTGCGGCACAGCCCCCACGAAGACAGAACATATTTTGCAGTCCTCTCCACTGTATACCTACAAAAGAAGTAGCATTTGGCAACAGCCAGTGTCCTTCCACGAAAAGCCGTCAGGAAGCGTACAGACCCTTGAGTCGACCGCTGCCTTTGTTATAGTCATTGAAGTTGAGGTCTGAAGATGAACGAGGAGGAAGAAGAAGAATCGAAAGGTACCAGGAAAGAACGCCACGCGGGACACCCAGCTGCCAACGCCATCCACGTGTGGCTTTCGGGCTGCAACTTTTTATAAATGTCGCAATATGCGGCTATAGAAGGGTTATGGATGAGACTAGCTACTTGACCACCTAAAAGCGTTACTGTTGGTACTGTCAATACAAATGTCTGGATACATGCCTCGTGTAAGGGATCAGCTGCAGTTGTGGCAGTTTGCTTCTCGTGGAGTGTTGAACAAAAAGGAAGCCAAAAGCGACATGGATGGCATCATCAGGAGTGCCGCAATGACACCAGAGGGAAGCTCGATGGAGATAGAACTGCCATAGCTTTCCGTTAGGTTTATAAGTCTAAATAAAAATCGTGAAACAGAGCAGAGGTACATTACGAAGTATGGACTCACAACGAGCAAAGTGGAGTGTGTTTGGTTGCTCCCTGAGAGGCACAGTTCTCCATCTCCTTCTACTTGTAATCGCTTTCATGATTACCGGGTACATCGTAAGACGAGGTCCCATTGTCTGAAGTTCACCATTAGAACAATACAACTTTGAATTTAATGTCGGATCATTGGACCAGGTAGTTGGCTTGAAATAGTTGTACAGATAACAGTCATGTAAAACAGGCTCTTCAGCTTGGTGGTTCGGTTAACACACAGAGACGAGATTGATTCGGTAGCAGCTGTTGAGGCCTAAACCCTGAAGGAGTTGACAGGGATCTACTGTCCTGGTCGTGCTGTGGTTCAGGGCAATGAACGAGCTATAAACTTGTCTCCACAAGCTCCCATTATGGGCACGTTTGTGATGGATAGGGGTGGCACCATTAAAATCAACGAAATTAACGACCGTTTGTTTGATGAAGACACTGACATAGATAAAACAACAATCCACTGCAACGTGTCGACATCAAACGAGGTTCGAGCGGAGTGGGGCGCATGAGAGGGTGATGCAGCAGAGTGTACAACCATCGGTCTAAAGAGACCATCAGCATCCAGACCCGGCGGTATTTACTGAGAGATGATGAGCACCTATGGGTATTCCAGGAGTGCAGCGACGTCGATTCTTAGAAACAGCAGAGACACAGTTGAAATGCCTTCACGCTGAACTAAGGATCAACTGTCTCGTCATATATCTGCCAACGATCAATAAGAAGCAGAAGACTCAACGTTGAAGACCAAACTGATTCCATATCAAACACTGCTGTTGTGTATGGACTGTTGAAGACCTCATTATATTAGACTTCTTTGTCGCTGTGATGACCAGTTTTCTTTGTTTCTGCATTGTTTTCTCTAAGTCTTTTACGCTTTTACGGTTGAGTCAGTTGAAGCGTACTGTAGACAGGATAATGGACCCAGTATCTTTACTTGGGAAAGAAATAGCTCTAACTAATCTGTATCTCAGACTCTCTAGTAGATGACACAAAAGAGGAACAGTGGCGAGTGACAGATACATCCCACCAATCCTATATAATCTACAGGAAGTGGTAGTAACACAGTTATATAGTTTGTTATGGATTATTTTCTTACTTCGTAAATTACTATAAACATTTATCTTGAGACTATCTGATGTTGCTCATATTTATTTATATAATATTTATGCACATAAAATTACATATATCCGATTGGCAGGGTGATTAGCGTGCTATAATCACATGAGAAAAATGACCAGGTACGCGTTCTAGACTCGGCATTCTGTAGTATTTGGCTTTTCTTCGTTCGTTCTTAATCTTCCGCTATCGAGTTATGAAAGGGCTTAAGTAGCAGAATGTAGTTCAGAGACAAGAATGCGTTGTGTCGTAATTTACAGCTTGACTGCTATATTTGCACCTTTCGGTCCAACACATCCTTTGTGGGAAGATGTACAAGTGGATCAACCACTACCTCAAACAAAGAACGGCCAGAGTCCAAGTACAAGGGCAGATGAGCAAAAAGGTGACACTCGAGCAGGGAGTACCCCAAGGGGGAGTACTGTCACCCACACTCTTCCTGGTATATATAAACGATATTACAGAGAATATACCAAGAAGAGTCCATAGCTCAATGTTTGCAGACGATCTGGCTATGTGGACCTCTGAAAAGAATCTCACCATAGCAAGAAATCGGATGCAAACGGCCCTAACATCGCTGGAAGAGTGGGCGAACTCATGGCTGGTCAAAATAAACGAGGAGAAAACCACGTGCACAATATTCTCGCTCTCATTAAAACCCCAAAGTACCAAATTAAGGCTAAATGGCAAAATCCTGCAGCCAAACGACAACCCAACCTATCTGGGAGTCACATTTGATCGGCGCATGACATGGAAAAGTCAGATTGAGAGAAACCGAATGAAAGCCAGAGAAAGAATGGCGATCATGAGGAAACTTGCTGGCACAAGCTGGGGAGCAGACGAAGGCATACTAAAGAAACTGTACACTGGAAGAGTGAGACCAGTTCTCGAGTATGGCATCGCGGCATGGACAACAGCAGCGAAGGTGAACTTCGATAAAGTTAACAAACTTCAAAACCAAGCCATGAGAATCATAACAGGTGGCATGAAGTCAACGCCAATTGTAGAACTTGAAAAGATTACAAAACTGCAATCCATGACCGACAGAAGAGACTGCAGAGCCCAGCTGCAGTCAGAGAAACTCCGAAGACTGACGGACCATCCAATGTACCAGAGGCTAAACAATTTGGGAACTGGGAAACTAAAGCGGAGAAACTTTGCAGAAATAGCCAAAGCAAAGATGCACGAAGATCCCATAAACGCACTAACAACACCAAAACCCATCACTACTGTACGAAAACCTACTTGGAGGCAGGATATATTTCCAGAGGTGGTAGAAAATATACCAGGTATTGCAAACAAAAACTGCCAGACCGAAAAAGAAAGGAGAGACACTACCCTAAGCTTCATAACGAAAAGCTACCCAAGCATGGACTGGACCCATGCATACACCGACGGTTCTGTAACAAACACTACACAGAACGGAGGGGCAGGAGCATTCCTGAACCTACCAAATGGCAGAAAAATAACACTGTCATTCGCTACTGGTAAGTACACGAGCAATTTCAGAGCAGAGGCAGAGGCACTGAGGGCGGCAGTGGAAGAAATGGTAACACACAGTGAAAATGAGAGCCATATAGTCCTGCTGACAGATGCTCTCGAAGTAGTCACAGCACTAAAAAGCCAGAAAAACACTGAGCTTAATGACTTAAGAGCAGCACTCTGCAAACTGTGCCAACAGTCCGCACCAAAAAGGGTAGTGGTACAGTGGGTTCCGTCACACTGCAACATCCAAGGCAACGAGGAGGCAGACAGACTGGCAAAAGAAGGTGCAAGGCTACCACAAATAGATACCAGTATGACGTACGAAGAGTCAAAACGGCTTATCAAAGCCAGGTACATGTCCAAATGGGAAACCGAACATACTGGTTACACCAAAAACGATGCCTATTACCAGTTGAACCGAAGAGAGCAGGTCGTTGTCTTCAGACTTCGCACTGGCCACAACAGACTGAGGTACCACCTCTTCAACAAATTGAAGATAGGGTGTACCGACGAATGCCCGTGCGGTACTGGTAAAATGACCACTGAACATCTGCTGCAGAACTGCCCGACATACGAGGATCAGAGAGAGCAGATGTGGCCATTGCCAGTGGAACTGCAAGACAAGCTCTATGGTAGTGGCGAGAGTCTCAGGATGACCGCCGCTTTTTTCGAGAAAATAATGGTTACTGTCTGACTGTGTACGCAGAAGAAGAAGAAGAAGGTCCAACACATCCGACTTCAGCAATAATTTTTTTAGTACCGGTTAGCATTCCGTCTTCGATCCCGTCTCCTTAGCCAGTCTGCCCTGCTGCAGCCTGTTATCCAGGATCACCGCGTGGAGGTGTAGAAGGGTCTTAGGCAGCTCTGCTTCGCTGACCCAGACGCTAGCAGTCAGCTATGGGTCGCTGACCACTGCAGCTCATACGCTGCTCAGCATCTTGATCCCCAGTAGTATTTGAGAATACAACTGACTTTCTTGTTCTACATTTAGGTGTTTGGCTATTCTAGGTCTGGAAGGAAGCCCCAATTGTCTCTGCCCCAGTTGTGCTCCATCTGGTTTGATTTTGCACCACAGGTCCATGGGACTGCCCCAGTTGTGCTCCATCTGGTTTGATTTTGCACCACAGGTCCATAGGAACGGCGTTCTTGTCGGACCAAAAAGACACATGACAGCAAATGCTTGGACACAAGTTTACTTCAAAGGAGGCCACGTATAGTTGTCACACGTGCTCCACATTGAAGCAAATGATGAAAGATAATGAAGGCAACAAGAAAAAGTCATTCTATCTCGCAAAAAATGGAGACGTGTATTCGCCGATGTCCCACACTTTATCTACGACGACAGTAACGATTTGCTTAATGCTTTTGTTAACTGGAGTAGCAGAATAGATGGATAGCTGACAACTTTTCCATACGGTCAACCTTAAGTGAGAAAAAGGTTAGATTCTTTGAGGGCTGTTTTAAAAATCGTTTGAAACTATGCATAAGCATCGATGCTTCTATGACAACATGCTTAAACAAGCTCCAACTGAGGAAGGCATGGGATTCTGTCTGGGAAACATGCTTCAACAAACTCCAACTGAGGAAAGCATGGGATTCTGTCTGGGAAACATGCTTCAAACAAGCTACAACTGAGGAAGTCATCGGATTCTGTCTGGAAAACATGCTTCAAACAAGCTCCACCTGAGGAAGGCATGGGATTCTGTCTGGGCAACATGCTTTATACAAGCGCCAATTGAGGAAGGCGTTGGATTCTGTTGGGCAACATGTTTTGTACAATCTACAACTGGGGGAGGAGTAGGATTTTTCCGGAGAGATATTAAGCTGTCATGAATTACTAGCTCATAGCTAATATGATTATGTCATCAACCATCATCATCCTGCATAATTAGTTTTCTTTCCACTTATGCCGCTGAACTGCGTGGACAGCTGACGTTGACTGTCCCTCGCAAGTGCGTTAGATCGGAATGTCATTGATAAGCATGCTTCACAACAGCTATCTTGCAATGTACCAGCGTTGTAAGCCATCAGTGGATGTTAATGAGGGTGTACTTTAACGAGATGGCCGAACCAGAGAATTGTTTGCCTGGAAATGTACTCTGCATAAGCCGTTCGTCAAAACGTTTATCATCATTTGTAATCTTTGGACAATTACACATGCATAATCACGCCCTTAGGCTCCCAGCGGATAAAGCACATCTTTTTGTGCGAAACCGACCAGCGGATAAAGCACAGTTATTTGAGGGAAACCGGCACGTATCTATTACTGAGACCAAAATTGGATATTAAAAATAGTGACGCTGTAACCTGCCAATCACGCTTGTAAGAACAAAAAATAACTAGAAAATGACACATTAAAATAGACTTGATTGTACTTGGATCCCCTAAGTGTGTTCAGCTCCTTGCATTGAGAAAAGGTTAGGGGCAGATAACGGGCTCCAACTTGCCCCTTACTTCGCAAGGTACCCATTTACTGCTGTGAATAGTGGTCATACAAACGATACAAAAAATACAACACATCTTCAGTTTTCGAACTGACCGTGTCGCCATTTGAACCGTGTTCTAGATAAATGAAGAAACGATTGATACGGGTCGGGAATAGGGCAGACATTCTCATCATGTGATCCCCCGCTACCCCATCCACCCCTCCCCCTCCCCATTCTAGGAAATGGGTTGCGGGGTTTCCATTTGGATTAGACAGTTCATTAATTTTCAGAGAATTTTCTTTCGGTTATTCTGGCATGGTCATTGGCTATTTGAATTAGTATTTCGGTTACCCTGTGTCATATTTCAACGGTTTAATCCATACGGCTAAACTTTACGAGATTGACACCCATCGCCCTGTTTGCAGGCAGTACCGGTTTTGATGTGGCTGGGAAATATACACATGTTCCAATAATTGACTAAAACATATCGCACGGGAGAGACTGCGCTATGCCCGGCTCGCAAGATTCCCAAGACTTCTTGCTCACACACTGCGTGATTCTGCCTCGACCTCTTGTAATTACGGGACAGACACACCAAGACAAGGAGCTAAAGAAACTGGTTATATACAGACTTTGCAGAGTGTTCTAAACCAGTAAATTACGTTAAATTAAAACAAGTCAAGATTTAAACAAAACTAAGTTTATCGTTGAATTATCTGTCCAGGATCCTTCATATTCTCACATATTAACAGGTCGAACTAGTAGAGGCTGTATACATCATTTCAGCTTTCTATATTATACTTGTTTAAATATGAAAAATATAAATCCACGGACAACGGGCATGGCAAGTTAAATAAAATATTGCAAAAAATGTACCTTACGCTCTGTGGTAGAGTGGAGGAGAGATTGACACAAGGCCCTGCAAATAGTCGATTTTTTCAATACCTGTTGAAGAACCATACGAAATGTAATGTTAATATAGAAATAGATGAAAATATTGTTTTGTTCTGATATGCACTTGACATTATGAGATTAAATGTTATTACGGGAAAACATTGTTGGTTGTTCTTGCATTATAAAGTGTTTGATTATTGATTTTTGGAGAGAGTATTGGAGCAGAAAGAATTATTGGATCTTCTGTGATTTTCCGTCTTTTTATTCTTTTTCCTTCCTTTTTTAATTTCCTTAAACGTCGATTTCATCATCCTCTTATTCTCCATCCTTTTCTTCTTCTTCTTCTTCTTCTTCTTCATTATTATCTTCTTCTTCTTCCTCCTCTTCTTGCGCTATAAAGTTTTTGCATTATTTTTTTTGGAGAGAGTATTAGTACAGAAGAGATTATTGAATCTTCATTTTACTTTTCTTCTCTTTCTTTTTAGCTCCTTTCCTTCTTTTTTTCCGTATATATCGCGTTCTTCATAATCTCTTTCTTTCTCTTTTTCCTCTTTCTCTTTTTTTCCACCTTTTCTTCTTCTTCTGCTTCTTCTTCTTCTTCTTGTTTTTGCATTATAAAGCGTTACATGACTGATTTTTGTAAAGTGTTAATTTCAGAAAAAAATATTAGTTCTTCATTTTTATTTTCTTTGTTTCTCATGTCCTTTTTTCTGCTTCTTTTAATTATATGTTGCTTTCTTCATCCTCTTTCTAATTTTTTTTACCTTATCTTCGTCTACATTTGCTTCTTATCAGCTTCTTTTTTTTCTTCTAATTTTGTTCCTTCTTGTTCGTGTTCTTTTTCCTCTTTTTTGTTATTTTCTTCTTCTTCTGCCTCTGGCCTTCGAACGCCTGTACTAGTGCTTAAAAAAAAAGCATAGCCCAGTGGATACCAGTCCACTGTGACATTTCAGGCAACGAGGACGCGAACACACTCACCAGAGGGAGCAATGCTGTAGCACAGGGATGTAGAAATCACATAAAATAAGACTGAAGCATTCATCAGGGCAACGAACAGTGCGAAATTGAGAAAAGCCCACCCTGGCCCCATAGAAAACTATGCCTCTCTCCAGGCGAGACCAGGTGATCATTCTCTGGCTATGCACAGGTCACAACAGACTTAGAAGTTATCTGTACAACAAGTTCAAGATTGGCACCACGGACCTCCGTGCCTGCGGCACAGCCTCCATGACGGCAACACATGTATTGCAGTCCTGTCCAGTGCATACCGACAAAAGAAGTAATAATTGTCAACAGCCAGTGTCCTTCCATGGAAGTGTACAGAGCCATTGAAGCTGAGGTCTGAAGACGAACAAGGAAGAAAGAGATCGAAACGTTCCTACAAACATGATTACTCTTCTCTCTAATATCCGACTGTCAACATTTGGCAGTTGTGAACCAGTTGAAACATTAACCTGCAACGTCTTAATACAGTAGTGGTAGTGGATTGGCTTTTTACAGCAAAAGGTATGCGGTTCAACCGTCTCGCTCCAGTCCACACAGCTGTAAATAGGTATCTGGCATTTAACTATGGAAGTAAATAGCAGCGAGGGAACGAACTGGCCAACCCAACTTCACACAAGCTGTGACTTAGTATGCTGAAGTCCCTAACAACTTCATTCACCGACAGTAGTTTTACCACTACTGGACAAACCTTGACTAAGTACACTGAAGTCAATAACAACTTCATTCCCCGACAGTAGTTTTACCACTAAGGGACAAACCTTGACTAAGTACACTGAAGTCAATAACAACTTCATTCCCCGACAGTAGTTTTACCACTACTGGACAAACCTTGACTAAGTACATTGAAGTCAATAACAACTTCATTCCCCGACAGTAGTTTTACCACTACTGGACAAACCTTGACTAAGTACACTGAAGTCAATAACAACTTCATTCCCCGACAGTAGTTTTACCACTAAGGGACAAACCTTGACTAAGTACACTGAAGTCAATAACAACTTCATTCCCCGACAGTAGTTTTACCACTAAGGGACAAACCTTGACTAAGTACACTGAAGTCAATAACAACTTCATTCTCCGACAGTAGTTTTACCACTAAAGGACAAACCTTGACTAAGTACACTGAAGTCAATAACAACTTCATTCCCCGACAGTAGTTTTACCACTAAGGGACAAACCTTGACTAAGTACACTGAAGTCAATAACAACTTCATTCCCCGACAGTAGTCTAACACCTATGGGGCATACCTTTCTTTAGTAAACATATATCTATTTTCCTGTTATAATTGTAAGGCGGTGGGGAACAAAACTTGTAACCCTACCTCTAAAATGACCAAGGCATAGGGCAACTGAGTCTCTGTTATTACATTCCGGTCAAGCTGTAAACAAGCGCCACAACATATTCCATTCTCCGAACTATATCTTACTACCTGCAAAAGCCTGGTCAGGGCTTGGTAGCGGGATATTGAAAATGAACGAAGAAGCAGACTACATCCCTTATGGGAGATTCTTCTAAGTAGCTACATGCATATGTCCACGGCTAAGCCATTTCATCCGATTGCTGTCTGAACCTGAAAGATGCAGTCCTCTATGAGCTGATAGAAAGTATTGACTCAGATAGGTCACTGCTTCCTTCAGGGTCAGTTACCCGTCAATACCCAAGACTGTAATTTACCTCAATGTAGCGGCCATGAAAACATACGGAAACCGTGCAGCCTGGTTAGAGATTATTCATCGAAGAGGCAAAGCAAACCCGCTCTAATCAATTTTGACTGAATTTGTCAGTCCGAAATGCATAGATCTCTCAGCCTCGCTGTAAACTGCGACAACGCCATACACGTTATTTACAATACGAATGCCTAAAAAAAAGGAGAAGAAAAGAAGCAAAGAATACTGACACTGTAACCTGTCAGGCTAGTCGCTGGAGACGACAGGGATTGGCTGTTGTGTATATATACATAAACGATTTGGACATTGATATTGGATCCGTGAATGCAAAATTCGTCGATGACACAAAACTATGCAGAAGTGTCTCATGTAAAGCAGAATTGGAAATATTGAGTTCGGACTTAGATAATATACGAGAATGGTCTGTAACCTGGTAAATGGAGTTTAATGTAGCTAAATGTACAGTTATCCACATGGGCCCAGTATGGACCATAATTACAGAATTATTACATAAATATTAGAATGATGAAAAAGGAAAGGGACCTAGGGGTTATAATAGATCATACATGTAAGGTGAGTGAGCAAGTTCAGATAGCAGTGACAAAAGTAAATACAATGTTAGTTGTGATAAAAAGAAATATTAAACAAAAAAGCAAGGAAGTGATAGTAAAACTGTATAACGGATTAGTTAAACCTAGATTGGAGTACTGTATACAGGTGTGGAGTCCGTATCGTAGAATGGATACACACATGCTGGAAAGGATAAAAAAAAAATCACAAAAGCTGATAGTAGGATTCCAGAATTACAGATTTGAGAAACAACTCTTAAAACCGGCGTACAGTGTCTAGAAAAGGGAAGAATTAGAGGTGACTTAATTTAAGGTTAATAAGATAATCGAAGAAACGGATACATTAGACTATAATAGGTTTTTCAAAATACAACCACCTACAAGAACAAGAGGGCATAACTACACATTAACTAAAGAAAGGTCCAGATTCGATATTAGGAAATACTTGTTCAGTCAGTGGTGAATGCTTAAAATGCATTGCCCCAGGGACAATTAATGCATTTAAGAATAGATTGGATGCGCATATCTTTTAGAGCAAGGAAATGTAAATGAAACTAGTTGTTTACA
The DNA here is from genome assembly GCA_036924085.1 of Ariolimax columbianus. NCBI lineage: Eukaryota > Metazoa > Mollusca > Gastropoda > Stylommatophora > Arionidae > Ariolimax > Ariolimax columbianus. Next base: position 30,761,046 of record JAVGWX010000022.1, on the reverse strand, counting down.
GCCTCTGCAGAGTCTTCTAAACCAGTACAAAGACGTTAAGTTAAGTTAAGTTGGCCATGAGGCTGGCTAGACCGTCCTGTAGAAACTTCAGGCCATGAAAACTTCAACAAATACAGACCGGTAAAAGTTTGATGAAATGATATGTGTTTGTTAATGACATGCTCCACAGGGGGCTGACACGGTTCAGACTGATTGATTGATGAAGTGAAGTAAGATATTACATATATTAACATGTTGAAATATACAACAGCAACTGTCCTTAACCCTTTACACACGCATTCATGAAAGCAGAACTTTGGCATAATAAGACAAGGGAGGTAATCGCTGTCTCACTAATATATTAATTGTTGACAAATGAGATTTAAATGCAGGAATCACGATTCAAGGCCAGCCAACCATCGTGGTGATCCTGGATAACAGGGCAGCCTGGCTTAGAATACTGGATGAAAGCGGGAAGGCTAACTAGGAACCCAAAAATGTTCTGTTGAACTCGGATGTATCGGATTGAAAAGTGCAAAATATCACAGTCAAGTTGTAAACTACAACACAACGCATTCCGTTCTCCGAACTTCATGATTTTACTTTCAGAGACCTTTACATGGCTTGTTAGCGGTAGATTGAAAACGAACGACGAAGTAGAAGCAAATGCAGTTCAAGTATAAGTTATAGATGAAATTTTGCACTGAACAAAATAAAAGCGGTTTCTCGACAAAACATATCGGGCAGCGAAAGCTGTAATGGGTTAATGTACTTTCAACAACAAGAAATTAACTCATATGCTCTGGAATATTCAGGATTTCTGGACATTGACATAGCTTTTTCATGTAAATCTCCCCGCAGGAAGTGAATGCACATTTATTAATTTAAAAAAAAATTGTTATTGAGAAAGTTATACATAAGTATGGCAGGTGTCCACGCCAATTTATCTACTTTTCGACAGTATAAGATCATTTAGCAGTCAATGTATTGCCTCTTTAAACTTCTTAATCTTGAAATATCGATAAATAGTCAAAAGATCGGCTCTGTAATATTTCAAGATAGTTTACAAGAAAATATATAGTATGTGTAATATTATGAGATACTTTATAATACAATATATTGGCTCTGTAATCTTGAAATATCGATTAATAGTCAAGATATCGGCTCTGTAATATTTCAAGATAGTTTACAAGAAAATATATCGGATGTGTATCCTTATAAGATAGTTTACAAGAAAATATTGGCTGTGTATCCTTATAAGATAGTTTACAAGAAAATATATAGGTTGTGTATCATTATAAGATAGTTTACAACAACATTTTGGCTGTGTATCCTTATAAGATAGTTTACAACAACATATTGGCTGTGTATCATTATAAGATAGTTTACAACAACATATTGGCTGTGTATCATTATAAGATAGTTTACAACAGCATATTGGCTGTGTATCATTATAAGATAGTTTACAACAGCATATTGGCTGTGTATCCTTATAAGATAGTTTACAACAACAAATTGGCTGTGTATCCTTATAAGATAGTTTACAACAACATATTGGCTGTGTATCCTTATAAGATAGTTTACAACAACATATTGGCTGTGTATCATTATAAGATAGTTTACAACAGCATATTGGCTGTGTATCATTACAAGATAGTTTACAACAACATATTGGCTGTGTATCCTTATAAGATAGTTTACAACAACATATTGGCTGTGTATCCTTATAAGATAGTTTACAACAACATATTGGCTGTGTATCCTTATAAGATAGTTTACAACAACATATTGGCTGTGTATCCTTATAAGATAGTTTACAACAACATATTGGCTGTGTATCCTTATAAGATAGTTTACAACAACATATTGGCTGTGTATCATTATAAGATAGTTTACAACAGCATATTGGCTGTGTATCATTACAAGATAGTTTACAACAACATATTGGCTGTGTATCCTTATAAGATAGTTTACAACAACATATTGGCTGTGTATCCTTATAAGATAGTTTACAACAACATATTGGCTGTGTATCCTTATAAGATAGTTTACAACAACATATTGGCTGTGTATCCTTATAAGATAGTTTACAACAACATATTGGCTGTGTATCCTTATAAGATAGTTTACAACAACATATTGGCTGTGTATCCTTATAAGATAGTTTACAACAACATATTGGCTGTGTATCCTTATAAGATAGTTTACAGCAACATATTGGCTGTGTATCCTTATAAGATAGTTTACAACAACATATTGGCTGTGTATCCTTATAAGATAGTTTACAGCAACATATTGGCTGTGTATCCTTATAAGATAGTTTACAACAACATATTGGCTGTGTATCCTTATAAGATAGTTTACAGCAACATATTGGCTGTGTATCCTTATAAGATAGTTTACAACAACATATTGGCTGTGTATCCTTATAAGATAGTTTACAGCAACATATTGGCTGTGTATCCTTATAAGATAGTTTACAACAACATATTGGCTGTGTATCCTTATAAGATAGTTTACAACAACATATTGGCTGTGTATCCTTATAAGATAGTTTACAACAACATATTGGCTGTGTATCCTTATAAGATAGTTTACAACAACATATTGGCTGTGTATCCTTATAAGATAGTTTACAACAACATATTGGCTGTGTATCCTTATAAGATAGTTTACAACAACATATTGGCTGTGTATCCTTATAAGATAGTTTCAGCAACATATTGGCTGTGTATCCTTATAAGATAGTTTACAACAACATATTGGCTGTGTATCCTTATAAGATAGTTTACAACAACATATTGGCTGTGTATCCTTATAAGATAGTTTACAACAACATATTGGCTGTGTATCCTTATAAGATAGTTTACAACAACATATTGGCTGTGTATCCTTATAAGATAGTTTACAACAACATATTGGCTGTGTATCCTTATAAGATAGTTTACAACAACATATTGGCTGTGTATCCTTATAAGATAGTTTACAAGCCAATGTATCTGCTCTGTGATCGTATAAGATTGTTGTTGTTGTTGTTGTTTCGAATGCCCACAATGAGTAGGTTAGTCTTATGTGCGCCCGGAAAAGGGCCTTAAGTGACGGGTTGCAGTAGCTTTCCTAACATGTCGAGCGTGCTGATGAAGGACGACCGGCCCCTCCAGGCGGTTGTGCTATGCTTTGCGTCATCTGCGTCTCGCTCACTACTACGGAGATCACATCAATCTCACCTTGTTAACCAGACTGTTGTCCTCGACAACAGCCCGTTTCCAGGACGACCGACACGGAGGTCAGGTGTTGGTCTTGACCATTATATTTCTCCTGACCCTGGCTAACATTCTCTGAACAGTGTGTTTTGTCTGGCCCTGGCTAACATTCTCTGAACAGTGTGTTTTGTCTGGCCCTGGCTAACATTCTCTGAACAGTGTGTTTTGTCTGGCCCTGGCTAACATTCTCTGAACAGTGTGTTTTGTCTGGCCCTGGCTAACATTCTCTAAACAGTGTGTTTTGTCTGGTCCTGGCTAACATTCTCTGAACAGTGTGTTTTGCCTGACCAGACGTTAGCTCTATCGTCCCTATAATATAGTTTATATAACAACATATCGACTCTGTTACCTTATAATAAAGTTTACCAGTAAATTTCGACTTTTTAACCGTGTAAGTCAAGTTTACAAGCCGATTTGCTGACTGTGTAACTTTATCAGATAATTTTCCAGCCAATATCGACCACCATGTAACCGTATTATATATTTTACAATCCAATTTCGAATCTGTAACTTTGTAGTATAGTTTACAAGCCAATATTTCGACTCTATAACCTAGTAGAATAGTTGACAATCCAATATGTCGGCAATGTTACCTTATATAGGAAGGTTTACAAGCCAATATACCAGCTCTGTGGACTGAATTAGTTGAAAGCAATACAGTGATTGTAGTTATATACTAGGTAACGTCGGATCAATCTTAATACCAGGTAAGGCTATCTGTAAACTAAGATGTAAGCTGCAAATATTGATTGTACCTTTCCTGTCTAACATGGAAAGCTCATTTCTACATTTATTGTCTAATATGTAGTCGAGCAGCCAGGACGGTGACACAAAAAAAACCTTCGACAATCGATTATGTTGTTTTGTGTGTAAACGGTTTTGTGTCTATTTTTGGCGTTCAATCGTTTTGTTATGTTATGTTAAGCAGAGCCGATGTTAGCGATACCCCCGTGTTCAGTCCTTGCAGCTGATGCACTAAATCCTTGTTTGGAAAGGGATAGTTACCGCACGAATGGACAGAAGACGTGCAGGTCTAAAATCTACTTAGTCACGCTGGTGTTCATGTAAATGAAAGAACTGATAGCCTGGATCTAAATGTTGCTATAGTTGAAGTGATTTTCAACGATGCTCAAAGGTGCAGGTCTGAGTGCCGACTATTGTGTTATGGCTTACACAGTCACACTATAACCAAAACGACTTTCTGAAATGTGCAAATGTTTGTCAAAAGATGTTGAAGAACCTAATCGACACAAACCACAGGGGAGATCTGAATTATGCACGTCTGTTTCTCCAATAACACTGGCAGGATGTCACATTCTTTGTCGTCACCATGTATGTGTCCCTCAAATGACACTTCTCTCCCAATATTTTTTATCCTTCAAATAACATTCTCAATACTATATATTTATCTCTCAAATAACACTTCTCCCGTCACGATATATTTATTCGTTAAATGCTTTCATGACGAAACATGATTTCTCTGAATACACTTGAAGTAGATCTCTGGTTTCTGTTATGTACACTAACGTTTCCATCAAATGTTGTACACGACTTCCCTCTGTATAGTAACGTCAGAATGATTCACTGACCTAACGACGCGATACTCAACTCTGGTTGTATTGAGATAAAGAGGAACTACATAAAACATCAGAACTAATCAGTGAAACTCAGCAGGTGGTGTAAAAATCAATGAATGGACACGTAATAAGGAGAAGAAAAATTAGTTTGGAAAGTCTGTACCATCACATTGCTCTTCATATTGTGTCTACAAACATGCAGAACATATTCTATTTTTCGTTTGTTCTTCCACAGAAGAAAATGTCTGTGTCAATTTTTTTTTTCCAAATTTCAGAAACAGTTTTGATCAGAATAAACAATGGCCAGTCTGCTGCCAGATTAATGCATTGTCACGTGATCTATTCGCAAGAATAGGACAATCCTTCCTGGACAATCCTTCCTGGACAATCCTTCCTGGACAATCCTTCCTGGACAATCCTTCCTGGACAATCCTTCCATTCAAATGCTCACAAGGATTTGCGCATCTGATAGACAAAATGAACATCTGGTTTCACGCTGCGGGTTTCTCTCTGTTCATCATGTAGCATGTCTTTGCAGAACGTTGCTCTCACAACAGCCGATCTGTAAGACTGTCGATCTCTAGCCAGAACTACCGTCTCTGTCGGTGTCATTCTCAGGTCCTCCGTGATGTCTTGTGCCCATCTTCTCATCGGTCTGCCTCTGCTCCACTTTCCAGACACAATAACCTTCAGTATCGTTCTGTCCAGGCCATTGTTGTGGTTGATGTGGCCACAATAATTGAGCTTTCTTGACAAGATATTGTTAACTAACTCATTTTTGGATATATACAATTCTCCTTTTTGCTATCCATGGTATTTTGAGCACCCTTCTGTAGCATTTTAGTTCAAAAAGATTCAACACTTTTCTTAAGTGTTTGTGTGGTGGTCCACGTTTCCCATCCGTAGGTTGCTAACGGGAAAAGTTCGCAGGATGCTTATGATCCTTGGTTTATTAGAGTTCTTCCATAAGTTTCTCATTTTTTTCAACCTCTGCATTGCCACAGCCATTCTACATCTGACTCCCTTCAGGCAATCTCTATTGTTGCTTAGAATTGAGACGAGGTACTCAAAACTTGTGATTTTCTCAATTTAATGTTGTTCTAGAACAACTTTAGGCTTGGTTTGTGCCTTGTCTGTGTTCATTATCATGATTTTACTTATATTTTTCAAAAAATCTGGCAAAGATGGTGCCGTAACTGGCTGCGAGTCTACATTTCTCTACTGTTTTGGATCATTATTGATGCCGCAAGACCACGGATTTGCCTGGAATTCACACTAGTCGACGACTTACACTTGTGTTCACGGATACGTGGAGCTGTTTTCCGTCTGGACTTGTTATTTCGTTTTTTTTTGGTGATTTCTGCCATCCGTTTATCCTGGTCTGGACGCCGGCTGAATGGCGATACGCTTAAACTAGTTATACCTGTGTCGTTTCTCACGGGTTAGTTCTGCCGGTTCACCTTCACGAATTTGGCGTGTGGGAATTTCAGATGCTACTATGATGAACTGAATACAGCTGGGGAGAGATGCCAGACTCACTCACACGCTGAGTGTTGTCCATACGACCTCTTGTGGTTATCGAAAAGGCACGACAAACTGCGTTAGATGCCTTCCCACCTTTCTTCCCTGCGGGTTACATGTTTACGGAAAGGCTTCGGTGGTAACCCTGAGGCAAAATCTGCATCCTATGCTATCTCCAGTCGTCTCGATGAATGTCTTGCCACTGGCAAAAGGTAGCTTAGGCTCTGTGAGTGAGGTTGACAAAAGGCGCAGTTTCTTCCTCACTTTAATCCAAATCTCCGCGCAAGTCACCCATTTCAGCGGACACAGCAAGAGATACGACTGTCCACACGGCTGAACAAAGAGAGTGGTCTTCATCACTTGTGATGGACAAACTATCAACTTATATTCCGGTATATATTTTGGTCTTCGCTGTGTTGTTTTTCCTTCAGGGTAATCCGTTCCAGTCCATAGTCTCTCTTTGAGAGAACAGCTGTGTCATATCCACATCTGAGAGCTGATGTTTATTTAACCGCCTACTGTTAATAGCTTAAACTTGTCCTCATTTCTACCATTTTTGACGTCCCTCATTATAGATTCAGCATATATATTAGATAGATAAGGGGGAAGTATGCATTCCTGTCTTACGCCCATTTAAACTTCGAACCCGTTATCCAGTTAAGCTTTCTGTTCAAGGAGAATATGTGGAGAAAAGTTTCCGGCAGAATAATTCTTACTGATGTTTAAATTCGATGAAACTTGTTTGATTCGAAACTCCGGTGGTTTAAGAGAAGGAAAACTTAGATTAAAAGATACTTTCAGATATGTAGATGAGATATTGGCTTATCAGTCGAGGTAGATCAGCCTCATCAGCTTGGGAAAGCGGCTTATATCGGAGAAATACAATTCTGAAATCCAATTTTTTAAAAAGAGTCGCTGCAGGAAGTCCTGGGACTGTCCGGGGCAAGGTTGGCCACACGAAAGTCGAATGTAGAGTGGATGGAATGAAAGACGTAGATTTAAATGCTCAACAGTTAAATGGGATAAGCGAAGAAAAAGAATTTGAATCAATCAATTGAAACCCTTCAGCTACCCGAAGAGTTTAGGCCTTAAACAAATGCTTGCCAAGTCTTCCGGAAATGCGTCATCATGTCCACCACGCCACGTTTCTTATGTGCTGTTATTAGGTCTGTCTCTACATTCTTTCCCATGATTGTTTAGGTCTGTCTCTACATTCTTTTCCATGATTGTTTAGGTCCGTCTGGACTTCCCTTTCCCATGAGTGTTTAGGTCCGTCTCGACTTCCCTTTCCCATGATTGTTTAGGTCTGTCTCTTCCATTTCCTATGAGTGTTTAGGTCCGCTTCAACATTCCTTTTCCATGAGTGTTTAGGTCTGTCTCTTCCCTTTCCCATGAGTGTTTAGGTCCGTCTCGATTTCCCTTTCCCATGAGTGTTTAGGTCCGTCTCGACTTCCCTTTCCCATGAGTGTTTAGGTCCCTCTCGACTTCCCTTTCCCATGAGTGTTTAGGTCCGTCTCGACTTCCCTTTCCCATGAGTGTTTAGGTCCCTCTCGACTTCCCTCTCCCATGATTCTTTAGGTCCGTCTCGACTTCCCTTTCCCATGAGTGTTTAGGTCTGTCTCGACTTCCCTTTCCCATGAGTGTTTAGGTCTGTCACTTTTTCTTTTGCTCCCAAGATTCTAAAACAGTGACTACTTTGTAATGTTACCAACTTGTTCCTGTGTCCTATTCATGTCAATGTTACAGCCACATGCAAGGCAACTAGGAGACGAACAGACGAGCGGAAGAAGGTGGCAGGTTAACATAACTGGATTCAAGTTTGACTTTCGAAAAGTCCATCAACGTTCTCAAATGGGGAAACAAAGCGACGTGACAGTGGAGTAGGCAACTGATTTCTTCACCCACTCCTTGCCCCAACCAGCTCTTGTTTGCATCTCTAATGTCGGTCTCATCTGTGTACAGAATTGGGTCTTGTGGTTGCAAGTGTTCTGAATAAGCTCATGTATTGAAGGTTCTGTTTTAGTGCCGCCCTACTCGCGACACCCTCTGCTCATTCGTATCACCCCCCCCCCCCCCCCTGTTGTGCCTATTGAGAGGCACTCTGTATGGATGCACGAGTGGTACCAGGAAAGAAACTAATAGGGCTATCTCCAAGTCTAATAACTGGAAGAGTACTGCTCATCCCCACTCTGCCAGTTTATGTCACCATCATTAGGTGCCCTGCCCTTGCCATTCTCTCAGGCTGTCTAACATCTTCTGCCTTCCCCCGTCTCTCTCTCTCTCTCTCTCTCTCTCTCTCTCTCCCTCTGTCCTGCTATCTTTTCTGTTGTCACACCGAGCTTCTGGCCGCCTATTCTCATTACATGCCAGAAAACTGCTGACTGCCTTGTTCTGATCCTAGCGAAGAGTTAGCCTCATGTTTGTGTCTCTTTAAGTTCAGTATCATTAGTCTCCACTGCAGCACATGGGATCCACAGTATTCTTCTGTAAAATCACATCTCTCTTACTTTTAACGATCTATGAGCTTGCTTGTTGATTGTCCACGATTCACTGCCATATATCAGTACTGATTCCATGTAGCATCCACGGAAATTGACCAACTAGGCTGGCAAGTTCTTGATCAGCCACTTCCCGTCCTTGATTTAGCCAGGGCCGAACGTAACTTGTTTGGTATTCCAAACACCCACCTCGACGGAATGGGTTTCCCGAATGGCGAAGAAACTAAACGTGAAGTGCAAATGTGAGACCGACGATTTCAATGCTGCAGATTTTGCTGCACTGATAAAACCATGTAATAAATCTATCAATTTTAGTGTCCATTATTCTGAAAGATATAACGGAACCATATAAGTGGATTAATAAAAGGTTCACAAGATTCACAGCTCATTTAGTTGTTTCAAAATAAAATGGGATCTTTTTGTTGACTATCTTTGTCTGTGAGCGTTCAACTATCTTCTTCTTTGTCTTTTTCATCGTTCGATCTCAAACTTTTGCTACCACCCCAAGAAAAGGGTTTTTGCAAATAGCAGGATGTACTCCACAGAACGGAATACGTTGTGTTTACAGCTTGACTGCGATATTTGCCCCTTTTGACCTGAGTCATCCGACTTCAGCAATGCAGTTTTGGGTGCCTGGTTAGACTTCCCTCTTTGATCTCTTCTCTTTATCCAGTCTGCCCTATTGCAAGCTGCTATCCAGGATCGTCACGTGGAGGTGGAGGAGGGTCTATACAGCTGTGGGTCTCTGGCTCTCACGCTGACTGTCAGTTTTGGGTCGCTGACCCTCAAGCTGACTGTCAGTTTTGGGTCACTGGCCCTCAAGTTGGCAGTCAGTTTTGGGTCGCTGACCACTACAGCTCATGCACTGCTCAACATCTTGATCCTGTTAAACTGTATGAAAGAGATGTTTGCAATTTAGGAAAATACTCTACAGTGATAAGAGAAGACCGAGAAAGACCGCTAAGATTATGGCGGAAATAAACCAGGTTATTTGAGACCGAACAGCGAGAAGATGGATGAAGATGGATGAAGATGGATGTATTATTGCACGTCGCCAGAAAAGTTCAATAGCTTATGAAAATTGTTTCAAATATCCTAATAGTAAGATGGATAGGATTGCAACCATTTCACAACCAACAGGTGATCATAGCTTCGATAAGAGACGAGAGTTAGCGGATTCGGGTTCCGGGCCACAGGTGTTGTGGTGTTGGGTTTCAGAATAAATTTGGAAGCCCTACTCGAGAAGTTATTATAATAGGCCAAAAGGCTGTACGTAAACGTATAACTAATAAAGGGTGATTGAAGTGTGGGTGAACATTACAGCAGTCAGGCTAACGAGTTGGGGATCAACATTCTAATCTCCATAGTGATGAGCTTACTGAGAAGCCTCACAGTGCACAAAGGCGAGGAGGACGGTTCAAATTACCAAATACGTCTCAGGATGTGAAAAGAGCTACTGCAAACGGCTTTCAATGAAACGTCGTCATAACTGAGGAAGGGTAATTGCGATGCTGCTGAACATTACAGCAGTCCAGACAATGAAGCAGGGATTAACACAGTAATCCCCAACGTGGTGAGCGCTTACTGATGAATCTCACAGAGCACTACCGCAAGAAGGTACATGGTCCACCACATTTCCTTGTCATAGTATAGGCGTTTTCTTCTTCTTTTCTTATTCGTCTTCTTCTTCTTCTAGCTCTGTTGTGGTCTGTGCGGAGTCTGAAGACCGTCACCTACTCTCTTCTGTTCAACTGTAATAAGCATCATTTTCGTGTAGCCACTATGCTGTTTCACATTTGGCCATGTATCTGGCCCAAATAAACCTTTTGGACTCTTCGTAGGTCACACTAGAATCAGGTTGTGATAACCTTGCATCTTCTTTTGCCAGCTTGGCTGCCCCTTCGTTGCCTTCAATGTTACAGTGGAATGGAACCCACTGTACCACTACTGTTTTATGGTGTAGACTGATGGCGTAGTTGACAGAGAATTGCTTATAAATCATTAAGTGGGATCAAGATGCTGAGCAGTACATGAGCTGCAGTGGTCAGGGTCTCATAGCTGACTATTAGCGGCAGGGCCAGCGAACTATAGCTGCCAAGACCCTTCTACGCCTCCACGCGGTGATCCTGGATAACAGGCTGCATCATGGCAGACTGGCTAAGGAAAAGGGATCGAAGAGAGAATGCTAACCCAGTACTCCAAAAATGATTGCTGAAGTCGGATGTGTTGGACCGAAAGGTGCAAATATCGCAGCGAAGCTGTAAACTACGACACAACGCATTCCGTTCTCTCGACTACATTCTGCTACTTAAGTCCTTTCAGGGTTTGGTAGTTGGAGATTGAGAACGAACGAAGAAGAAGAAGAAGAAATCATAAAGTTCGGTATTTTTCTGGCTTTATAATACTGTAACCACGGACATGGTTTAAGAATTCTTTTGGCCGTTATAGTTGAGTGGAGGAGGCAGGGTCAGTGTTCACTTGCTAAAATAGATTGGAGAAAATCAAGACTAGCGTATGGTTAGGCAAAACATACTGATAGGGCATAGTTAGGATCAGAAAAAATATACTGGCCAAGACCTCCACCTTGGCTTCACAGTAGCCCTTCCTGGAAAGAGCATGTTTTTATGGCACCATGGTCAACGAGGTGAGTGATCGACGTGATTCCCGTAATAGTGAGTGTAAAGCAGATGAAGCCAAGCACACCCGCCTGAAGGACCACGTTACACCTTCATCAGCACCCTCGGAATGTGAGGAAAGCTTCGTCAACCCCCAACTTAACGTCCATTTCAGGGCACACAATAAAGTAATTCTACTCATTTTGGACATTAAACAACAATAACAACAACAACAAAACAGATTGGATACATATATTTATTTTGAGATCAAGTGAGATAGAACAAACTGGTTGTATAAAGACTCTGTAGAGTCGTCTAAAACAATATACAGTAGTTGAGGGATGTAAACCTGTCTGTTTCATTCTCGCTTGCGTCGTTATCCAAACTTGTACAAAGTCGTTTGTCTATGTATGCAATGGAGAACCTCACTCTCAGTGTCTCTTCTTACCTCACTCTGTCCTACAATCTCAGTCTCTCTTCTTACCTCACTCTGTCCTACAATCTCAGTCTCTCTTCTTACCTCACTCTGTCCTACAATCTCAGTCTCTCTTCTTACCTCACTCTGTCCTACAATCTCAGTCTCTCTTCTTACCTCACTCTGTCCTACAATCTCAGTCTCTCTTCTTACCTCACTCTGTCCTACAATCTCAGTCTCTCATCTTACCTCACTCTGTCCTACAATCTCAGTCTCTCTTCTTACCTCACTCTGTCCTACAATCTCAGTCTCTCTTCTTACTTCACTCTGTCCTACAATCTCAGTCTCTCTTCTTACCTCACTCTGTCCTACAATCTCAGTCTCTTTTCTTACCTCACTCTGTCCTACAATCTCAGTCTCTTTTCTTACCTCACTCTGTCCTACAATCTCAGTCTCTCTTCTTACCTCACTCTGTCCTACAATCTCAGTCTCTCTTCTTACCTCACTCTGTCCTACAATCTCAGTCTCTCTTCTTACCTCACTCTGTCCTACAATCTCAGTCTCTCTTCTTACCTCACTCTGTCCTACAATCTCAGTCTCTCTTCTTACCTCACTCTGTCCTACAATCTCAGTCTATCTTCTTACCTCACTCTGTCCTACAATCTCAGTTTCTCTTCTTACTTCACTTTGTTTCATTTGACTCTGTCCTACAACCTCACTCTCTCGTCTTACTTCTACCTGTTTCATTTGACTCTGTCCTACAATCTCAATATCTCTTCTTACCGCACTCTCTTTCATTTGGGTCTGTCCTACAATCTCACTCTCTCTTCTCACTTCTCTCTTTTTCATGTGACTCTGTCCTACAATCATACTCTTGCTCAATTTTCACACGCACGTTCGGGGTGAGTTCCTAACATTGCACTTTGGTTGGGCTGGCTTCTGAGAGCGCACAAACCAAGCATAGGTACACACAGACGTAAACATACATCTAAGCACTGGCTTATGTGTCTTAATATCGCCTAATCGACTACGGCCTGGGGAGGAATATTCGCGCTTCCGCCAGTAGAAGCTAGTGAGGCAAACACGTAAAGAACAACAAATAATAAGCGATGGAGCACGAGTCTATATAAGTAAGATACATATGTCAATAAATTGAAATACTTTGACCACATGAAACGACACAACGGTCTTAACAGAGCAGGAATGGAAGGCAGGATATCGGACACGAGACGCAGAGGCAAACCAAAATGGCGATATCACTAACCTGTCAAGATATGCTTGGGCATGACTTTGAAACAGGCTGGAGTTTTGGCAAGAGATCTAGAGTTTATTTTAGACAGACTGTCATGGAAGCGACGTTCTGCAGCGGACGAAATGGGCATGCAGATTGTGTCGTCATAGTTACATTGTGTAATTATGTGAGAAGTGCTTACTTCACTTCTCAACGGACGTCCTCAATATTAATAATTACAGGTCTGGCTGGATTGTTTTTTTTTTCTTCAAAAACCGCGTTTGTCAGTTTGAAATATAGTTTGAGAATTGTCAATATCAGGTATATAATGATACACCCGGTTTCATCATTATCTTCTTATTCTTCTTCTTCTTCTTTTGCTACTGTATTCTATTTGATGGACGTGCCCATTTCGTCTATGATTTCTGTTTAGAACACCACCAAATAAACACCAACACATAAACACACACAAATAAACACACACAAATAAAAAACACCAACAAATAATCACACACAAATAAACACCAACAAATAAACACACAAAAATAATAAACACACAAATAAACACACACACAATAAAGACAAACAAATAAACACACACAAATAATAAACACACAAATAAAAACACACAAATAATAAACACACACAAATAAACACACACACAAATAAACACACACACATAATAAACACCAACAAATAAACATATATAAATAAACACACACAAATGAACACACACAAATAATAAACACCAACCAATAAACACACACAAATAAACACACACACAAATAAACACACACAATTAATAAACAGACACAAATAAACACACACAAATGAACACACAAATAAACACCACAAAATAAACAAAGAACAAACTACGGCTGAACATCGCCGTATTGGGGCTAACAAAATTTAACTTTTTTATATTTATGTTTAATAATTTGAATTCATTTAGTCTTTTAATCATCATCATGTAGCACAAAGTCTACTATTACCTCTCGCGTGACATGTTTGTATTTTTGTATTAGAACAGTGAGACTGTAGCACATTGAAATTGATTGAATAAAATCATGATAATATCTTGAAAATCATTTTTCGCCTGTTAAATAATAAAAATAAATTCAAAACGTAATTACAATTCGATCAAGTTCGTCGTTGTAAAACATAGGTAAATGGTCGTGATCAAGGCTAACATAATTAAATTGCTTTTGTTATTCATAATTATAATATATGTAATTAATGTTTTTTTAAAACTGTAATTGAAACTAATTGTCAATTCATAGTTAAATATTCTGTATTCCAAAAGGAAAGTATCATTGTATCATGTTATAAGAACAGTGAAACTGCATCAGATGACACCAGCATATACATCTTTTAGAAACCGTCAATGCACGAGAGCATCATGTTTTCTAAGGAAGGTTTTCTATGAAGGAGTCAAAATACACTGATAGTCCAGTGCTTTGTAAAGAGCACACGCCGAGATATACGTATGCTAGTGGCTTTCCTGTTAGTGCATTTCTATATAAATTAAAAGAGATCGGGTGTGCGTGGTGGTCACAGGTGTCGCTAGTTTCTCAAAGCTCTATGTACAAGAGGCTTGTCATAAGTCTTTACCCTGACTATGAAGGAGTAGTAGGTGAAAGTTGACATTTGGCACATATGTAGCACATTCAATTTGTACTGGACTTGAGAAGTATGAATTTCCATCCTCGACGGGTTTACCCGGTATGGTGCATGGCGCAACACACCTTTTTGACCGGGTGTCCTAATCTAAAGTCTTGTCAGAGGAATGGAGAATTCAGAGGCCAGAACTGTGATACAATTATTGATGTTGCAGAGAAAAACACCTACATAAATACACAGGGTGATGGAACCAGTGTTTGAGGAATTCAGTTCTTCCTATGCTTCTGTAATAAACTGGTGCAGGCAGTTTAAGTATGGTCGTTCCAATGTTGCTGATCTTCCAAATTCAGGATGACCATCATCAGAGTGCAGCGATCAAAACGCTGCAAAAGTGAGAAAAAATTATTGACCAGGATAGGAAAATGACAATTGCAGAGATATCTAGGTCAACAAAACTGAATGAAAGTACAGTTTTGAGAATTTTACACAACAGACTGAACATCAGAAAAGTGTGGGCCCACTGGGTCCCGCGTCTTCTGACATGTGAACAGAAGAAACAAACGAGGGTTGATTGATGTGGCCAGTTGCTCAAAATGTGTCGATCAAAAAACACCTTGCCGACCATGGTGACAGTAGATGAGACTTGGGTTCACCATTATGACCCAGAATCCAAAATCTCCAGCATGCATTGGAAAACCCCGGGCTCACCAACATGTCAAGCCAAGAGCACAGCAATCTGCAAGAAAAGTGATGCTGACTGTTTTGTGGTACGTAAAAGGTGTTAATTGAAAGATTACCTGTCTCATGACAAAACGGTTAATGGGCAAAATTATGCAGATGTCTTAACCAAACTAAGAAAGACTGTGACCAGAAAACGAGGGATCGCACGCACTCAAATTCTGCCTTTGCTTCAAGACAACCCGCACTTCCATAAAGCAAGGCTTGTGCTGCAAACAGCCAACGATTTGAATAATGAAATTCTTCCATACCCAACACATTCTCCGGATTTAGCTCCATCATACTTTATTCTTTTCCCAAAATTTAAAAAAAACAGCTGAAAGGAAATAATTTTGACAGTGACGAAGATGTCATACTAGCTTGTGATATCTGGTTTAGTTCGAAAAATAGGCTACTTTATTCTGAAGGTCTTTTCATGGCCACGCAGAGATGGTAGAAATGTAAAAATTCAGATGGTGGCTACATTGAGAAGGAACAAGCACTGTTCTAAATTTAAACTGTATCCTCATACTCCTTCAAGATCAGGATAAAGACTTATGACAAGCCCCTTGTATGTACGGTCGTACTTATGAGAAACCAATTACAACTGTATATGTCGTCTTCCAGAAAATCTGCGATAAAGGAATGTGTATTTGTCATACTTAGAATAATTGGTATACTTGGAATCCTGGTATTCAAACAGAAATGTTAATGTCTGTTGCCAGGTAGCTGAATGCTTTTGCTATACGTAGTAAGTATGTTACAACTTCCTGCGGCTTACTAGGCCTGGGGGAAGATATATACAATTTGGGTAGATTTTTTAAGTATTATTTATTGTCCGGGAAACAGCCTTAAGCGTTAAGCCTTCTATTTTAGATTTCTGCCAAAGTATTTTTAACGTGCTGGAAACTGAAACACGGTAGTCCGATCTCACTAACCAGATATCAGGGGTCCGAGCTCACTACCCGGAGATCAGGGGTCCGAGCTCACTACCCAGAGATCAGGGGTCAGAGCTCACTACCCCGAGAGATCAGGGGTCCGATCTCACTACCCAGAGATCAGGGGCTCGATTTCACTGCCCAGAGATCAGGGGTACGATCTCATTACCCAGAGATCAGGGGTACGAACTCACTACCCAGATATCAGGCGAATTTTTACCAGAAAAATCCACGTGCAAAAAATAACTCAGTCTCCAAAGTAATTCGAACCCGCGACCTCCGGTACTAGAGGTGGACACCTTGCCTTAAGACCCCTGATCCCCATTGCATGTGTTATTTCTCTAGATATTTGTGTGCATGCTAACCACATTAGTCCCCATTTTTTAACAGTCATGACAGTGCAATGTGAAATGTTATTTCTTCTCCAAAATGGATTTCGGAAAAGTTACCAGAAATCGTCAGTCTCTCTGACATGATTGGTTTCCTGGCTAACAATTTGAGCAGACAATACAGCCCAAGTATTACCAGGCCCGAAAGGTCGGCAAACAATACTAACACTGTAACCTGCCACGCGCAGGAGAGGGCAGAAGAGAGTTGGCATGAGGCTGGCTTTTCCATCCTGTAGAGATGTTAATACATCACGGCTTGAGATCAACCTTTGATTACTCACTTAGGATGCATTTGTTGAGGACATATGCTCCCCCTGTAGCTAACAAGATTTTGATTAACTGGTTGATTGATTGGTTGATTTCTCTCTTCTTCGGCGTCTGGCATGAAACGAGCGTTGTGTCGTTGTCACAGTTTACAGCGAGGCTGCGATATCTGTGCCCTTCGACCCGATTGGGGTAACGGGTTTGCCTTTGCACTTTTATCCAGACTACACGAATTCAGTCTGTTTGCAGAGCCGCTACATGGAGGTGGAATATGGTCTTGGTCAGCTATGGTTCGCTGATGCTGGTGTAAGCAGCCAGCTATGAGTCGCTGACCCTGATGAAGGAGCCAGCAATGAGTCGCTGACCCTGAAGCAAGCAGCCAGATATTAGTCACTGACCCTGATGAAAGCAGCCAGCTATGAGTCGCTGACCCTGAAGCAAGCAGCCAGATATTAGTCACTGTCCCTGAAGCAAGCAGCCAGCTACGAGTCACTGACCCTAAAGCAAGCAGCCAGCTATGAGTCACTGACCCTGAAGCAAGCAGCCAGCTATGAGTCACTGACCCCGAAGCAAGCAGCCAGCTATGAGTCACTGACCCTGAAGCAAGTAGCCAGCTATGAGTCACTGACCCTGAAGCAAGCAGCCAGGTATGAGTCACTGACCCTGAAGCAAGCAGCTAGCTATGAGTCGCTGGTTACTGTCAATTCATTCGCTGCCGAATCTCAGTTTCCTTTCTCGACAATCAACTTCTGGTATCATATGCTCTAGTAGATCCAATTGTAAATTGGTACCTGGCGTACGAGTAGGGAAGTAACAGACAGGGAGGAAAAAACTGGCCACTGCACTGCATACACACAGGAGATATATCTTTAACTATTACAAATTTGTAATGAATATTTGGAAAAGTAAGTTTTACAGTTAATTACAGTTAATTCATTAATTAGTGAATTCGTTTTATTTTTGCTTATGCCGTTGAACCGCGCACGGAGCTTAAGTCGTCTGTCCTGCATAAAGTGCGACGTGTTTGTCATTGGAAGGCCGTGTCGCTGCCCATTCCCTGGCATGTCATCTATCCACCTGTTTTACCACCGCCCTCTTGCCCTGGAGCCAGATCTACCAGCGTTGCAATCCATTTGTGAAGGTTGATGAAAGTGCATTCTCATGAGATGGTCGAACCAGCGTATTTCTTGTCTGGAAATGTGCTCTACATTAGCCGTAGTGTCTACCATACTTCCAGGAAGGCTATGTGGCCTAGGTTGTCACAATGCCAACTCACCGGGTTCCATTCCCACCGTGTCAACTTTGGGAGAGACTGGTTTTTATCTCGGTCGATTGCTCCTCCACGCAGGGAAAGTAATGGCAACCTATCGTACTGCACACTTGCCAAGAAACTTATAGCAGTCGAATAGGTGGGGGTTGTAAGAAGCTACGTTCTGTAAAGAACATGTTAGTTAGTTTAAGTGGGGGTGGGGGATGATTAGCGTCTGGTCAGGCAAAATATACTGGTCAAGACCCTCACCTTCCCCACAGTCCTCCTTAGAAACGGGCTGTTTTTCTGGAAGCCGGGCTAACAAGATGACAAATCGACGTACTCCCCGTAGTAATAAGCGACACGCAGCTGAAGCCAAGCGTTGCATAAACGATGGGAGGACTCTGGTAGACTTCCATCAGCACGCTGGGGATGTGAGCAAAGCGAATGCAACTCGCCCCTTAACGTCTTTTTCAGTGCGCAGGAAAGTAAACTTACGTATTGTCGGCATTCGCAAATTCTAGATCTCACCCTGGGGGCCACTCTTCCCTTCTCTCTCTTCTCACCTCACTCTGGTTCTCCTCTCTTCTCACCTCACTCTGGTTTTCCTCTCTTCTTACCTCACTCTGGTTCTCCTCTCTTCTCACCTCACTCTGGTTCTCCTCTCTTCTTACCTCACTCTGGTTCTCCTCTCTTCTTACCTCACTCTGGTTCTCCTCTCTTCTTACCTCACTCTGTTTCATTTGACTCTGTCTTACAGTCACACTCTTGCACAACTTCCCATTGCACTTTGGTTGGGCTAGCTTCTGAGGGCGCACAAACCTAGCATAGGTACATACAGACGCACACATTCATCCAAGCACTGGTTTATGCGTCCTGATATTGATATCTCTCAATGGACTACGGTCTGGGGTGGAAAATGGCGCGCCTCCGCCAGTAGAAACTAGTGAGGCAAACATCTAAGCAACAACAACCAAAATTTGTTTCGCATTATCTCATTTCTGGTAACGCTGATAACATTTACCAAACGCTTCATTTTGAACGTCACATTTTTTCTGTAGCGTCTTAGACACGGGCCATCTTTGACACTGGTAGCACACAGTCGCCAGAAATGTATTGTTTATCAGCTGTTGCTATTTTGCTAAACTAATGAACATTCGCCGAAGCAGTGGTGGCAGCTGATATGTTACAGCAGATGCTCACTTACACCTACCTTTCGATGTACCTATCGATCCTGCCGTCTGCAGACAAAAACAATGTCCAAATAGTTGAACTCATTGGCCTGTTGAAAAGCAATATCTTTTACACTTATGTTGAGTGGCCAAAAGGTTCTGCTGATCCTTATAGTTTATGTTTTTGTCGTGTTTATTCGCGTATTATATTTTACACATGTTGTTTCAAGCGCTGTTCTTGTGATTTTGCAGTTTATTTTCATCGTCGTACGTCAGGTAGGGAGCCACGTAGCGCAGTGGTTAACGTGCTTGTTTTGCATCTGAGTGGTCCTGGGTTCATTCCCCAGTTAAGGCGGAAATGTTTTTTGCAGACCGCAACGGTTCCACTGTCGACCCAGCCTTAAATGAGTTCAGTCCGGGTAGTCAAAGCAGCGAGGGGAAGGAGATGACTGCCGCCCTCATATAGCCGAACATTTGAAATGTGAGACCGCTAACACCTCACAATCCTTCGCCGGTAATGACATGGGTTACTTTACTTTACATCAGACGCTGATCCTCTGCAAAATGTAATTCGTGTGAGTTCTGTTCTATTTCTGATACCTCAATTTGACTGGTCTCTGAAACGATTTTTTTCAATGTAGACGTTAAGTCGTCTGCCGGGGTCTTTGTGTATAAGGAAAAGAATAGCACCACTGAGAGCATGTAGTAACAGCAACTAACTTTGTGAGATGGTATAACATGGTCATGGTTAAGCGGTTTGTTTAGAACAGCATAGATGGGGCCTTACAGGATGTGGGTCTAAATTACTCTAGTGTTTGGGTCTAGTGAAGTAGTAAGCTGCTCGAGCCTAGCACGCTAAGCAGGAAAGCCTTCTCCCCGCTACATCTAGCTCATTCCAAAGCTGGGACCTGCACAGGAGTATCTGCCCCAGTAAAAGTACAGGTCGACTAAGTGGGACCTGCACAGGAGCATCTGCCCCTATAAAACTACAGGACGACTAAGTGGGACCTGCACAGGAGCATCTGTCCCTATAGAAGTACAGGTCGACTAAGACTTGTTGAACAGCAGAGGGGCAAGCATACACCCCAGTCTTACACCGATTAGGGTTTCAAAAGCATGTGTGACACCACAAGTCATTCAGCCGACGGTTAACTCTTACAACTATCAAGTCAGGTCAGGTCATACCGTAACCGGTGAGGTCGTTGGAGCACACATGAAGATATCCTCACAACACCACGTCACCCTTCTATGTCAGCGGCCGCTGTCTGTGCCTCTTCTGGTCGGAGATTGGTCCATTCGGAGATTGGTCCATTCGGAGATTGGTCCATTCGGAGATTGGTCCACTGTTTTATGTTGTCCTCTCACTTCTTTTTTGGGACGGCCTCTCCGTCGTAACCTTTCCGTGGAGGATCATATTTGCAAGACCATTTGATATCGATATGTGACCGTACAAAGCGAGTTTCCTTCTTCTGACAGTTTCAGAAGGCCCTATTGCTGTTGTAATTCTATCTTGTATTTACTAATTTGAAACTCGATCTTTGTACCTGGCGTTTAAAAGTCTTCGGAAACATCTCATCTCCAAGGTCATTCACAAAATCCCGGCACAAAATTCAAGATAAGTACCACCAGCCTATGCCTGGCAGATATGACAGAAGTACTTCAGGACTGCCACCAGCGCACATATCTGAGGAGAATGACGTGGCCCACGCCAAATCCCCTCGAAGAGAAACTTGACGGTAAGATTGAGACCTTGAAAATGGCAGCAGAATTTATTAAATAATTCGGAGTCCAGTTGTAAATTTTTAATTTTTAAATTACATTTTTTGCTATTTCACAAGACGGTATGCGTTGCATCACGTTTTTATTTTGCGTTTGTTGACCCAGTGCACCCTGGTTCTGCGTGAATTTTATGTAAGGGTCTTCTGCATTTTCTAAAGGTTTACTTCTCCGGGGTAACGACACGGACTGTGTTTGGGGAGTGAACCCAGCACCTCCAGATTGTGATCCGCGTCACCCAACCGCTAGGCTCAATTGTAGATGGGCAATGATCGAAGCAGAAGATGAGGAACATCATGCCCCGTATTTTAATGGTGATTTGTTAGTTGTTTTTGATTTTTCTTTATCTCAGGTGAAGGTCATTTAGTCGTACCGTAGGTATCGTTTTGTTTATGTGCTGTGCGGTCACTGAGCGACTATCTGAATGAGTTTGTTGTCGAATTTTGACATTCAGTACCACTGAAAGGTTCAAATGGGACTAATTGAGGAATACAAGACTTAGACGTCTCATGGCCTTTCCTGCCCAAGTCTGACGTACTTGTTGGCGGACTCTATTATGACCAATAAACTTGCCAAAGGTCGGGTTGTAATTCCATCTAAAACCCACGATCCCACAAGGTAACTGTCACCTTGCAATGGATTCCTGCACATAGTGAGCTACTAGGGAAAGAGAGGGCCGACATATTGGCAAACACAAGAGCCTCTAAATAACAAATGATAGACCCTGCAGTAGACCACTCAATTGAAAGAATTATTAAGAATAATACTCTGGAAATCTGAATGACCAGCTGGGCGACGGGAACAGCAGGACGCAGTGGCTTAGCGTAATGTCAAAGCCAACAAACAACGATGACATAAACTACATAGAAGAGATCAAAGTTTCATCTTACAGTTTCGAACAGGACACACCAGAGTCAATAGCCACTTGAACCGCACCAATCCCCAGCACCTACCCTTTTGCTGACATTGCTCTCATCCTGATGAAACATTTCGACAACTACTCATTGAGTGCAAGGCGCTTGCGTACATGAACAAAAGATTCTTACAAGCACTGCCGACAATTGCCAACACACTGTACGGAGCAGTGAAACAAGTGAATAAGACCTGTATATATATAAGAATGGCATTGGACTTACAAGAGCAGACTTGCTCAGCAGCTATGGAATAACAAGAACAACACCAAGAATAACCCCAGCTGAAGGTAAGATGGAAGGGGAAACGAGATAGGGGAGTTGGAGCGCACTCCACAAGAGCACAGGGGCTGAAGACCGAGGTCCTATTCAAGGATACGCACCATTACTGATGGCAACATGCAACCCGGCTTGCATGTTTAAGTGAACGAGAAAAAATACTCGTTGCGTCTCCAACTTATTTGTTTCAACAAAGCTCAATGCTCGAACTTCTTTAGTCGGCTTTTGCAAAATGCCAGGATGTTGCACTGGGCTTGTTGTTTTTTCCAACGGATCGCCACTCAGGCGAGACGCACAACACAATTTAAAAGTATTAAATTTGTTTTGTTTCTTGATGTAGATTGGTTCTTACAAAGCGTTGAACCCCGTTTATCCCTTGTGAATCTGCATTACAATATCTCCACAGGGCGTATTAGTTCATTGATTACACTTGTTCATTCAGGTAATGTTTCCACAAAAAGGGATAAGTCTACTTTTCTCTGCTATTATATATGCAGAAATGTAGTTTATCCATCAGTCACAGGCGATCGGATGACTGCACAAAACGAAGCGTTTTACACTACAGACGCATGGCTCTGTCGATCAATGTTTGTTTGAGCGTAATAGTTAAAAATCTGTTTCCCTATTCTGTATCATCCACGTTGCTCACTTACAAAACTATATAAATATATTTCGTTCTTAAGTTCGGGGATATGTCTCAGGAATATCACAAGTCCAAACAAATTATCTTTCTAATGATCGTATCTATTTAGTTCATGATCTTCTTTGTGGATTGTTTCGTGATGTCCACAAAAACAAACAGTTTATCCTTGAAATGACGGCATCTATTTCGCAGATAAACATGTCAGGCTGTCTCAGGATTAACTCCAAACCATGCAGTTTATCCCTCAAATAATCCCTTCATTTCTCGTTATCCCATTATCCTGGGCGTAAGTCCGGCAAACAAGCCGTATGCGAGGAAGCCATACATTTTCTGTACTTGTCCCGTTCTTTTGCAATGTTATACCAATTCGGACTTAGGTCTTTGGTCAGTCCATCTGGCCACCGCAAATGTGGACGCCCTCGCGGACGCGTACAGGACAACCAAAACGTATTCTACATCTCCACCTGCTGTGAGCCCCGCTGATGACACGTCTAACCCAGCAATGTCTGCGTGATATCGTCGCTTCCACATTCCGAAACAGAGTTTGAAGTTGAATTTCTTCTTTTCGGGACTTACCTCGTGCGGAAACCTTTAGTTAGAGTATTCTTCTTTTCGGGACTTACCTCGTGTGGAAACCTTTAGTTAGAGTATTCTTCTTTTCGGGACTTACCTCGTGTGGAAACCTTTAGTGAGAGTATTCTTTTTTTCGGGACTTACCTCGTGTGGAAACCTTTAGTTAGAGTATTCTTCTTTTCGGGACTTACCTCGTGTGGAAACCTTTAGTTAGAGTATTCTTCTTTTCGGGACTTACCTCGTGTGGAAACCTTTAGTGAGAGTATTCTTCTTTTCGGGACTTACCTCGTGTGGAAACCTTTAGTTAGAGTATTCTTCTTTTCGGGACTTACCTCGCGTGGAAACCTTTAGTTAGAGTATTCTTCTTTTCGGGACTTACCTCGTGTGGAAACCTTTAGTGAGAGTATTCTTCTTTTCGGGACTTACCTCGTGTGGAAACCTTTAGTTAGAGTATTCTTCTTTTCGGGACTTACCTCGTGTGGACACCTTTAGTAAGAGTATTCTTCTTTTCGGGACTTACCTCGTGTGGAAACCTTTAGTGAGAGTATTCTTCTTTTCGGGACTTACCTAGTGTGGAAACCTTTAGTGAGAGTATTCTTCTTTTCGGGACTTACCTCGTGTGGAAACCTTTAGTAAGAGTATTCTTCTTTCAATTACTCTCTGAGTGACTCGTCGCTTCTTGGAATCTGTTTTGGGCAAGCTCCACACTTGGCATCTTAAATCACTGCTGGAATGACCGAGGGATTGACAGTGTGCACATACACTTTACTAATAAATAAGATTGTCACATGATTCCGGAAGACTACGTGCAATATATTTTTCGGTAGAAACATGGTCAGTGACGAAGGGATAGACTCCAAACTCAAGTGTGATCCTATCCTATCTAGAAATACGCATGATCGTCTTCACGCTTCATAGCCAGCGCATGAAAGGTCTACATAACTCGGACATACATGGAATATATGGAATCCTGGTATTCAAACTGGCATGTTAATGTATGTTGCCAGGTAGCCGAAGGATTCGGCTAAACGTTGTAGGTATTTAAAACTTCCTACGGTTTACTAGGCTTGTTGGAAGGTATACATTATTTGGGTAGATTTTTTAATAAAATTTAGAACTATTGTTCGGGCAGTGGCCTACTATTTTTCATTTCTAACTGTCAATGAATTGTTGACGTGCTCAGCACTGATTTTCACTGATTTTACCACTCAGAGAACATGTAAATTTGTACCAAGAGATCCACGTTAAAAAATCTCGGTCTCCACAGTGATTCGAATCCTCGTACAACTTACCTCGAGCCCACTGAGCCTCCCCTATAACCCCTACATTCGTCAATTCTCCCTGGTGTTAGATGGAACAAGACAAAGTCAAACATCCATGGGCGGGCCACTTACAGCAAAGAACATGTGATCGATGGAACACAGCAACTTCTATGGTACCTCAGAGACACGAAACAACCACTTGGACGACGCGCTAGGCCGACTCCATGCATTCCACAACAGTATGTATGTTGCCACAGATGGGAGACTCATCATCCACTGGTCAAGCGTGGCTCATCACATTGCCTGTTCGAAGAAAAGTTAGTACTCGCAACTGGGGAGCCGCCGCCGAAGGGCGGTTCTCTAGTAATCCAGTCTCATGATTCTATCAAGAACGCACACCGCCTTCTTCTTATAACCAAAATCACTTATCAAATATACTCTGCCGTCTACCTCTTTTATTATCACAAATCCATTGAATCTATCTCTCAAATAACCACATCTTTCACTAATAGTGTCTGTTTCTCTAATGATTCTTTCAAAGCTGTACAGCTTT
Organism: Ariolimax columbianus; assembly: GCA_036924085.1. Taxonomy (NCBI): domain Eukaryota; kingdom Metazoa; phylum Mollusca; class Gastropoda; order Stylommatophora; family Arionidae; genus Ariolimax; species Ariolimax columbianus. Next base: position 30,735,601 of record JAVGWX010000022.1, on the reverse strand, counting down.
TATCTCAAAACGTCCTATCTATTTTTCCTATACATGTGCCGTCCCGACTTAGAATTCTCCTGTCTCTATGCAGTACATATTTCACGTAGAAGGGGTGAATGGGGTGTCAGGTAAGGGTAGTAGCTCTAGGGGGGGGGGGGGGCATGACGTTCACTATCTTGTGTAATGTGTCCATTACCGGTCCTCACCTGGCTCTCAACTCTCGCTTGTGGCTCCACGTAGCTACGAGCATGCGGGCAACACCCCGGGCAACGGTCTGCACATGGCCAGCGAAACCATGCGAGGGTAGCGGGTGGGTCGAATAAACCCACGATGACATAGGGCTTGTCTACCCACGCATGTCAAAACTGGATTCAGCGGATTGTGCGGAAGAACCACTGGATGGTCAACGGATATCAAGGAGACTACCAGCAATTCTAGACACAGAATTGGTCGTCCACTGCATCAGGATTACTGCTCTAGTCGTCTTAATCATATCTTGCCACTGGATCAAATTAAATCAGGACGAGAGAGTGAAGCTGGCGGTGAGCAACTTCCCCCCACTTAAGTCCAATTCACGCACAAGTCATATTGTTATCTAGGGGACGTCGTGGCCTAGTGGTTAAGTGGCACGGCTCACAACCCGAAGGTGCTGGGTTCGATCCCCATCACAGCACCGGCCGTTACACCGGGGAAGCAAACCCTTAGAAAATGCAGGAGGAAGCAGACCCTTACATAAAATGCATGCTGAAGTCGGATGCACTGGGCCGACAGGCGAAAAATAAAAACCACAGTGCAACGCACACCGCCTTGGGGATTAGAAAAAAATAAGGCGAACGCAAGAAACAAAAAACATTGTCATCTCATCACATTTGGCAATGTGGTCCTCTTAAAAAACTGTGGACAACCAACACATTTAGCATACAACAGTTACATATATTTTCATTGTGACCGAATGGTTTCAATGCCTGCCTGATAATCAGAAGTGCAGCGGATCGAATCCCCGGGAAATCGTATGTAATTTATGTGCAGAAGAGACAACACTAAAATAGCCAGCACAAGACGTGGTACCGACATCAGTATCGAAACGTTCTATTATCCTCAGCCTATAAAAGCCTCGACTACCCCAGCAATAGGAATAAAGTCGTACGGCAGTTTAACAAAAATCCGTGTCTTATTCCACATACTTCTCAATTACCTCAACAGGTTATCATTCATAAAACAAACACACATCGAATTCGTCATAAGATATAAACGACGTGGCCAATGGTGCTCTATCTGTCTTACAAGGTTTGCCCTCCAACAACCACAACTTTTTCTCTCATGAATGTAACGGATTGTCAAGACATCTCTGGTAGTCACCCAGTTTATCCTGTCAAGTATTAGAGATGACTTTCCTAACATTGTTATATTGTAGCGACAACGGACTTCGACAGAATTATAACGTCTGCGTTACTTTCTACCTAAGAACATCAGAGGCAAATATGTTAGAGATGAAGCAGACGTGGTGGGGCTAGATGAAAGTATCTTGATTCATCATCAATCTATGTTCGGGGCAAAGGCCCTTGACAACTATCCTGCTGCAAGTTCGACAATGAATTAATGTTTCAGCTTCGCCTTGATCGAAGTCCAAGAACCAAAGTGCATCTTAACTCTCTTCTCTAGATGTGTCTTGGTCTACCTCTCTATCTCTTCCCCTGTGGATTCTACGTCGGGTCCTGTCTGGCCACTTGTAATGGTAATTTCCGTAGCGTGTGTCGTATCCAACACCATTTTACTCCTTTCTCTTTGCATGCCCAACTGGATGTTGTTGGCTTCTATCCCATAGGTTTTCATCTCTCATTGGCCATCGGTGTTGCCATGAAAAACAGAATGGAGAACGACACAATTCGCAGTATGGTCTTCTGCAGAAGACATTTTCAGGCCCGAAAGACGTTAGTTTGGTCATCTCATGAGAATGCTGCCTCACAAACTTTTACTAATGGATTACAATGCCGGTATACGCTTTACACACACACACACACACATATATATATATATTTAAAAGAAAACTTCTAGACAAAGAATCCTTCGAGTCAAAATGTTACAGAAAGGTCCTCAAAATACCCTGGAGAGAGAAGAAACAAATGTAGACAT